>JACEFZ010014064.1:0-31600 GCA_014155875.1 Cepaea nemoralis
TAAAACCACCCCACTTCTCACAAACCTATACTCTTTGCTAAATAAATTATTTTGTATTTATTTTTTAAAGCAAAGGTTGGGGATATGTTATTTTGGGGGAAGAGTGAGGGGGGGCATGATCTAAGGTGAGTGAGAGAAAGAAAAGGTGTTTGCAGACCACGGAATTTTGTGGACGGAGTCTGGGGGTTTCTCTAAGACAAAAATTGGGGTAATAAAAAAGTGGTGTTGATTCCCATCACTCTAAGGACGACACTAAAGTAAGTAAGAAAGACTTACGACAGTATGTATGTATGTATGTATGTATGTATGTATGTATGTAGGTAGTATGTCTGTATGTATGTATGTATGTATGTATGTATGTATGTTATGTATGTATGTATGTATGTATGTATGTATGTATGTATGTATGTATGCATGCATGCATGCATGTATGTATGTATGTATGTATGTATGTATGTATGTATGTATGTATGTATGTATGTATGTATGTATGTATGTGTGTGTGTGTATGTTATGTATGTATGTATGTATGTATGTATGTATGTATGTATGTATGTATGCATGTATGTGTGTGTGTGTGTGTGTGTATGTATGTATGTATTTATGTATGTATGTATGTATGTATGTATGTATGTATGTATGTATGTATGTGTATGTGTATGTAGCTAGGTAGGTAGGTAGGTAGGTATGTATGTATAAAATGTCCATTTTGCTTACAGCAACCTATCACAATAAGTAATTATTAATTACTTATAGGTTATTAAGCAGCATAAATTAATAATGATTGCAATGTTATTTTATTTATATACTTATAAATTATATGTGACAATATGGGAAAAAAGACCTACTCTTAGAATTGTTGATCTTCAAGGAAGAGAATACTTTTTCGTAAATGTGGTTATGATCTGCTTCTAAGTCAAGCAGCTCCAACTGTATATCCTCTGTGGCTGTATCAGCTTCTGCACTGAAAGGGGAACTGAGAATATTGAACTGTGGCTCTACGTTCTTGAATTCTTGGAATGTCCATCCAAATTCTTTATTCAGTGCATGTAATTGGGCTTTGTACTTTTCAGTCATTTCACCAGAAATGGTTTCTTGTTTCAGCAAAGGGAAGTGACAAAATCTTTTTCACTTGCTTGTCTGGAGTACAGTGAGAGTTCTGCCTGAAATGATTTTACATGTACATACAATTCATGTGCGAACACACCATTGCCCTGAAGTTTGTCAATTCACTTTATTTAACTTTTCCATAATTTCAATGGCAAACATAAAGTCTAACTTCTACTCTTTATTGACAATATTAGTATTAAAGTCACGTTCAATGCACTTTATCTCTAGGAACATCACTATTTCTTCTCTAAGTTCCCACATTCGCCTCAACACCTTGCCGAGACTCAGCCATCGAACACTGGTGTGGTACAGGACATCGGATTGTTCAGTTTCCAAATCGTCAAGTAATGCCTTGAACTGTATATGATTAAGTGCTCTTGATATGATGAGGTTGATGACACTGACAACTGGGTCAATAACATGCTTGATATTCAAATCAGCTTTTCACAGACTTTCTTGATGAATCACACAGTGAAGTGGTAATAATGTGTGATCTGGATATTCTGCTTTAATCTTATCACTTATCAACTTTACCAGACCTACATTTTTTCCAGTCAAAGCACGAGCTCCGTCAGTTGTAACACTTGCCATCTTGTTCCGAACTAACCCAGTTCTTTCAATACAGTTAGTAAAAGCATTGAATATATCATGGCCTGTGGTTGTGTCTTTGAGTGACTCAACACTCAATAACTCTTCAGTGAGTTTGAAAGAAGTGTTTATTCCACGTATAAATATCAATAATTAGGCAGTACCATGTACATCGGTACTCTCATCCAATGCAAGAGACTACCACACAAATTGTTTACTTGCATCTTGAAGTTTATGCATAACATTGTCACTTATCTTATCAACACGTCTGATGACAGTTCTCCTGGATAAAGTAATGGTGTCAGATGTGGGTTTTTTTTTTTTTTTTGGTTCTGGACACATAAAGTTTGCTGCATCTAGCAAACATTCCTTGATGAACTCGCCATCAGAAAATGGCTTGTTCTGTTTGACAATTCTGCGTGACAGCACAAGACTAGCTTTAGTTGCAGCATCTTAAATTCAAGACTGTTTAGTGAAAACAGTTTGCTGTTTCTCCAAAATTTTACACCAACTCAAGGCATTTCCTTTCTCTCCCGTCGGTTGTTAAATTGTATCCGAAATCGGAATATTTTGTTTGATAATGTCTTATTATAATTGTACTCGTTGAAGACAGCCACTGACTCACGACACAGCAAGCAAACTGATTTGCTGCCAACTTTTATAAAACAGTACTTAGTTGTCCATTCATAATTAAAAACACGGCATTCATCTTCAATCTTACGTTTGTTATTGACACTCATTTTCTAAATAAAATTCGAACAGTTAGAACTGTACAAAACTTTAAAACGGAAATGAAACACAACCTACATCCGGCTGTGTGTGAAAATAAAATATTCGGAAAACAAGTAGTAAACTCAGAATAAATTTCAGAAATATATCAAGACTACTACAACAAATAAATTAATTTGAACATTGTAAATGTGGAAATAATTTAAAACAGCAAAAGACTTTTAAATTGAATATTTTCTTGCAAAATAAATTATTTTATTCACCGGAGAAATATCTGTTTTTCATAAAATCATCCTTATTAAATTTTTCATGTCGATATATATTTCTCTATATAAAAATCGATAAATTCGTATTTTAGCATAACATGGTTCCAAATGTTGCTGTGTGTAGCCAGGGGCCGGGTTGGGGTGAGCGCCCACTCTTGCATAAATACCCTAATGGCTCGTGCATTCATCACCTATGCAGCAGAAGTCCAACTTCTGGCCTTCTCGTGGCGGAACTGTTTTAACTAACGGGAGAAGGGGCAGCGGCGAGTCACTAGCGCCGAGAAATATACAGAACGCTCTAGATGTGTATGCTCGTACGTGCATGCACAGACATATGTGTGCGTGTCTACACACCTAAACTCGAGTTAGACCACAGTCTGCTCTAGCAAAGGAAAGGTGCTGAATAAAGAGGCAACCAGCCTGGAGGCGCACCACAGAAATCAGGATGCCACCAATCACGCCCAATGAAATATGTCGACTACGGCTAAATGTTACGGTGCTCGCCCTACATTGGACCCCCAGGCTGGCGCAGTACCGGGCCATATGCCTCGAAAGAGTCCAACCACAACTACTGGAGGTCCTTCTCAGATGTCCTGTGGAGCCAGGGGACCTAAGAATAGAGCGTCTGGCCATACCAAACATAGACTAACACTAATGCACTGGAATGCGGAGGGATCCAACAACAAAATAATAGAACTAGAAAACATCTTGGACCAAGAAAAGGTAAGCGTATGTTGCTTGCAATAAACTCACCTCAACGAAAACGAAATGATGTCTTGGAAATTGCCAGTATTAAGGACACTACTTTCTGAACTTAGCAGCCAGCATAAGGAGTACCCGGAAACGACAGAACTGATCGATTGGCTAAGGAAGGAGCAAAAGAAGAACAGCCTAATGTGCCGGTTACCACCAAAAGAAAAGAATGATCAGTCAGAAAGCCACCAAAACCTGCTCAAGACGACTACCACGTTATGGACAGACCAGAACACGTCATTATTCTGCTCCTCAGAACAGGACACAATAGATTACGCAACCACATGTATACAAGATTCAAGATTGGTCAATCAGCCATGTGCACGTGTGGATTATCGTCGCAGACAGCAGAGCATGTACTCAAAGACTGCCCAAATTACAACATGTCTAGGCTAATCTTCTGGCCAAGAGAGACGACAGGGAAAGATAAACTCTATGGACTGCTGAGTGAACTAAAAAGGACAGTTAAATTCATACAAGAAGCAACATTGCAGTTATAGTATTTAAGGCGAACGAAAGAAGAAGAAGAAGAAGAAGAAGAAGAAGAAGAAGAAGAAGAAGAAGAAGAAGAAGAAGAAGAAGAAGAAGAAGAAGAAGAAGAAGAAGAAGAAGAAGAAGAAGAAGAAGAAGAAGAAGAAGAAGAAGCATTACATTACGAAGGCCAAGGACTGTTTACAAAAATTGATAATTAGAAAGAAATCTTATCAAAAATGGTGAAACAATCATAACGGTACATGAAATTCTTTAAAATTCAACAAAATAACTTAAAAACGAAGTAAAAAATTGTATTCCTAAATGCCCTCGCGGGCCGCATAAAATCAGGTGGCGGGCCGCATGTGGCCCGCGGGCCGTAGTTTGCCCACCCCTGCTCTATTGTGAACTCCTTAAATCTCGACTGAAAGATATCTTGAAGACTTTCAACTTTTACTTTGTACTTGTAACAAGCCATATTTCTTTTCCACCACAAGTTTGAAACACCACTAAAGTCCCTTCAGTCAGCTGTCCGCTAAACAGTCGTAGTCTCATTGGAAATGAAGAAATGTCATCGCCCAAGTTTGTGAATAGTTTGTTTTTCCCCTGATCCTCGCATTTAAAGAGTTTACATGAGACGTGATGTCCACCAACAATGCCAGGTCATTAAGCCAGTCATCGTTTAGCAGACATTCCGTTCTGTAGACAATGCATTTTTTTCTAGACAGAAACAGATAGAAACTATTTTTCAAGTGCCCAGACACGTGACAGAACTTTCCCTTTAGATAGCCATCTGATATCACAGTGTGATAGTAGCTCACCGTATCCCTCGTTCAGGTCTGATAGAAACTGTCTGAACTAATGCCTGTTCAGCGCCTTACTTCGAATTGCGTTCACAAATCTCAGAACAACATCCATGACATGTTCCAGATTTAAAGTCTTTCCACACAGAGCTTCTTGGTGAATGATACAATGATATTTTAATATAGTGCAGCCAAGAAACTATTCAAATAATGGTAGACATCCAGACTTTTTACCCTTCAAATCCTGAAGCCACCGTTAGTGCATACACTGTCAATTTGGTCTATTCTACGTTGTTTTTCTCTTCACACTTCAGAGTTTCAAACAGATCAATCCCTTTGGTAGTTGCAGGCATTGATTCAAGTCTTAGAAGTTCTTCTATGACTTCAAAATTATCTTTTATTGCTCGAACAAAAACTGCGACCTGAGCTGTGTCAGGAATGTTGGTGGATTCATCCACTGCCAATGAAAAATAAAATTTACAATTTTTGATATGGGGTGCTACTTGACGATGAACATCGTTGGCTAATTCTTCAACTCGCCTGGCCATAGTATTATTAGACAAAAGAATCTGATCAAATTTTGTTTCACACCTTTTATCGCCAAACATTCTAGCAGTAATTTTAAGGAAAGGCGTGATTATTTCTTCTGCATCGGTGAACGGCTTCTTTTTGCGAGCCAACAGAAGAGCGACTTTGTACGACGCAACAACAGCACCCTTGCTCTCTTCGCTAGCCTTGGTGAAGAATGACCGTTGCCTGGTCAGAAAACTTTCTCTATGAAATTATTTCTTAACACCGAATTGATCGGATCCTGAGCATTTATGTCTGAATGTGTGGTCGTGAAATGTCGTTTCAGATTAAATTTTTTGTAACAGAAACACAAAATCCGCATTTAAGCAAACTGGTTTACCATAAAGGCTAGGCATAAACATAAATTTCTCCGTCCAATCTTCGTTGAATTCACGACAAGCAACATCTTCACATTTTCGCTTTTTACCATTGTTTGATTTTAGACTTTCCACACTCATGTTTATAGGCATTAACGGTAAATTTTTGTTTGAAAAAAATCTAATTTGAACACAGTACTACCGACTCTGTTAAACAGTTCTAACAGACGACAACATGCCGCCTTGTGCACAAGGCTGGGATATGTGAACTTCATAACGTTTCGTTTTGATCTGAACAGACGCATTCGATAATATCTAAGCATAACTGTCGTGTGTCCGTTTAAAGTGTCGTCCCTGGAGTGAGGGGAGTCAACACCCACATTATATTTACCCCCTTATCAATATCCTGGAGAATCCACTAGCTTCCGTCCACCACACTCCTTCGGTTCATGGACATCTCTTTCTCTCTCTCTATCACTCTACCTGATCATGCCCCCTCTCATTCTTCCCCCAACACAACATACTCAACAACTCTTGCTTCTAAAAATTAATAACAATTAATTTATTAAAAGAAAAGTGTAACGTATGTGAGACGTGTAAGCGAAGAAAATGTATGACGCGTTCTATAATGTGTGTAGGATCGGACCCTCAGATAATAGCACAGTCAGTTCATCCTTGCAAGGACACACCACAGCACGTTAAGTCAGAACAAGTCCACCTCACCCAGTGCTGTATCTCTCCTGCCGGACACTGACTGTCATCTGTAGCTACCTGGTAATCCATCTTCCTGATCATCTGAAATCGATACAGTTTCTAATTTACGGCTGATCATGGACCGGTTGCACACTACACATTATAAGTTCCTATCGTTTATAAAAAATGTACGAATCCTTTGTACTGTGAAATTCGGTATCACTGTTATTGTTAATATACTTGATCCTAACTAGTGTCTATATAGTCTCAAGTATAATGTCTTTTGT
The DNA here is from genome assembly GCA_014155875.1 of Cepaea nemoralis. Classification (NCBI taxonomy): domain Eukaryota; kingdom Metazoa; phylum Mollusca; class Gastropoda; order Stylommatophora; family Helicidae; genus Cepaea; species Cepaea nemoralis. The sequence goes on from JACEFZ010014064.1 coordinate 6,588, forward strand.
AATATTTCACTGGAATCTATCACACCATGTGAATGTTATATTTAAAGTTCTCGTTTAGTTAATAATGTTTGTATGATGTGTGATGTATCAACAATCATCACCCATCCTAGGTGAACCTTAACACACAGGAATCGTTATATTGGTTTGCTCTTCTGAGCCATGTTATGGTGGACCCTCCTGATCATGAGTCCAGCGTAAACATTACACCCCCTTTCTTCTCGGGCATTATTCGTTTTCCGTAAGAAAGCATTTGACTGTTCAACTGGTGTTCTTCCTAATTGGAGTTGAACTTCTTCAAAACCAGTGTTGAACTTCCTCGTAACTGGCAGGGAACCTGTTAGAGAAACAATACATCTGGTGATAGCACTAGTCACTTATCCTACCGGCTGAGTGTAAGCCTATTGCCTTGCTATGTTATTTTTCAGCTAACTAAACTCTGTCATAGAGCAGATTAGCTACTCACCTAGGTCCGAATCAGGCTATGACAAGGAAAGACCAATAAACAGAGTGCAAAACCCCAGTGGGCAAACCACTGAAAGATCCCCCCATTGGACACTTTCCCCATCTTCCAACCCATCTTAAATCTCTCCAAATATCACCCCGCTACACTATTCACCCTAGCAGAACTACTTCTCACTTCACTACTCTTTTTCAACTAACAGAGCTAATCATCACACTCTAGTTTTAACAAGGCTACTGCCTATATTAATTAGGCCTAAATAGACTATATTTGGTACCTTAAGCAAACCCGCCTCATTCCTGGATGGCCTCTACACTTTGCCATAAAGACACATGTTATTTAATTTTGAATTAATCTAACACTGTAGAGCTTTCCGAACTTCCTAACTGCGGTAACAAAACACGTCAATCCTAGTCCATTTTTTGGTCTACACTAATGTACACAAGTCTTGTTTTTGTCAAGAGCTGGGAGTGTTCCAGTGAAGTCTTTGATGTCATGCAGGTGTCCCCCAAGGGCACTAACTAATTCCAGAAACTTATCTCCCTTGTGTTTAATCTATGTAAGAGTTGTCTTTCCTTGTTTTGACACTCAAAACAAGCTAGTGTGTTTCTGCATTCTCCCAACAACAGACACGCTTTGATCCGGCTGGTCGGCAAAATGACCTTGTTTTTTTCTGTACCGGTTAAAAACAAGTGTGGCCTTGAAAACACGCCGTGAAGCAAACTGTTTTCTGTAATTTTTATCATCTGATGTTAACGACAGTGGATTTCATCACAATAACAACCAAGAGCAGAGTAAATTATCGCACGCTGACCGGGCGCCCCGAGTGCATTTTTTTTAAAAAAATTATTAAAATATATTATATTAAACAACGAGGCCTCGCGTGCCGCTTTCTTACAGCTGGCGGGCCACCAGTGGCCCGCGGGCCGTAGTTTGGGAACCTCTGGTCTAGTCCGATACAACTTGTGGTGGGTCAAACACGGTCAGGACTCTTTGAATGCGGGGACGTATTGACCGAGATCAAAGGAGACTCGTCTATATCAAAGGGGATTCGGCGATATCAACGGAGACTCGTCCGTATGTTGTTTTCACCGATCTAAAGACGAGGGAGGGAGCGAAGGGGTTACTTGGTCGACGGAAAAACCAGTGACGTCAGGCAGGCAAAATTCTAGTCTGTCTAAATATAACGTTTTAAAAATCAGTATACAGGTTGGATTAACACAGGCTGGAGTGTGGATTTATTTCAGTGCCGAATAAGAAATACAAATCACGATGTCTAGTGTTGTTTAAAGGCAACAGGCATTTGTCCTTGATGTGACTTGGTGGTTTAATTCTAGGACTGGAAATAGGTTAAATAAGGTGATTATATGGATAGTAGATTAGGAATTGAGCATAGTGTAAATTGCGTTGTGTGCATTAGTATAAGAGCGTAGGCAGCAGTAGGCTGAGGCGTTGCGTAAGCTAGGACACGGGATATCATTTCACTCGGTAGAGTAAGACAACTGACGTGGGAAGATGTTCAGCAATATTGAGAGTGGTTGGGGAGATAAAGGATAGGTATATGGTAGGATATTCTGGTAGGGGAGTCTGCTGGGGTTTCTGTGCTTTTCCTTTGGTCTTTCCTTCTCATACCACGTCTAAGGTAATGTGATGAAATACTATGTTTTATACCAGAGTAGTTCTATGAGGATCTAGATGTTAAAGTCTGAGTACGGCCTTAGGCCTACACTCACATATAATGGGTCTGAGTCGGGTTGATATCACCGGGTGTTATCTCTTCGACAGGTTCCACTTGAACAGTGCAATTACCTACCACTCTGAGAAGAAGAAAATGGCAATACTCTGGTGCAATGCTAACTGACATCAAGCCTTGAACCCTGTTTCTCAAAGAAGGTTAGACAGTTCCTGAGCTAAATTGAGCATAAGAAGTGAGTCACGAGAAAAGAGACTGATCATTGGCTGTATTCCAAACAACCACGGAATTAGTAACAATAATATTTACCCGAAGAAGTATAGAAAGTGGAAGACTATAAATAAATAACATTTTCCCTAATGACATGAACATTGAGTAGCTTGACTGACAGCAGTGTTTCTGCGAGATATTATTGGACCAGTGTTTGTGTTCTTTCATCAATGGACTATATTAAATACCAGTTTATCATCTGTGTAAAACTAAGAGACGATAACTAACCCAATCATCCAGTGATGACCAGACATTCCAATTTTCCAGGATATATAGGAAGAAGTTAAAAATCGGTATGAGAGACACATCACCGGGCGAGCTCCCTCCGATATTGTAATGTTGTGCAGTGGTATGGCCGGAGCACGAGGATGACAGTTGCATCTGATCCTGAACTACCTGAGTATATCTCACATTCACGATAGACTTACCACATATCTCCACATCCATACATCACACACAGGACACTTTTCTGCATTAAATGTGTTATCATTTTGTTCGAAACAAGTGTTAGTGTATTATGTTATGGAGGAAGGTGAGAAAGGGTATGGCCTTATGGTAGGAAGAGAGAGAGATAGTGATTAAGAGACTGAAAGGGGGTGTGTCGACAATAGTCCGGCAGAAGCCCAAGCTGAGGAGAGGGAATTCAAAAAGTTTGCTTGTTGATTCCACTTCCCCCCAGGGACGACAGGTGACAGGTTACGAATGCAATTCTGAATCTCGCATACCGCGTTAGACTTACAGCTGAGAGTGATTTGAATGCAGACCTCATTGCGTTGGTTTCCATACAATGGTATGAGTGCGGGTCGTCCCGAAAGCAATGATAAACTACTGAACGTTAACTTACCCAGTAATCACAATCAGCCAAAAATGCTGTAGTTGACTGTTACGTCCTGTAAAGGATATGCAACTAAGTTAACGCTTTAGAAAGTAGATGAAAAACATCCAACCTTTAAACACATCATGCATTCAATGTTCTGAATGTAAAATACGGGCAAGAGAAAGACATACAATAACATTCAATTAATGTCAGCTATCTGTCCTCACGACTTGACTGCAGGGCTTAAATGTGCTTGCCCACAATGTTTATAGACATGTACACTTGCTCCTGCAGCGAAGCGCTGTCATCATTTGTAGGTGACAAGTTCGAATCCCGTTCTTAACTACAACTTTCAATTGTTATGTTGTCTAGTGCTTCTTCTAATCCCTGCTTCTTTCCTCTACTTCTATGGGCGGCAAACAATACCTGCGGAGACATTTGTCCCAAGTGGGTTCAGACAGACAGACAGACAGACAGACAGACAGACAGACAGACAGACAGACAGACAGACAGACAGACAGACAGACAGACAGACAGACAGACAGATAGATAGATAGATAGATAGATAGATAGATAGATAGATAGATAGATAGATAGATAGATAGATAGATAGATACGCACACACATTCCAACATAATACATAATACACATACACACACACATAGACAAATCAAATCAAACAACATAGACGGCCTTTTTTTTGGTTTTAAGGAAAAAGGGGGAAGAGGGGGAATGGGGGTTGGATTAAAGAAAAAAAACTGAAAGGGGGTGTGTCGACAATAGTCCGGCAGAAGCCCAAGGGGGGCTTTGGGAAAGGGAAAAGGGAATTAAAAAAAAAAAAAAAAAAAAAAAAAAAAAAAAAAAAAAAAAAAAATTTTTTTTTTTTTTTTTTTTTTTTTTTTTTTTTTTCCTTGTTAATTTCCAATTTCCCCGGGCAAGGGACATTACAATAAAAATTCAATTTTTCCGCTTAACTTCCTAAGGGATTTAAATGCGGGGCCAAAAATTGCTTGGTTTAAAACAAGGGTAATTGCCCCTCCAAAACCCTGAAAAAATTTTATGAAAGTTAACCCCTTCCTTAATAAAACCCCAAAAAATTGTTAGTTGCTGTTTTTTTTTTAAAAATTGCCTTTTTAAACCTTTAGGGGGAAAAAAATCCCCCTTCAAAACATTGCCCAAGGGGGTTCGAAGAAAAAGGGGGGACAGAAAGAAAACAAAAAAACAAAGCAGACCCCCAACGACGACGACGCAGGGCAAATGTGTTGAAATTTTAATAAAATAGTAATTGTTGGGGAAGGGGATAGTAGGTGAAAGTTAAAACCCCCGCAACAAAATTTTTTAAAATTTTTTTCAAAATCCTTCAACCCTGCCCTTTCAAATCCAAATCAAATCAACAATTGGGCCCCAAAAATGGGCGCGCACCCCGTTTAAAAAACGGCCCCCAAAAACCGCCGAAACAAAAAAAGTTTAATAATTTAAAAATAGGAAGAAAAATAAAATTTGTGAAATAATGTTGTAAAATAATAAAGGAAATTTAATGTTAAAAACCCCCATCCCCACCTTTTCCAAAAACAAAAACCCACCCACACACAACCCCCAAAAAACCTTTTAACCAAAAAGGGCCCAGGCCCTCACACCCCCCCACCCACCCCGCCAAAAGGGACAATACTTTTCCCCGGAAGAAAATTTTTAAAAAATTTTTTAAACAAAATGGAAAAACCTTTATCCCCCCCAACCAAAACACACCCCACCCACAAACACCCCCCCCCAACCCCACACCCCGCCCACCAAACACATCCAACCCCCCACCTTTCCCCACCCCCCAACCCAAACACCCATCCCCCACCAACCCGACCCTTTTCCCCCTCCCCAAAATCCCCCCCCCCCCACACACCACTACTCCACACCCCCCAAACCAAAACACACTCCCCCCCCAACAACATTTCCCCCCCCCCACACATCCCCCCCACCCATAAAATCCCCCAAATCCCCCCCACACACCCCCCCCCCACCCCCAAAACCACTTCCACCCCCCACCATCCCAACCAATCCCCCACCCCCCACAATCCCCACCCCCACACCCCAAACCATACACCCCCCCCCCAAACGACATTCCCCCCCCCACCCCCCCCACACTTTCCCCCCTCCCCCCCCCAACACCCCCAAATTTACACCCCCCCACCCCCCACAAATCCCCCCCCAAAACCCCCACACCAAAAACCCCCCACCCAAAACCCCCCCCCACAAATACCCCCCTCCACCCACTTTTCCCCCCACCACACACCACAAAATCCCCCCCCCAACACACCCCTTTTACCCCCCCCACACAATACCCCCAAACCCAAAACCACAAAATTTCCCCACCCACCCCCACCATTCCCTTCCCCTCCCCCCCAAACCCCCACTCACCACCCAAAATCCCCCACCCACCACACCCCTACCCCCCCAAAAACCCCAAACCCAAAACACCCACAAAAACCCTCCCCCCCCACACACCTTCCAACCCCCCCAAACCCCACCCACCCCACCATAAAACCTCCCTCCCCCACCTAACACCCCTAACCACCCACCCCCAACCCCCCCACCCAACCAAAATTCCCCCCCCCCACACACACCCTCCACCCCCCACACCCCCCAAAAATACCCCCCAAACCCACCACAACCCCCTAACCACCAAACCCCCCCAAACCACATTCCCCCCACCCACACACACATCCCCCACCCAAAAACCCACATTTTCCCCCAACCACCAAAAAATCCCTCCCCCCAAAACATTTTCCACCCACCCCCCAAAACCACACCCCGCACCCATACCAAACCCCCCCCCCCAACATTTCCCTCCCCCAACCACCCCATCCCCTCCACCCAACAAAATTCAACCCCCCCCACCAACAACCCCCTTCCAAAACCAAAAATAATTTCCCCCAAAAAACCCCCCCTTCCCCCCAATCCACCCAAAAACCCCCCAACCCCCCCCCTCCCCCATAATTCCTAAAACCCCTACACCCCCCCCCCAAACACCCCCCCCCAAAAACCCCAATTTTCCCCCCCCCCCCCAAAATCCACCCCACAATCCCCCCAAAAACCCAAAATAAACCCCCCACCAAAACCCACACACCCCAACCCATCCAAACGCATACCCCCACCCACACACCACCCCACCCACACATATCCCCACACTCACACACATCCTCCACATACACTCACACTTCCTCACATCTAGACACATACAAAATGTCTCACGTTAGTATTGAAACTAGTATGAACAAACTCCCACATTTTACTCACACACATACACTGACACTTGTCATGAGCAGTCTCATAAAAATGTAAACATGGAGAAAAATTGTGTACATAAAAATGTATGTGACGTAAAAATAGTGATGCTCTCTCTCTCTCTCTCTCTCTCTCTCTCTCTCTCTCTCCTCTCTCTCTCTCTCTCTCTCTCCCACACACACACACACACACACACACACACACACACACACACATTCACTCTCACTGCTCACACATTCACTCTTCCGCTCATTCATTTACTCTCACGCATTCACTCTCCCGCTCATTCACTCTCACGCTCACTCATTCACCTCTCCCGCTCACTCATTCACTCTCCCGCCTCACTCATTCACTCTCACGCTCACTCATTCACTCTCCCGCTCACTCATTCACTCTCCCGCTCACTCATTCACTCTCCCGCTCACTCATTCACTCTCCCGCTCACTCATTCACTCTCACGCTCACTCGTCTGTCTCTCATTCACACTCACTGACTCTCTCACTCAAACTACAGTAATGAACATGAGTTTATATTATGCATGATAAAATCAAATTTTATTTAACTGATAATATGACAGATGAGAATGCACAAACATATGGATTCGCGTGTTACATAACATGCGTGTTACATGACATGCTTCTGCTCATCTCTCTCTCTCTCTCTCTCTCTCTCTCTCTCTCTCTCTCTCTCTCTCTCTCTCTCTCTCTCTCTCTCTGTATTCTTTCATATACACACACTCACACGCATGCGCCCGCTCACACACACACACACTAACACATCACCTCTCCCACTGTCTCACTCTCTAACACACAATCGTTCACACACACACACACTCACTCTCTCAATCACACTCTCTCACACATACACATACACATGAACGCATGCACATGAACGCATGCACGTACGCACACACTCCCTCACTCACTCTCACACATACACGTACGAATGCATGCACTGACACATTCCCCCACCATTTCTCGCTCAATCACTCTCTCCACACACATGCATGCACGTGTGCACACACGCATTCACTCTCTCCCTCTCTCTGACACCCACTTTCTCTCTCTCTCTCTCTCTCTCTCTCTCGCTCCCACACGCACACACATATATAGTGAACAATTATAGTTAAACAATTATAATGAAAAATTACACTGAACAATTATACCAGTAGATGAATTATGGTGGCATATAGTCGGTATGGATTAAGTATTGAAAGAGTTTTCGGTTAAATGTGTAGGGACTCATTGGAGTTTTCAGATCTGGAGGCAGATCATTCCATAAGTGAGCACCAGAATAGGCGAAACATGTTTTGTATAGGTCCAATCTAGGCTTTGAGACATGTAACAAATTTAGGCGCTTGCTATTCATTGCATTAGATTGAATCAGCGGCAGAAGATACTCTGGGGTATTTTGAGATATAATTTTATTCACTAATTTGGCTTTGTTGAAAAGGAAGCGCTTTTGTAGTGGTAGAAGTCTTAGATGACTGTACAATTATTACTTTCAACGTGCTTTATGCCAGAAACCAGACGAATAGCGCTGTTTTGTAGAGAACATAGTCGTTTTAAATTAGATTTAGGGCAACCATCCCAAACTGTGGAACAGTAATCGAGATGTGATTGGATATAGCATGTATAGAATATTTTTCGTGTGCTTTCGTCCAGGAAGTGCTAAATTTTAGCAAGTTGGTAAACTTTTTGTTCTATTTTCTTGGTAAGAGCGTGAACATGAGAGCTCCAGTTCAAATGGCTGTCTATTAAAATCCCTAGTGTTTTATGTTCAGTCAAAATTAACCATAGGTAACGTGCCCATGTGGAGTTCGAGAGGTGATCCAGTTATGGCTAGTGTCAGTAGTTTTTGTCTGGTCGTTATTAGCATGGATTTGGTTTTGTCGATGTTAATTTGCATGCGGTTTTCATTGCTCCATCTAGTAAGATTATCAAGTTCCTTTTGTAAAGAATTCTCTAATTCACTACGGTTTTCTTGACTAGTATATATAGTACAGTCGTCTGCAAATAGATCACAAGTTGTATTGATATATAAAGGAAGATCATTAATATAAACTGCAAAAAACAGCGGACCTAGTATTGAGCCCTGAGGCACACCAATATTAAGCTGTGTGGGTCTTGATAGACAGTTGTTGAAGGACACGACTTGTTGCCTGTCGGATAGAAATGACGTAATTATGTTCACCATGTTGGTGCTTGTCTTCATTTGCTTTAGTTTTCTAATTAAAATATCGTGATCTACCATATCAACAGCTTTTTTAAAGTCTACAAACACCGCTCCACAAATTCTACCGTTGTTGATGTTTAAGTGCCAGTTATCGGTCATTTTTGTTAGAGCACTATGGCAAGAATATTTAGGTCGAAACCCAGATTGACTGTTAATTATTAGATCATTGTTAATTAAATGGTGTAACGTTATTTTATGAATGTGTTTTTCTAGTGGTTTTGATAGCGACGATAGTAAGAAAATAGGTCTATAATTACCCAAAACGCTATTATCGATTGAGCCATTTTAATTAGCGGAAACACTTTAGCAATTTTAAATGCAGATGGAAAGTAGTTTTTGGCCAGGCACTGGTTATATATGAACGTTAAGGACTCGCTAATGACTGGTGCAGCACAACGAAGAATTCTATTACTGATACCATCTAGGCCGTGTGAGTTTGTTGATTTGAGGTTCAAGAGATATTTATAAACGTCTGCAACAGACATTAAAGGAATCTCAGCGGGAATATTTCTGGTGCACTTCTCCTCACAGAATGATGCCAGTGAACTTAAATTACACGATGAGTCTGGTATTGAAGACTTTAGATTCTCTATTTCTGATTGAAAGAACCAACTGAATTCATCGCATGTTATAGAATTTGGTATTGCTGATTCTGTAGGGCGTTTCTTATTGGTTAGCAAGTTAATAGCCTTCCATATATTTATACTGTTTGAATTATCTACAATCAAATTTTTAAAATAATCTTTTTTTATCCTACGAATTTCATATTTAACTTTATTCCTTAGTCTGCGGTAATTGATGAAGTCTTTATTTTTGTGTGCTGTATCTCGCTCTCTCATGATTTCCAGCACTTCTCTAGTGACCCATGGGGATTTATGTTGATTTTTGACTCGAACTTCTTTGATTGGCACGTGTTTATCGAACACATTGTAGACTGTCTTCGTCCAGAAAGCTAATGCATCGTCCGGGTCAGGAAGTTGGTAAACGTGATCAAGGGCTGCTTTTCTTAAGTCTTGCAAAAATAAATCTTGGTTGAATGCTTTAAAATTCCTAAATTTGATACTTACATGTTTATGTTTAAGAGGTTTGAACCCAATTCTTGACCATGTACAACATACCGGGTAGTGGTCACTAACTGTACAAACAGGAACAGAACATTCAATAATATTATCTCCACACAGGCACACACACCATTACATACAAGACTTACTCCATAAACCCTGTCATGCGTTCAACACTCAAGCTGTCTCCTCTGCTATCTGCCAGGCGCCAGACAAGATTACGAGATCTCAGCAAAACATATCTCTTCCCTCCAGTGATGGAAATATTAACAGTCTAATTGTGTTAATGAAATTGTTATTTATGCCTTTCGGTGATTATTGGAGAAGTTACTTTATCTCCTGTTATAACCTAGATACGCCACTCCTCATCTAACTATCCTTGACAATATGCGTAGTAATGAGTCTGGAATTCACAGGGCAAACTAAATAGGGAAAGACCTAAGAGTACACGGTGAAGAGAAACAAAAGCATAAATCAATAATGTAGGCACAACTTCATAGGATAGCTAATAATATTAGAGCTTGGGGTGAGTTGGTTGAGGTGCCAATGCCTTAATATAGGGAGAGGGAGGTAAGAAGAAGAGGAATAAGTCCGTTTATGATTTCGAACACAACAGCGCATATCATATGTGATGTAATCGCGCTTAACATGGGTAGCATGTGGCATGTTTCTTCAAATGATGCCTTAATTTTGTGTGGCTGTTTTGGTGACTTCGGAGTGCTTCTGTTGTGATAAGCAGTATACATGTAAGACCAGAGCATAGATGGTTTCGAGATATGATAGATAATATACTCATGACAACAACAGAGGCATGGCATCTGGTTTTTGTAGAGGGCAATTTTGAAAGACTGCTTTTGGGGACAGATTCTGCACAGGAAAATCACCTGGATTGTTAGTATTGCTATTATTATTATCATTATTATTATTATTATTATTATTATTATTATTATTATTATCCATGTTAGATAGTCGCATATCTTTTGCAGGACGTCGAGTTCAACCCCGGTAACAAGAGAGGCAGGACGTCTGGTTTTATAGAAATTAATTTCGAAAGACTTTTAATGGGGACATATTATGCACAGGAAACATCGCATGGATTGATATTAGTGTTATTTATTATTATTATTATTATTATTATTATTATTATTATTATTATTATTTATGTTAACTAGTTGCATATACTTTACAGGACGTCAAAGTAAATCCCAGTATTTTGGCTGTTTGTGATTGCTTGGTTAGTGTTCGTAAATGCTTCGCTAGGTTACTTTCAGTAGTTGTGTATACACTACAAATGGGCCTATTTTTTTCGTTGAAGAGGAGGAGGAGGTAGAGGAGGAGGTGGAAGAGGAGGATGTGGCGGTGGAGGAGGAGTTGGAGGATGATGAAATGGAGGAGGAGTAAGTGGATGATGAATAGGAGGGGGAGGAAGAGGAGAAAAAAAATAAAGACCACAGTTTAGATGGATTCAAGATGTGATTGATTATTTACACACGGCAGCAGCAAAGACATTTCGATGTAAACAAACAAATCTCCGTCTCAATGAGGACACAAACACATAACCACCAGGCCAACAAGACTACAAGCCTAGCTACTACCCTACAAAGGCTGCCATTGCTAATTAATCATTACTGTCTTCCCTGTAAAGATAGGGAGGTTTTCTGGTCTCTCCACGAATGTCAAATCTCAGAGATGTGAATCAATAATAATGTTCATATTCATCATATCATTGTGTCTCATCTCATCATGTTCCTCTTGTATCTTGCGGTGTCGAGGTGAAGTATAAACAGCGGGAGAGTGCCCGCCAATGTGTTAGACTGTCAATGTTTATTTCTGTCTCTCTGTGATTCTCTACCTCTAATCTGTCCAGGCTTTACAGTGTTCTCCAACATCTCTCTTCTAATTATATGACACATCGCAGGTCCGCATGGCCGAATAGGTAAAACCGCGCGTTCTTAAACATCCGTTGTGCTGATGCCGAGGTAAGCGGTTCAACCCCTACACCGGACAGCTGGACTAAAATATTGTAAATTACAAGTACCCCTGAAGTCGGAGTGGGTTCGCCTGGTGGCGAGGGACAGTGCTAATAGGGAAAGCTAATCCACACACAAAATTCAGTCCATCACTACTATAGATAGAGAGTGTATGGTCTACGCTTGTGTTCAAAGCGAGCGAGCGCAAAAAATAAATGACACATATATCACCCAACACATCAACAAACCATTTCACCAATCAAAATTGGATATTAAGATTCATATTTTGGAGTTAAATATTTGTCACATTTGTTGTTGTTGTTGTTGTTGTTGTTGTTGTTGTTGTTGCTTTCGCTCGTTTGAACTCAAGCGTAGTCAATACACGTGCTACAACTTATACTACACTAGACTGATTTTTGCGTGTGGGTTAGCTTTCCCTATTGCCAATTTCCCTCGCCATCAGGCCAACCCACTCCGACTTTCTGAGATACTTGTAATTTACGTTCACAAGACAAGGACGAGAAGTCAAATGATTGCCGGTCATATTTCCATATTGTGTATTTAAAAGTGTTTAAGGAGCTTTGTTAGAGAAATTTTACTGACACAAATAATGTATATTAAACTAATCTATTTATTGATTCGTTTTTGTAATGGTTTTTTAAGTCCAGCCACCCACATCCTCTATATTTACTGAAAGCGCGTCTGATAACGCGCTTTCCAAAAATCTGCATTGATCCTACCGTATGTGTGATCATGGTATCTGATGGTTCAGGGTAATTGGTCAGAAAGAGCGATACAAACATCAGAACCCGGTAAGAGGAGAATATTGTATAGCACAGTGGTTCTCAACCTTTTTTGGCCCGTGCCCCCCTTCACCATATGTTCAGGACGTCATCCCCCCCCCCCATCATATTTTTAGGACGTTATTCCCCCCACCATATTTTTAACGTCATCCCCCCCCCCCCTTTCGTATTTCCTCCCTAAAAATTTCCCCCTGCCCCTACACAGTATACGTAATAATTGAAGCTAAATTAATAGCACATACTAAAACAAGTCTAGACATCTACATAAAACTGATTTGCGGATCTACTTACGTTATAAAATGAATTTCAGAAGGGTGATGTGTACAGAACCGTAAAGTATGAAGGGAAAAACAATATCAAGTAATCGGTTCTTGTATTAACGCAATCTAGAAATAATCTTAATTCCCCCCACCCTCCACCCCTTGAAACCCTAAAATTCCCCCGGTTGAGAACCACTGGTATAGCAAGACATTACCGACGACCATTTGCAATGCATTATTTCTTGGTCAAATGTGTAACAAAGCAAACTGTCAGCTTTGGAATAGATTATGAGAAAAGAGAATTATGGATTTGTAACAACTGGAAACAATCAGCTGACAGATGCTGATACTGACAGTGATGTCCTGTAAAGGATATGCGAACCAAAAAAAAAAAAAAAACTGGAAAGATTCATGACAGAAAGAAGGAGACACATGGAGAGGGGATGTTTGACAGCTTTTCATTATTGTATAGAAAGGTGTTAGAACACAATCGTATACATTCTGTGCGAGGCGTGTAGAAGTATAGAATAGTGTCAGCACACAGATGAATACATTCTGTACGGGATTTGTAGAAGATAGATCAAACACACAAGTGTATATATTCTGTAGGCTATGTGTAGAAGATAGATCAAACACACAAGTGTACACATTCTGTACAGGATGTGTAGAAGATAGATCAAACACACAAGTGTACACATTCTGTACAGGATGTGTAGAAGATAGATCAAACACACAAGTGTATACATTCTGTACAGGATGTGTAGAAGATAGATCAAACACACAAGTGTACACATTCTGTACAGGATGTGTAGAAGATAGATCAAACACTCTGTAAAGCACATGCTGGTGGCGCGTTAGCGAATCCGTTAGCGAACTGCGCTGGTAATGTCATGAGCATGCTTAACGCCTGTGCTCGTCGCTTGCCAAAGTGAAGGAAATGTTTGGCCTCCCCTCCCTCCCTGCTCTGTCCTACAAAAGGTCACGGCGCGTTAATAATACAGACCCATTGCATGAAACTGCTTCGTTACAATGTATATTATTATTATTATTATTATTATTATTATTATTATTATTATTATTATTATTATTATTATTATTATTTAAACACATGATAATTTATTTGTTACAAGATATTAAGTAATGGTAAGCTCAATATAGAAAACATGCCCCGAAGTAGGAATCTGCTATGGACCTGTGATGCACTAGTGTCATCACATTGTGTCGTCCTGGATGCACTGAGAAACATGTGGCCAGGCTTTCTCTCACTTAGTGAGACGACGAACGTTGGCGTTCAACCCTGGTCAGACAGCGCTCATGGCATTATCAGTGTAGCTCCCATCAGCTACCTTAACGCGCCAGTTTTTAAGCATAACGTGTCTAATAGGGGAGGTGAGGCAGTGCAGTGACTAACACGCTGGCCTGCTGACGATATGGTCATGTGATCGAAACCCTGTTTTAATTTATCTGTGCCCCAGATCGACCCAGTATTAGATGGGTTCTAGAAAATATCCTTGGAAGTAAAGAGGGCCGACTTGATACTCGCAACATTACTCATGGAGTATCGGCTGGTCAAAAAGACTGGGGCTAGCAACACACACTCAATGGGCCGCAAGGTGTGAAGATGGCCCTTTACTATATATCTTAACAATATCTTAACAATATCTTAACAATATCTTAACAATATCTTAACAATATCTTAACAATATCTTAACAAGGGGCAACGCGCACAGACATTGCTCTTGCTTAGAATAACTCCCCATTATCTCACTGAGTAGAGTACACATCCAAGCACCATGGACAACCTGTTGAAGTGTTCTCCAGTTTGCACGGATTTCTGGGGTGTTATTAAACTCATTTTAAAGAATATTGTTTCCGTGTTTTCACAATGATAGTAGAATCTTAATGTTAACTGTAATGAGAGAGTGTTGAAGTGCTACATAGAACCTATACTGTTGTATGGATATGAAACATCGACTATGAGCAGACAAGCTGAAATACATCTAATGGCAGTAGAAATGTGATTACCGGGAAAATGCAAAGAATACCATGGACAGACAGAAAAAAAACAATGGCCAAGTCCTACAAGAAGCAAATGAGAACCGCAGAATGATTAGAGAAATTAGGCATAGACAGTCGAATGATTTTGGGCACGGTATGAGAAGAAATAAATTGGAGAACTTTGTGACAAATGGCAAGATTTAGGGGAAAGGAAAAAGGGGAAGGCAGAGAAACAAATACCTAGATGATTTGGCCACATGACATGATTGTGACAAGAACACAGAGCTGATCCACGACTCTAGTGATCGTGTGAGATGGTGAAACATAACCACCCACGCTTACCTTAATGGCACTAAATGATGATGATCTCGATTGCATGTGCATGTCTATGATGTCTTTAATGTCGTGAGTCTACCGTGGTGTTGACTGACCTCTGGACTGGCGTGAAACTGGCTGCAAGATCAAACCTATCATTATAAGTCTGCGAAGGGGTTGGTTGGGCCTATTGCTCCTTGGGAGATGAAAGGCAAACAAGATTAATGACCAATACATATAAGTAATCTATTGTGTGTGTGTGCGAGCGCGTGTGTGCGTGCGTGCGCGCGCGCGCGTGTGTGTGTGTGTGTTCGTTATTAAAAGTCATCTACAGGCCCAGTCGGTGAAAAGACAGATGCCGGTATGAAATATTATATGTTGTTGTTTTCAAAACACGACCGTGTATTATCGGGATCCTGTTGGCAGAGAGCAGTAACACTATTACCAACCATGCATGTCCTACAAGACAACTTAGGAGTGTTGGCGTGCGATTGACTATCTCTTCCCTTTGAAGACTTTTGCTGTAAAATGCAACCAACTAGGAAACATTCCAAAGATAAGGCCTTAAACACGATCAGTCAATCATGATGAAAGGAGGCTCTATTAGAAGAGGTATGACGCCATGGGGAGAAAGCCACAAAGATTCTGAATCGACGACACTGCCTGTTTTCGACTAGGAACAATCTAAAGAAGTGACACATGGAGTTTTAGAGCTATATATAAATTGGAAAAGACAAGAAATATACACAGAGAAGAGATTCTGAGGCGCAGATAAATTCTATTGGGAGAACATAGAGAGAGCTGTAGGAGATAGCATGGGTATGACGTCTTGGCATGAGTTTGATGAGGGCCAATGCTACAGTGGAAGATAAAAGCATAAACAATAAAGATTGCCAAGGACAAGGTTGCCAAACCTGGTTGATGACATATTATGCTGAGACTAAACAAGGGCGATAACACGAACGCTTATAACAAGATCGTAGCACGCTTGTCGAATCGTGTTGCCAATGTGAATGGCATCTAGTCAGTGATAGAAATCATAATCGCCGGGAATCCTTTCACAATCATCAACTGCCCTGCCAGCTGGCGTAGGCGTTTAGGACTCCACAAATCTCGGTCGTTTGTGTTCTGGATCAACTATGCTGATGATATTCGTCCAGACCATAGCCCCAGTCCATTCAGCATCATTTCTCTTGGTCTGCCCTTGCCTCCCTTCCCTTGATCTTTCCAGTTGTCACGATGTTCTCCAATTCTAAACTCCTCATCACACAACCAATGAAAGCTGTTTGTCTTTTTCTTACTGTTGTATATAATGTTCTAGTTTCATTAGCTTCTTTCAAGCAATCGTTGCTAGTTACTTTGTCAGTGCAAGGAATTCGCAACATGAGAATGCAAAGAATACCAAAGGCAGACCCCAAAAAATTTGTGTGCTTTTGCATATAACGTAAACTTATTATAGAAATTTCACGTAGACAGTCAAGATTGTTTGGGCACGTTATCAGGAGAAACAAACTTAGTGACAACGGCCAAACATTATGAAAAAAGAGCAAGAGAAGACAAAGCGATAAACACATGGATGACTTGTCTACATTACAACACCGAGACAAGAACGCAGACGTGATCCACGATTGGTGACCGTGTGGGATGGAGAATCAGAACCGCCGGAGCGAATCGGCATGGCAGATGATGACAATGATGACTACTTCTTCTTCTTCTTCTTCTTCTTCTTCTTCTTCTTCTTCTGTTTCTACCCTTCATCGTATACTGAGTACACGTCCTCAAACAAACCATGCCAAATCGTCCTATCTCCTCTACCTTCTGCATCTCCCTTCATCTTCTCCCAATATTATACATCCCTGTAATCATCTTCCTCAAATGATTTAGGTCTCCCGCTGTTTCACTTGCATTGTGAATTTCAGACAAAAGAGACTTTCTAGTTATGAGATGATAATGCTATTTAACATTTATTCATTTATAAATCAGACGTTTATAACTTATTATTTGCTATATTTTATTTGACAAACGCGGTCCGGTCAAAGATACTGGACACCCATATGGGACCATCACAACATATTTACCACTAATTCAAGTTGATATTTTGAAAAGTCAAGGCCTATAGTTTGTCATTGAAAAAGCACTCATCCAATATTGTGAATACATTTATATTTACAGTGCTACTGTTAAATTGTGTTGGTTGTTGAGTGTAGTTATTTTATTGTTTTTTTTTTGTAACGTATGCTTGCTTTGAAATCAAGCATAGTCGACACACGTGCTTCTACTTCGTATAATTTGGGTTGTTCTCGGAGCTCGTCATAAAACAACATTTAACATGTTCTTTCCTCCCGAAGAAGAAATTATTTGAAGTCACCCGTTCAAATGGCAGACAACAAAAAGTCGAGCTCTAAACAACGTTTTGAACATGGAGATATGATAGGACAGACATTATTACACACACACACACACGCACACACACACACATATATGTATATATATATATATATATATATATATATATATATATATATATATATATGTGTGTGTGTGTGTGTGTGTGTGTGTATGTATGTCATTCCCCTTTTCGTATTTCCTCCCTATAAATTACCCCCTCCGCCCTTACACAGTATACGTAAAAATGGACGCTAAATTTAATGACACATTTTTTAAACAAATCTAGACGTCTACATAAAACATGTTTTGTGGGTCTACTTGTCGTAGTAGTAATACTTTATTGCTTTAGTGTCATCCCTGGAGTGAGGGGAATCAACACTCACATTTATTTGAATTCAATATCACTATCCTGGAGATATCCACCAGACTCCGTCCACAGTACTCCCTCAGTCTAAAGACACCTTCTTCTCACTCTTACTCACCCCTGGTACATGCCCCCTCTCATTCTTCCCCAACATAACATACTTGACAACTCTAGCCTCAACAAATAAATACAAGAAATTTATTAAAGCAAAGAGTATGTGTGGGAGAACTGTGTGTGTGTATAATGTGTAGAATGTGTGTCGTATATTATAAGGTGTATATAGACTCAGATCAGTGTTTCCAGGAGCAAAAGTCATTCTCATCATTGTGCTGAGCACACACCAGCACCATGTATTCCGGACAGATAACCTCACCCAGGTGATGCTTCTCCGGTCACGTGACGACTTTCTCCGTTGTCTCTCGAACCATTAGGATGCTTGGACATCCATGTCGAACTGTGTCTAATGTTGTTCTTCAATTTCCTATACTCTGTGAATCTCCTATGCTATTAACTGTTTGTTAATCACAGAATTCTACCACTATTGTTACCGTTACTTGAGAAATCTTAATTATTCTTTTGTCACTGGTTGTAACAGATTCCCCATCTCAATAACACAATCTAAATGTTCCAGGTATTATATAGTTATATGAGTGTTCCTGGTATCCGTGTTATCTATAATGTTCTGACTGTTCAGTGATCAAGCTATCACTTAATAAACACACATATCATTAGCATGTCCTTCTCATCTGAAGCCAGGATCCCGCAGACCAACTGGGGTATAAACCCAATTTAAGATGCCTCTCAGAAATCTCTGTCTTCAGTTTGCAAGCCATCATTTTCAATAACTGTGTTTCTAGCTTCACTGTGGAATATCGAAGCACACCCAGATGGAACCTGTAGAATAGAACACCCTGGTGAGAGCAACTCAATTCTGACCTTCATTAGGTGAGTGTAGGCCGATAGCAGCACTCAGCTCTATAACAGAGAACCGAACTCTGTCATACGGCCAAATAGCTCATCACATTATCTGAGTCATGATAAAACAAGGAAAGATTATAGGAAAAGGGTAGAAACTCAGCAGAGGCCCTACTGAAAGATCCTACCATTTCACATTTTCCCCCATCCCTCCCCACCATCCTCAATCTCTCTAAATAGTGTCCCACTACATTGGCCTTAACTCCCTGAGTTAAATGATATATCACACAGGCTAGTTTAAACTACACAATTGGCTACTGGTGCCGACTCTCCTATGATACTTTCTATCACCGCACTTATCATACATTCTATCACTATTCATAAACTAAGCTAAATATGATTAATAGAATACCATATAGCGATTCTCGTTGCAGATGGAGATTATCTAATCACAAACTGGATCGATGTCCACCGATATATCTATATCAACAAATTGACATTATAATCTCGCTCTATAACACAACTGAGAATGCCGTTCCTCTCCTCATCATTTCAGAACTTGTGGTCGACTGACTCAACTTTGTTTACCTCAACTAGTTTTAATTTCGAGGCTTGAGTGACGTCACCAAATTGTCAAGACGCTGTACAGTCCAGAATCTGGTTTTCTACCCCTATTTTAGACAGTGTGGAATCACCCCGCTGTCTAGTTTGCTTTCATCTGGGAATCCTTTGTCTCGTACAACAAAAGTCCTGTCTGCCTGTGAACCAGGGAATTTTTTCCCACATCACAGAATCCATCCGACGTGTATTCAGACATTTCGTCTACACTTCAAAGGCTAACTACCGCCTGGCAGACGTATGGCGCTATTGTCCGTTTCTCGAACAACCCACATCATACAGAAATGCCGACATTGTGCAGACAGTTTTCGCGACTTGTTTATTCCACATTCTCCCTTGTTGGTTTCTGGTAGACGACCTTCACGTCTTTCTGTCATCGATCGAAACATCAAGTTTTTTTTTCCTGACACTACTTACGTTACAAAACGAATTTCAGAAGGGCGAGATGCACAGAACAGTAAAGTATTGAGGAAAAAACAATATCAAGAAATCAGTTCTTGTATTAATGCGATCTTGAAATAATCTTAATCCCCCCCCCCCCCAAAAAAAAAAAAAAAAACCTAACCACTCCCCTCCTCTTCGGGGAGGGGGGGGGGATTCGCCACCTGTTGAGAACCACTGGTTTATAAGTCTGTTTATCTACTCTAGACATACTGTAAATTCGATTCATCATCATCATCAAGTGCCCTGCCAGCTGGCGTAGGCGTTCATGGCTCTCCACAGATCTCGGTATTTGCATGTTTCCTTAGCGACTCAATGAGCATGTTCAAGAGGATAGAGATGGGGTGGATCCGAAGAGAGTGGTTGCTGTCTCTGGAGCGGTCTCGGTTGACAAACATCAGTTTCATCTTCATGCCAGGGCATGCGGGAGTACATGGAAATTAGCGGGCTGACAAGCTCGCAGGTAAGGCTACTGTGGAGGACGGATCAGGCTAACATTCTGAATGCTCTGCGAGAAGTAAGACTGTTGCGAGAACCAAGTGATGACTGTGAATCTACAACCATGGTCAGACTGCGAGAACTGCAAATTAAAAGAGGTGTGGCCAAACAAGAACACTACGCAGGAAGCCAAAGAAGATTGGTAAACCAACACAGAACTGGTGTTGTGAGCCGCTACACGCTGTGGGATTTGCTGAGGAGGGGATCCGAGCAATTATGGACTGAATGGTTCGATGTGCAATGAGGATGATCTGTCGACTAACTAACTAACTCGATCTCGGTCTTTGGTTTTCTGGATCAACTCTGTTGCTGATATTCCTCCATGCCACCGGCTCAGTCCATTCAGCATCATTTCCCTTGATCTGCCTCTGCCTCTCGACCCCTCGATCTTTCCAGTTGTTCGATTATATTAGATAATTCATACTGTAAGTCGCTATATTCTAGATCAGCGTTTCCTAACCTTTTTTGTGCCATGCCCCACTTAAGCCTTTCTAAAATTCATATTGCCCCCTCCCCCGCCCCACGCCCCACCCCCCCCCCCCCCCCCCCCCCCAATCATATACATTATTTTTAATATTCAAAAATTGAAATGTTCACTAAAGAAACTTGAATGATAGGTTTTAGGAAGAAATCACTAGGTAATTATTGAGCAAACACAGTAAGTAAATTTTCAAAACATATAATGGAGAACTGAAATTCAAGTACAAAATAATTTTAATGAAAGATTTTTCTATATTATTTTAATTATTAGTAATTATTTATTATTTAAATTTAGTGAGATCCTTGCGCTTGATGCTTGCTGCAAAGAGATCTTATGTCAGGTTCCAATTTAGTTAACTTCAGTCTCAAGTCTCCCCGTTTTGTTATATTCAGCCGATTTCTTCCATTTTCAAATTGCCCCCCTTAACAGTCAAATTGCCCCCCTGTGGGGCGTGGGCCCCACGTTGGGAAACACTGTTCTAGATAGTTCAAGACTGTAAGTCTCTCTATTCTACATAGTTCACTACTATAAGTCGCTCTATTTAGACAGTATATATTGTCTTAGTTTCTCTACTCTAGACATATTGTAAGTTCTATTATACTAGATAATTCATTGTGTAAGTCTTACTATACTAGACAATTTATTCTGTAAGTATCGATTATACTAGATATCTCGTACTTTAAGTCCTAACATACTGGGTCCTAAGTAAATCCCACTATATTAGCCAATTCATACTGTAAGTCCTACTATACTACACAATTCAATCTGTAAGTCCTACTATACTAGAAAGAACTTAACTTCTTCTTCTTTCGTTTGCTTGAAATTTGTCTAGATCTGCAATGTTGTCTCTTGTATGAATTTAATTTGTTTTTAGTTCACTCAGTGGTCCAAAGAGTTAATCTTGCACTGTTGTCTCTCTGGGCCAGAAGGTTTGTCTGGATATGTACAGATCAAATAACAAACACACAAGCACACCAGACCGTAATGATCCATCCATCCATCATGTGCCATGCCGGTAAGCATATATATACGAATATTTAAATAAGAGATATGATTGGTCGGTTCCTATGTGGCGCACAAAGGGGCGACCCTTTGCCGGGAAGTTTGGACCGCGATTAATTAACTAACTAAACGTAATACACAGAAATCTCAATAATTGCGGAACGTCTGAGGCTAGTAATACAAATATGTCATGACCAGTTAGCATGTTGAAGATTGTACTCAAGTTACTCGCTAACATCCTGCATCCAACACTATTTGACAATGTTCAACAAGACAGCGACCTTTGTTGAAGGCATAATTCTGTACTCGACACACTAAAATATACATTACGGATGCCAAAATTGGCATGGCGATGAAGCGTAGATCTGTCAAATGAGACACGATCCAATGTTGAGCAATTGTACTGGAGCACGCGTCTTTGTTTAACATGCTGTCAGCTAAGCCGAAAAAAAGAACTATTTCTAGGCATTAAGAAAATAATATTATTCGTTACCGTCATCGCCCCCCCCCCCTCCCCAACTGGCATCGTCTGTTAACGATTTATTGATCGCAGTTACCAATTGATTATTTTGATGATTACGTCACCGTAGTGAAGTGGTATAAACAGCTGCCTATAGACTGAATATTCTGAGTTATATCTCCTCGCAACGAGATGCCGTGTCAGTCATGGTGTGGACCCTATAACAGTGGGTATATGTGTGTAATTATCTTCATCGTTTTGGTCTCACCATCATCATCACCATCATCGTCATCATCATCACCATTATCATTATTTTCGTCGTCATAATGTGCGCCGCGTCAAACAGAAAGGCGATGTGTTCGCCCATACAGATTTGTCCTCTGTGGTCTTAATGAGTCTTCCCTGCCACACCATTCAGCATATTTCCTCGTGCGTCGACCTCCATCTCCAGCACTCTCCATCTTCCCCGCTGTTAACACCTCCCGCAGACTCCATCATCTCATAACGTGACCCAAAACATGGTCATTGTGTTGTCCTGGTGTGGGTAATCAAGTATCTTTGTGAACTTACTTCTACATATGAATATATGTGAATGTGCTGAGTATTATGGCAAGGATAAGGGCAACAAGAGGGCGGAGTCAATTTAAAACACTGACGCCATTTCTAACTAGAAACATAGAGTAAGAGACCTGTTGTCACCCCATGCCTTGAGTTCAGTACAGATCTGATTTTTACTTCTACAGCTGTTTCTAACAGTGTCCTGAGAATATACATAGAATTGTTTGTAGAGGGGAAAGGCTACAGAAGCTACATTGACGGAAAAGATCTGCGAATAATAAACAACAGGTATTGGCAGCAAACAGTAGCCACAGGAATCAACAACCTTTGAAGAACATTTCAGTGTATAAAGAAGGGAGTCAGACAAGGTTATGCAATATCTCCTGATTTGTTCTACAGAAAATATGTACGGGAGCCTGGTTGGTGGACTAATATAAATAACTTACGTCAACAGATGGAATGTCTTGATAACAACAAGTCAGAATGAACTACATGATAGTTATTTGTAGAAAGTGAATAAACTGGGTCTTAGCTTTAATAATAGACAGACAGAAATCATGGTGATATCACAGAGACAGATTGTGCCTAAATTTACACTTAAAGTAAATGATGTTATTTTGGGGCACGTGCAGACATTAAAATATCTAGGCACATTGATAACATCAGATGGAAGATGCAGTACAGAGATAAAGAGCAGAATATGAAAACCAAAATCTACATTCTGTCAAATGAAGAACATTGTATTCAATAAGTCCTTGTCATTGGAAGTTAGAAAAAGAGTTCTTGCATATTACTTAGAATCACTTTTAACATACGGCTGCGAATCCTGGACAATTAGTAAACAGGTGGGGAAAAATGTCTAGGAGCCTCGGGGATGTGGTTTTACATAAGTATCCTCAAAATTTCATGGACAGCCAAAATGAGTCATCTGGACATTCTATTGCAAAGACAACTTATCACAAACATCGGAAAGATACAGTCATCACTTTTTTTTGGCCACATTATGAGAAATCAAAAGCTAGAACATATTGTGAGGACAGGAAATATTTGTGGAAAGAGTGATAGAGAAAGATAATGAGAGACAATTCTTGACAGTCTTGTGTCATGGCACGCACAGTAGTCACAACACGAAGTATGATGTTGGATATCGCAATTCGTGGAGGAGCGTATTACTAGTTGGCAAGCTCTTGATGATGATGCGTCCTATTGGGTATATGGTGGTAACGCACATTGTATTATATAGTACAATCGACACTCGATGAGTCATCTCATTATGTTCCTATTGTACCTTGTGGTGTCGAGGCGAAGCATAAACAGAGTGCCCGTTTATAGGCTTTATAAATCACGCTACCCACGGACTTTTGTTATTCCCTCTGTCCATCACATGATGAATAATGTGGCCATTATACTACCGGCTTGCCTTACTTCCCCTGAATTTTCCTAGTGTACACTTTGTGTATGGTCAGCCTGGAAGCCCCGGACAATGTTTAGAATTCTACCTCAGTTGGGGATTCGAACCCGTGACCATCGGTATACAGAGTCGGACAAACAAAAATCGAAGGAAAACTAATCGATTGAAAAGTCTTGCAACGGAGCTTAAGTGACAAATAATAAGTATAACAGAAAAGGTTGTGATGGAGATAGACGTGGAAGAGACGTTTTATATATTTGCATCATTTATCATGCCGGTCTCTCTGGCTGTGGGGTTACAACACTTTCTCTCTGTAATCCCGTTTATCACGCAGAGTCTCGTAGCGGAGCGAGAGCTGAGGCGGTTCGACCCCCGCTAGTGACTTGCGGGATACTGAGCCGGCCGCTCAGAAAGCAATGGCAAACTACTGAGCGTAATCTTGCCAAGAGATCAACATACAGCTGAAAGATGCTGGTGTTGACAGCTAAGTCCTGTAAAGGATATGCTAAAAAAAAAAAAAAATCATTTATCATGACGTGAACAGACAGATCTTTCCAGACTTTCTTTAACTTCAAAGGCAAGCCTAGACTCTGTGGGTATATGGTGCTATACCCATATTGTATAGATACTCAGCACTAGGTGAGTGATGTGGTCAATATCACACTGAACGACTTTGTTTTCCCAGTATCAATTTTAGGCTAGGTTGACCTGCAAGGGGG
>JACEFZ010014065.1:0-32500 GCA_014155875.1 Cepaea nemoralis
CTCACCTTATGCCACTGAACACAGGCATGTGACAGCTACCTACGATCAATGAAACTGAGAAGTAAAAATGGTTTTTCTGCAGAAATGGTAGAATATTATTAAAGGTTGTTTGTTGTTTGTAAAGTCTTAATACACTTTGTATGTAGAACAGCTGTTTGTTGGAGAGTTGGTTTTCCGTTTGCAAGACCAGTTTATAGGTCTAATATCATATTCTCAGAATGGAACTACAGCCAAATCACCAGTAGGAGACTACAACTAGAACTCAAATTATTGACTACACACCACATCTCCAGTTATGGGTCTAACATTCGATATGCTGTTATTATTTTAAAACCAGCTCTTTAGTTATGGGGTCAAGTATGTGATCTTCATTGTTGGCCCCAACATTAGATCTCCAGTATGAGCCTATCAATATAAATCCAATTTGAGCCTTGAATCAGATCTCCAGTATGAGCCTAGAATCAGATCTTCTGTATTAGCCTAGAATCAGATCTCTAGTATTAGCCTAGAATCAGACCTCCAGTATGAGCCTAGAATCAGATCTCTAGTATTAGCCTAGAATCAGATCTCCAGTATGAGCCTAGAATCAGATCTCCTGTATTAGCCTAGAATCAGATCTCTAGTATTAGCCTAGAATCAGATCTCCAGTATGAGCCTAGAATCAGATCTCCTGTATTAGCCTAGAATCAGATCTCCAGTATGAGCCTAGAATCAGATCTCCAGTATGAGCCTAGAATCAGATCTCCAGTATTAACCTATAACCAGACCTACAATATGAGGCTAGAATCAGATCTTCAGCATTAACCTAGAATCAGATCTCCAGTATAAGAATATAATAAGATCCCCAGTATGAGCCTAGAATCATATCTCCAGTATGAGAATAGAACCAGATCTCCAGTATCAGCCTAAAACCAGGTCTCCCAGTATGAGCCTAATACGAAATCTCCTGCGTTAGCCTGAAATCAAATCGTCAGATGGGTCTATCACTTTACACCTGTAGGCCTAGTATTGGCATATATTTAGTTAATATTATATGGAACGTTTAGTTTTCTTTTGATTAAAACTGTCCAGGTGGATAGGCGAAGTACATTTGTACAATACATATTGATACTGTTTTAATTGGTTTAGATGAGGTGCATTTAGAGTAGGAACTGAAGGAGGAGGAGATGGTGTGTTTGGAAAAGGACAAGAAGAACACGAAGATGACGACGAAGAAGACGATGAATAAAATTGAAGAAGAAGAAGAAGAAGATGCAGAAGATGATGATGAAGAAGGTGATGAAGAAGATTATTCAAAAGATTAAGTAGAAGATGAATAAGAAGATGAAGATGATAAATAAGATGATGAAGAAGATGATGGCGATGGGAAAGATGAAGATGAAGACGGCTCGCGTACTGGTGCGTGAAAATGAATAGATTACAGCTAGCAACGATAACAGAACTCTTATTTAAGAAGAGCAGACTTAATCAAATGAAAAATATGCAGAGGCGTGTGCTTCTTGATTCATAAAAATAACACCCAGTTCGGAGACCAGAAATAAACCCGTAGACATCGTGAAAATGGTGCACTTTTCCGATTTCAAATGTATTAGATTAAGGAGTGACGTTTAGACATTCATACGTTGTTTGATGAGGTGAACTCAACAGATATTCAAGAAATGGAATAGATATTCAAGGAATGGAATTGTATCAAGATAATGATCTGTGACAGGGAATGTTTCATGAGATCAGTAATATTGCTGCTTCCTGTCTCGAACTCTATCACAAAGAGATGGCATGATTATACTCGATGTCGCAGTATGTCTTGCTACCATCAAGGGAAAGGCATCCGGAAACGAAATTTATAACTGATCACTGTGGTTATGTTGTTGTCTGTTAGCAAATGGTTGTTTTCCTAGCTCTGTAATGCTTCTTGTCTAAGGGTTCTGAGGTGCATGTTTTCTCTTGGCTACAGAACAGCTAATTTCGTGTTGTTAATACACGCCTACGAAACAAAACATAAATAGCGCATACAATAAAAAACAAAAACACGAAGGAGAATAAAAAGGTCAACTCCTGGGATAGAACTTGTGCCTGGGCAGACTTAGAACCCGACATCGGGATTGTGAAAGTACGCTCCCTGTAATATTTTGTTGTTGCTGAGTTCACTTGTATTTTCTGTTTTCATTGTTGGTTTTTTAAAACCAAAACGGTGTAAAGGACAAGAGGGTGGACTTCAAGGCAACGGGTTTCACCCGTCATGGCTTTCAGCAAGACGGCCTGACAAACGCGTTGCACAAAGCACAAATTCCGTAGCTCCAGCCACGAACCCCAGGAGTCTTCTAGAAAAATGCACTGGTGAACCGAATGATGCAGGCCGGAATCGAACCTGTTGGTTGAAAAATACTAGCTAAAATGTTCAATTATGTATTCTCGTTTGTTAACCGAACTGCCTAATTACATTTGATCTTTCTACACTTTTCTAATTTGGATTAATACCCCAGTGTACTTCCACAGTTGATTACGGGTATGCATTGTTAGAACTTCACCAGTATTTGGTCACAGCTTGACAAAAAGAAGTGCTCTGGTTCTTCATTCGTTGCCCTTTGCTTCGTGTACCTCACAACAAAAGGAAATAGCCGGATTTTAGTCACAACAAAAGGAAATAGCCAGATTTGAGTCGGTAGTGTTTGTCCTACAAATTGCCTTCAAACCAATTCGGCGACTGGCAAAATCGATACGGTTTCGAGACAACAAATTGCTTCCCTACAGAATTTAATCAGTGAAAGATGAGCCCAGTATAACGCAGAAATATCATGCCATTATACGACACATTATTCATTGATAAAGTATTATATACATTATTAACATGTTCGGTAAACAAATTGGGCGGAACCGCAAATTGAAATATTAGTAAATAATTCCCTCATTGTCTATTGACAGATGCTTCGTAATGTGACACGGCTATAAATATGTGCATATTAATGTGCATCGACAGCAAATGATATGGTTATCATTATCAGGCCGTTTGTAGAATGTCGCTTTCAGTATTGCCGGCTGAAAATATTCTTATCCTTTGTCACTAGCCCTGCCTCAATTACTTTCATGCGCAAAACGGCTTCAGTGTTGGTGTCCATCTTCGTGCTGGTGGACCTTGGCCTCTTGACCCAGGCAAAGGCCGTCCATTAAGCTTGCAAGCAGTCAAATACAACAGTAGCGTAGCAGGAAACCGCCGGTGAGTATGTAAAGTGTGCGGGGGAACCATGTGCCTAAAATAACTATCGAACATATTACAACAAGGAGACCACAAAGAAAATACACTTAAATATATCTCTTCTTCTTTGCTCTCTCTCTCTCTCTCTCTCTCTCTCTCTCTCTCTCTCTCTCTCTCTCTCTCTCTCTCTCTCTCCCTCTCTCTGTTACCCTTTTAAAATAAAGTTCTCTCTCTCTCTCTCTCTCTCTCTCTCTCTCTCTCTCTCTCTCTCTCTCTCTCTCTCTCATGGAGAATAGCAGATTCAACGGGACAGGTACAATAAAAGAGACACCACACACTCACAGACACGCACACATGCGCGCGCGCAGTCTGGAGAACACAACAGAACATGGTACATCAGACGCAAGGCATGATACATACAAACTGTTTAGCAAACACGAGAGGACATGAAACATCAGATAGCAAGGCTCGATATACATAGGAAAACTGCGTAGCAGACCTAACCAGACATGATACATCAGACAGGATACGATACACATTCACAGAGATTCTAGCATGACACGATACACGTTCACAGATATTCTATCATGATATGATACACATTTACAGAGATTCTAGCATGATATGATACACATTCAGAGAGATTCTAGCATGATACGATACACATTTACAGAGATTCTAGCATGACACGATACCCATTCACAGACATTTTAGCATGACAAGATACACATACACAGAGATTCTAGTATGACAAGATACACATTCACAGCCATTCTAGCAATACGATACACATTTACAGACACTCTAGCAACAGGACACACATTCACAGACGTTCTAACAACACGATATACATTCGCAGACATCCTAGCATGACACGATGCACTTTCTCAGACATTCTAACAACACGATGCACATTCTCAGACATTCTAACAACACGATGCACATTCACAGACATTCTAGCAACATGACAGACAAGTACACTTACTATCTGTGTAAGGTGATCCGCGAAAACAATAAAACTTGAACAACAAAAGGACAGACAGGCATCTGCCCGCTCCTGAATTCAACATCGGCTGCTCTGCTGGAAGTTGCCAACAGAACTGATGTTTTGCTGGGAAAGACCGGCATTTGGGAGGGAAACACGACACTAATCGAACACACCACCACCACGACTGAAAGAATCGGACAGCGACATTTTATCTGTGTGGTGCCACGTTAGACTCACGTCCGACAATTCAGGAACAACAAAAATGCATTAACCGCCCTTGCATTCAAATAATATTGCAAAAGGGGTAAAAACGTAAACAGGGGAAAAGTTGGTTTAGGAGACAACTGATTTAGACATGATTAAGTGGTTCATTTCCCACTGGCTCATCTTGCCTTTTTAAAATGTGTTTGTGTAATTTGCCACCAAGCTTAAACATTTATAGTACGGGTTGCGTTAGTGTAATGGTTCAGATATTATGTTGACAATATCATGAGCACGGTCGGGTGAGGGTTCGATGCCAGCGCTCCATGTTCACTGTGGAAAGAGAAAGACTGATTACCTCTTCCTCCGTGCACTGCGGCCTACAAAATAAGATAGCCTTAACACGTCACGTAATCAAAGCAGGAACTTGTTTATTTTATAACTGTTTTTAACATTTCCCGTACGGGTCAGAATAATAAACACTGAAATACTGATCAGATTTGCAAATACAAGAGAAAGACATTGGATTTAAATAACAAACTATAAATCTGTATTGCTACAGACCTCAGCCCTTTTGCCAGAAATCTTCCTGCCCGGAAGAAAATAAGCACGCCCGTGTGTACTCAGCAGTGCTGTGATTGTCTTCAAACTAGGGAATTAGTGAACTGTCATCACAGCCGATAGTTCCTTGCGGTCTACGACATAAGAGTATTGAGCCTGAAGAATTAAGGCCGCCTGGCTAGTGCAATCACCGGGAATTTCATTTTGCCACCGACAGAAAATAAAATCCACCACTACATTACGGAAGATTCGAACCCGGATCTTCCGAATGGGCACCCGTGATTCAAGCCATACGGTTTTTGAGGGAAATCGCTAGGGGCTAAGTCCACTGAAAACTCACCTTGGCGGGAGACATTTCGCGTGTGACACCGAAGTTGAATGTGAAGTGAAAATATGGTTTAGAAAACAGAGCACGTAGTTCTATGCAGCCGGTTTGGGAGGACTGATAAAACGATGGGATAAGTGCATCAATGTTGGTGGAAATTATGTTGAGAAATAAAGGGACAATGTATGTATAAAAATAAACTGGTTTCAAGTTGTTATCATTTTAGTTATTTTGTACTTATTAACTTATTCTCGTAATATCTAGGCACGCGTTAAGTTAGTTACATATCCTATACATGACGTCGAAGTCAACCCCAACGTTTTTTAGCTGTTTGTGATTTCTTGGCAAGTTTACGTTAAGTAGTTTGCCATCGCTACCTGAAAGGACGGCACTCATATCTTGATGGAAACCAACGCAAGACGGTCTGCTTCCAAATCGTCTGCAGCTGTGTTTCGAACGCGGTATGCGGAATTACGAATTGCATTCGTAACCTCTTTTCCACAGAGCTGGCCAGGCTCATGTAAATACATTATATCAGAAATATAAGGCTCGTCGTTTACCAAAGTGAAGTAAAGATTAGCCACTTATTCCTCATTGCTCTCGGGTTACATAATGTGACGGCGCTATCATATCATCTTCCCACGACAAGAGACATATTTTGGGGATTGATATATAAAAACATTGTCAGAAATAGCAGAATCGCGTAAAAAGAGAAGGTATAGAAAACATTCTCACTCTCGGATCTATGAATAGTATTACAAATATTTCGAATCACAGAACCCTGTTGATTGGACAACATCCATAACAAAAGGAAGACGAGGAAGTAAAGGAAGAATAAGACATAATCAAAGACAATGCCCATGCGCATATAAAAACATATCCATAATAAAATAAGGCACTCCTCCGAATTCCGGTCCCAAATAGTTCTGCAGTGAATAATTTTATATAAGTAACCCTAACCCTAACCCTAACCCTAACCCTAATCACTTATTCACTGCAGAACTATTTGGGACCGGAATTCGGAAGAGTGCCTAAAATAATTGTGTAAAAATATCGGTAGGGGATTTACCTGACACTAGATACATATTGCTCATTTACCATGGAGGGAGAGGGGGGGGGGGGGGAGGTGTTAGTCACAGGCATATGAACTTCCCTTTCCCCTTTCCACGACGCCTGACGGCGATAGTGACAGGGCGAATAGCAAAAGAAAAAGAAAAGCATAAAAGGATACATAGAAAATATACTCACCATTGGATCGATGAATCGTATCACAATTGTTTCCTGGCACAGAGCCCTAACGATTGGAAACATCCAAAACAACATAAGTAATTCAGCCTGCTTATTCTTATACACACACGAATGCCTGCATGAATTGCATGTTCTATAACAGCCTGCTAATCTTCCTGTCTTAAATACCTTGTTAACAAACGACCTGTCGTCCTTTATATAGATACATTCCCAACACACAATCGATGTATCCTAGTTTACGCTACACCGCTACATGTTTTCCGATCGTAAATCTGTCAGATCCGACAGGTTACATATCAGTGAAAAACATGGACAATGTAAATAGACTTGCCAGTGTCAGATAACAGGCGATTTCATGCAGACGTGTCCACAATATGGACGCCTACAGCTCCGATCCTATACAACATCAATGGTAAACAATTTTAACATCGGCGTCGAGAGCTGTTGAAAAGTAAAAACACTAGAAAACTTTGTCACGCGGCCCAGATTAGGTATCAGACAGACTACTGTTTAATTCACACACAGGCGACCTTGATTTTACCACCGTTAGTTGCCTGGCCATTCACAGCACAGTTGCTGAAACTGGAACATATATATACGCGTGATACACTATTTAACCCTGAAACAGTCTGCTTAACAACAGTTTACTTGTGTAGTGTAAATAAGCAAAGGGGCAGTTTAATTATACCGAGTTGCCTATCTCACGTCGAATCAGTCGCGGATGAAATGACAGAAATGTAGAAATTTAATATGCTACGAAGCTTCACCATCTACAAACATGCGCGCGCGTACAGACACGCGCGAGCACACACGTGCACACACACACACACACAGACACACACACACACACATACTCACACATACGAGATATGCGTGTACTTTCCATGGGTTCTGGATAATTTTTGTCATTTATGGAAATGTTTTGGAAAAGAATGGCGATGACGATGAATTAAATTAGACATCTCATCTCTATGACGTCACCTAGTGTGGGTGAAGATCTGTGTACATCACTACGGTAGTATTTGCCATAGGGCTACCAGTAACTATAGAATCATGACTGTCATATATGTGAGTGAGTGAGAGAGTGAGTGCGTGAGTGAGTGCGTGCGTGCGTGAGTGCATGCGTGCGTGAGTGAGTGAGTGAGTGAGTGAAGAATACATTTACACACCTTAAGACATATTAGGTATATGGTAAAGGTGCGCTCCCCTCGCAAGAGAAACGAAGAAGTAACAGATATAGGACTGGTTTCTTCGACATGCTCCGTGGCGGAATGGTCAAGCCGTTTGCCTCGCGCTCTGAAGTTTATGTGTTCGATTCCGGGCTACGTCTTTCGGTCAAGCGTGCATATTTCTCGGAGATTCCTGGGGGTCATCGTTGGAGCTACGGAGTTCGTGCTTTGTGCGATGCTTTCGGTGGGTCATCCTGCGGAAAGAGACCAAGCCATCTAGAATAACACCCGATGCAATGAAGTCGATCCTCTCGACTTTTAAGACTTTTTTAAAGTATAGGTTCCGGTTACACTCTAAGGAGTATTTGACATATGAGACTAGACACATATTTGTATAGACCAAAGGGCACTCAGTGGGAGATGTGGTCCCCCAAAAAAGTACTTGGTACTCATTTTAGTCTCGGTTGACCTGAGAGCCCAGATCAGTTATACAAATTCTCGTTGATGCGAATTCAAACCCACGACCAACGGACCGGTATATAAACGTGGATTTTATATTCACATCTGTAATCCACCCAGACCGGTAGTAGTGAGTTACGTCCTAACTAAGTATGATTTCTGGATTGTGGTGCTGGATTGACCCCAATCCAGCTGGATTGGGGTTAGGGGTTAGGGGTTAGGGTTAGGGGTTAGGGGTTAGGGGTTAGGGTTAGGGTTAGGGGTTAGGGTTAGGGGTTAGGGGTTAGGGTTAGGGGTTAGGGTTAGGGTTAGGGTTAGGGTTAGGGTTTTTGTCTGCTCCTAATTATACTTTCTGGATTGACCTCGCTGGATTGCCCCCAATCCAGCTCGGGGCCAGTGCGGTTTGGGTAGGGTAGGTACTTAGGTCATATGTAAGGGTTGATAATTCTAATAAAAGACATGTTTCTAAGGGCAGATAACTGAGTTTGTGTATAATATTTTAACTAATTTTTAAAAAATAAAATAAAAAATAAACAACAACCAAGGGCGCGCGGCGGCGGGCGCAGGAGCAAGCGCGTCCAATCGGTCGCGTGGAGTGGTCGACCCAGTAAAACAGTGTCTTGTAGTACCCAAGTGGCCAGTCATTGCTGAGTGATCACTAGTCCGGTTATTGACGAGTACTGTGGTGGGGTTAGGTGGGTCGAAGTCTCGAACCGCGCCGGGTGTCATATGAAAATTATAATAAGTAAAAAGGTATATATGGCATGTATATGATCTGTAGTGGGTCGTAGTGGCTTATAAAACTATCATCATATAGATTACACCTCTTCAAATGAAAACCTTAAAAAAGTAAAGATGGCCTGTAGTAACGGTTGTAAGGGGGCGTGGCTTCGTGGTATTCGTTGTTAAGGGGTTGGTGAGTGGTGATGTACCTATATAACAGCTTCCGAACAATTTAAAGGGATGGGCGAGTGGCGAAGTGGCTAAGTAAATGCGTCGGTTCCTTGCTAAGAGACAGAGGAGTTGCTAGATAAAGGCTCCAGGTCGTTGTCAAGGGGTTGGTGAGTGTACAAATAGCTAAATAACTGCTTCTGATCCTTGTTAAGAGGTGGGCGAGGGGCGGATTGGTTGGATAATTACGCCCGTTCCTTGGTAAGAGCCAGGGTGATCGAGTGGAGAAGTGGGTAAATATAGGCATGGAGGTATACCACCGACACATTCAACGCATAATTTCGGCGTCGGTCGTCAGAAGACCAAGGATATTTTCATTATATGTCTATTGTAAAGGGGTCGACTGTTTGTTATAACGGGGTTACTATTATCTATAGTGGCTGGGCCTTAAATACTATCAGCATACCGGTTACAGCTCTTCAAATGAAAACTTTGAAAGTGTAAAGATGGCCGATGGTTTTAGTGGGTATGACTTTGTGATATTCGTTGTTAAGGGGTGGGGTGAGTGGATGAGTAACTAGATAAACGCTTCCGAACACTATCATCGGGTTCGAATCCCAGTGGGGTGGTCTAGTGGTAGAAGAAATATTGATAATATTTGGTTACTTAGTTGTGATTTCGAGCTCGGTTGTTATTAACCCGGTTATGTTTAGAAAAGTAGAGGTGGTGTGCTGGTTGCGGAGTATGTTTAGGGGGTACCCCAGACACCGTGGAAGTGACAGGTTCGAATCTCGGAACTTTGTCGTGGGTAAGATTTCCAGTCATCAAGGTGTGGGTGTCGTCGCGGCCACAAGTCCCACCGCTGATAAAAAACACAGGCAGCAGATTTCACCATTGTACCTACGAGTCACAAAATATAAGCTAACTTAACATTCAGAATATGACCTCAACAGGTGTTGCCAAAAATCAATACTTATTCTTATAACGGCTAATCCAGGGGATTATCGTCCTCGTAATGACCAAGTCAGGTTAATAATATTTCTTATATCTCCGCCATTGCAAATAGTTCGCGATATTAATAAATGTTCATATAAAGGTTGGAAGGGGATTAAAAGATTAACACCTATTGTCGGGACATCCAATAAAAATCAATAACACTACCCTCGATTTTTCTCATAATTGCCGATTGGAGATTATGGGCTAGGTGTATGTGTCCTTATTTAGTTAAAACAGGTGGTATGAGTAGGAGATATCACAAACAGTATCAGCATGTGCCACTCTGATCTTAAATATCAGTAGTTCGTTATTCTTGTGACATTGAAAACGCTTGTGGCTGGAAGACAGATGGTGTACTATGTTATTGGGTGGTGTATATAGATTGACCAGTATGTGAAGTTGATAAGGTCACCCCTGTCCAGCGCATCGTAGCTGTGTTGTGACTTGTCGCCTATTACATCCGGGTGTAAAAATAACCAAAAATATTTCACATCAACTCAGACATGCCTCTATATAGCTGCACTGCGAACATGGCTAGAGGTCTACTGTAGGATAGTATCGTGTATCTGTGTATACGGGTTTACCACTGCTTATAGATGTGTGCAGTATTATTGGAAAGCGGCTGTTATGTATACATTATCAAAGTATGTTGCCTTACAGAGCTGGTATAGTATCTATGTGTCTGCTACGTTGTATGTTTTATTCTGTTGCCCTGTAGTATTTGGAGGGAATTTCATGCGGCTGTCTAGTGAATTTTTTAAAAACGATGTCTCACTATCCACAATGCCACTGGCATTAGAGGCATTTCAACTTGTCTGCTCACTGACCTCGCTTCACAGTCATACAAAAGTTCAGGTTCTATGTAGCACTTAAACACTCTTTTTATTTCTCACTACAGTTGACAACTTTATATTAGTCAGTATGTTTAATTTAAGTTAAATTTATGTGATTACATTTTAATTAAAATTTAAAACTAATAAATCGCACTTTTATTGCGCGCTTCACCTAATATACAGATATAGGGTAAGTATAGGTATAGGTTAGGTATAGGCCATATATCAAGCTTACATCTTGCGCAATAAAAGTGCGATTTATTAGTTTTAAATTTTAATTAAAATGTAATCACATAAATTTAACTTTTTCATTTCTAACACTGGTTTGTATCTATGTCTCTTAAGAAAGAGTTTGTTGTATAGTTAGGGTTAGGGTTAGGGTTAGTTGATGTATACTTAGGTTTAGGGTTAGGGTTAGTTGATGTATACTTAAGGTTAGGGTTAGTAAGAAAGAGTTTGTTGTGTTTGATGTCTTTCTGGTAGTCCAAGGAATGCAACTCATTCGTCTCAATAACCCAAGCTCTGTTGTTTTTTCAAGTTCTGCCTAGGGGTGCTGGTCGATGACCATATTCGTTGTCTAGAATAGCGCCTAGTAGGTTAGGGGGCATATGATTTATCTCCACGGGGTTGGAAAATCTGCTTAGTCAGCAGAAAATCAGTTGTTCTGTAATCAAAGAGAATGTTAATGTTATTTGGTATGAAATGTTGAAAGTCGGTTAGACGATGTGGTAGAGGGTATTCAAGGGTTCAGTAAGGCAGACGTGGCTTTAAGAAAGGTCGACTTCATAACAGACACTGTTGGTTGGTTGCAGACTTGCCGCTATTGCAGCTGTGAAATGACAAAGTGTGATAGAGGTGGACAAAGTAAGCAATGTTATGTTAGCTAGACTTCGAGAACACTCTTTGTATTGTTGAAAGATGGACCAATGGAAGGTTAGTGTAGCAGACATTGTGGTATAGAAAGTTGAAGATATCAGCCATGGGAAGTGGATCTTTGCTGACGAATACTCAGATGATATTGAAACTATCCCAGGTGGAGCCACAGATTGCCCTAAATGTTGTTATGACTGTTTCATTAGAGCTCATGTGAAACGAAGGTTTGGCGTTGTTAGTGGTGCTACATAGAAAAGTTGTGAAGCTATCTATGAAAGACAGAGACACTTTGCGTTAGAAAAGAAAAAAAAAACCAAGAGTGTGAAGAGCTGGGTGATTAGTATGCATAAGTGCTTCTTTAGTGGATACTCTGGACTGATAAGTTGAAACTTTCGGTAATGTAAAAGAGGGAAAGTGTTGACGTTGATGATTATGTCTTGTGAAATGTCTGTTCAGATAAAAGTTCAAGACACGTTTGACATAACTACAGAAGCAATATTTGTTCCTACTTTTTTTTATAAGTTTACACGAGATATTTATAAGCTTGGTCGAGATGTTTCATGTTTTGACCAACATTTTTCCCCCCTTTGGTTAACACACTTTCTTAGTTCGGTCAACATATTTCATAGTTTAGCCCATATATTTTTCCCTTTTGGTTAACAAATTTTCTTACTTTTCAGAAGTTTGGTGTACGTTTTTCTTTACTTGGTCAATATTTTTCTCATTAGGTTAACACATTTTCCTAAGTTTTATAAGTTTTGTGTAACTTTTTTCTTCAATTGGGCGATATTTTTCTCATTAGGTTAACACATTTTCCTAAGTTTTATAAGTTTTGTGTAACTTTTTTTCTTCACTTGGGCGATATTTTCTCTTTAGGTTAACACATTTTCCTCCTTTTCATAAGTATGGTTGAGATATTTTCTCCACTTGGGCCAATATTTTCTCATTTGGTTAACACATTTCTTACTTTTTCAGAAGTTTGGTGTAATGTTTTTCTTACTTGGTCGATATTTTCTCATTAGGTTAACACATTTTCCTAAGTTTTATAAGTTATGTGTAACTTTTTTCTTCAATTGGGCGATATTTTCTCATTAGGTTAACACATTTTCCCTAAGTTTTATAAGTTTTGTGTAACTTTTTTCTTCAATTGGTCGATATTTTTCTCCTTAGGTTAACACATTTCCTAAGTTTTATAAGTTTTGTGTAAATTTTTTCTTCACTTGGGCGATATTTTTCTCGTTAGGTTAACACATTTTCCTAAGTTTTATAAGAATGGATGAGATATTTCTTCACTTGGCCAATATTTTCCCCATTAGGTTAACACATTTTCCTCCTTTTCATAAGTATGGTTGAGATATTTATAAGATTAGTTGTAACATGTCTTTACTTGGACAATATTTTTCACATTTGGTTAATAAAGTTTCCTACATTTTAAAAGTTTGGATGCGATATTTCTTTACTTGACCAATATTTTTCATCTTTGGCTAACAAATGTTCCTACTTTAGTCGACATATTTTCCTATTTTTTGTAAGTTTGGTCGAGATATTTCAAAACTTGGTCAATATTTTTTCCTAATTTGGGTAATACATTTTCTTATAACGGTCGACATCTTTATAAGTTTGTCCATCGTTTCGCCTATTGTATAACTTCAGTCGACATATTTCTTGATTTTACTAGCATATTTTCTTACTTGTTATAAATTCGGATGAGATCTTTCATTACTTGGTCAATGTTTTTTCACCTTTGGCTAACAAATGTTCATACATTTTATAAGTTTGGCCGAGACATCTATAAGTTTGATCGATATTTTTCCTATTTGGCTAACATGATTTCCTACTTGCCCAATATTTGTCACATTTGACGAACAATTTTCCTACTTTTCATAAGTTTGGTCGAGATATTTCCTATTTTGGTCACCTTTTTAAATTAATTTGGTTACAATTTTTCCTACTTTTTATAATGTTAGTCGAGACGTTTCTTATTTTGACCAACTGTTTTGTCAGTTTAGCTAACAATTTTTCCTACATTTTATAAGTTGGCCGAGACGTTTCTTATTTTGGCTAACAGTTTTGTCAGTTTGGCTAACAATTTTTCCTACATTTTATAAGTTGGTCGAGATATTTCTGTATTTGGCCAACATTTTCATTAGTTTGACTAGCCTTTTTCCTATTTCTTATACGCTTGGTTGAGATATTTCTTATTTTGACCCCGAGTTTTATAAGTTTGGCTAACAAATTTTACTATATTTTATACGTCTGGTCGATATATTTCTATATTTGGCCAACATTTTAATAATTTGGCTAACATTTTTCCTATTTCTTATACGCTTGGTTGAGATATTTCTTATTTTGACCACGAGTTTTATAAGTTTGGCTAACATATTTTACTATACTTTATACGTCTGGTCGATATATTTCTATATTTGGCCAACATTTTAATAATTTGGCTAACATTTTTTCTTATTTGACTGTTGGAGTGGAACATAGAACCTGTACTTTTGTCAGGATGTGAAATGTGGTAATGAGCCGACACATTGAAAAACATATATTAGCATTGGAACTAGGTTTCTGCGGAAAGATGCAAAGACCCCCTTTGGCCAGGCAGAAGAATTAATGAAAGTGTAAATGTCTGCTCTGAGAAGCGATAACTTTGCTGGTCAGGACAGCGGGTACGTGATATGTCATGTTATATGAGAAGCCTAAGACTGATCCGGGGAAGCTTGTTGTGTTCACGGGTAATATTATATGATAAATATAGCTAAACACTCGTCGGTGTATGGCCCGATAGATGTTAAGTAAAAGGTACACCTCCCCCAACTGGCCTCGGTGCTCACATCTCTCCTCTATGTCTATGAGAACGGGTTAGTTGAATACTGTGATGACTTGATTATAGTTGTGTATATTATATTCGAAAATGCATTGTGGTGTATAGAGGCCTTGGTAGTAGTAGTTTCGTGTTCTTTACTGTTACTTGGTGACCCTATGACGACTCGGAAATAGAAAAGCGAGAGAATGAACACCCTTTTAAACCTCCGACGCCCTGTTGACGAGGGGGCAGAATCACTCCCGTACATGGTGGTCATCACGAATTAGGTCCCCTGGTTCGATCGCCAACATAATACCGTTTTTTTTTTCTGTAGTATCCCTCTTAACCACGTGTCTCGGCTGTATCCATACGCATGTGACAGATACAACGCCCTCTTTGCCCGGATGTAGCCGTTTCCCACATGTTCATATACAGTGTGATAATATACTGTCTATCTTGTGAGATTATCGGTTTACTTCTACCACACTAATGCATACGAGTAGAGACATGGAGCTTGAAATGGGGAAACGGTAGCCGTGAGCATAAAAGGAAAGAAAAAAATGTCTGATAGGAGGTGGCTTTAAAGCGTTGGAACAAGAATCGCTGTGATGAAGGTTGTCTTTTGCAAATTGGAAAACATACTGACTAATATAAAGTTGACAACTGTAATGAGAAATAAAAGGAGTGTTTAAGTACTACATAGAACCCGTACTTTAGTATGACTGTGAAGCGTGGTCAATGAGCAGACAAGTTGAAAAGCCTCTAATGCCAGTGGCGTTGTGGATTCTGAGACATAGTTTTTAAAAAGTTCACTAGACACCCGCATGAAACTCCCTCCAAATACTACAAGGCAACATGACAAAACATACAACGTAGCAGACACATAGATACTATACCAGCTCTGTAAGGCAACATACTTTGATAATGTAGACATAACGGCCGCTTTCTAATAATACTGCACACATCTATAAGCAGTGGTAAACCCGTATACACAGATACACGATACTTTCCTAAAGTAGACTCTAGCCATGTTCGCAGTGCAGCTATATAGAGGCATGTCTGAGTTGATGTGAAATATTTTTGGTTATTTTTACACCCGGCTGTAATAGGCGACAAGTCACAACACAGCTACGATGCGCTGGCAGGGGTGACCTTATCAACTTCACATACTGGTCAATCTATATACACCACCCAATAACATAGTACACCATCTGTCTTCAAGCCACAAGCGTTTTCAATGTCACAAGAATAACGAACTACTGATATTTAAGATCAGAGTGGCACATGCTGATACTGTTTGTGATATCTCCTACTCATACCACCTGTTTTAACTAAATAAGGACACATACACCTAGCCCATAATCTCCAATCGGCAATTATGAGAAAAATCGAGGGTAGTGTTATTGATTTTTATTGGATGTCCCGACAATAGGTGTTAATCTTTTAATCCCCTTCCAACCTTTATATGAACATTTATTAATATCGCGAACTATTTGCAATGGCGGAGATATAAGAAATATTATTAACCTGACTTGGTCATTACGATGACGATAATCCCCTGGATTAGCCGTTATGAGAATAAGTATTGATTTTTGGCAACACCTGTTGAGGTCATATTCTGAATGTTAAGTTAGCTTATATTTTGTGACTCGTAGGTACAATGGTGAAATCTGCTGCCTGTGTTTTTCATCAGCGGTGGGACTTGTGGCCGCGACGACACCCACACCTTGATGACTGGAAATCTTACCCACGACAAAGTTCCGAGATTCGAACCTGTCACTTCCACGGTGTCTGGGGTACCCCCTAAACATACTCCGCAACCAGCACACCACCTCTACTTTTCTAAACATAACCGGGTTAATAACAACCGAGCTCGAAATCACAACTAAGTAACCAAATATTATCAATATTTCTTCTACCACTAGACCACCCCACTGGGATTCGAACCCGATGATAGTGTTCGGAAGCGTTTATCTAGTTACTCATCCACTCACCCCACCCCTTAACAACGAATATCACAAAGTCATACCCACTAAAACCATCGGCCATCTTTACACTTTCAAAGTTTTCATTTGAAGAGCTGTAACCGGTATGCTGATAGTATTTAAGTCCCAGCCACTATAGATAATAGTAACCCCGTTATAACAAACAGTCGACCCCTTTACAATAGACATATAATGAAAATATCCTTGGTCTTCTGACGACCGACGCCGAAATTATGCGTTGAATGTGTCGGTGGTATACCTCCATGCCTATATTTACCCACTTCTCCACTCGATCACCCTGGCTCTTACCAAGGAACGGGCGTAATTATCCAACCAATCCGCCCCTCGCCCACCTCTTAACAAGGATCAGAAGCAGTTATTTAGCTATTTGTACACTCACCAACCCCTTGACAACGACCTGGAGCCTTTATCTAGCAACTCCTCTGTCTCTTAGCAAGGAACCGACGCATTTACTTAGCCACTTCGCCACTCGCCCATCCCTTTAAATTGTTCGGAAGCTGTTATATAGGTACATCACCACTCACCAACCCCTTAACAACGAATACCACGAAGCCACGCCCCCTTACAACCGTTACTACAGACCATCTTTACTTTTTTAAGGTTTTCATTTGAAGAGGTGTAATCTATATGATGATAGTTTTATAAGCCACTACGACCCACTACAGCTCATATACACGCCATATTTACCTTTTTACTTATTACAATTTTCATATCACACCCGGTGCGCCTCGAGGGTTCGAACCGTCTAGCCCCACCACCCACACTCGTCACTGACCGGCTTGTGGTCACTCAGAAATGACAGGCCATGTGGTTACTACAAGACACTGACTGGGTTCAAACCGCACCCAAGCGACTGTCGCCCGTGCTCGCCCCGTGCGCCTCTGATTGTCTTTTATTTTTATTTTATTTTTTTAAAATTAGTTAAAATATTATACACACACTCAGTTATCTGCCCTTAGAAACATGTCTTTTATTAGAATTATCAACCCTTACATATGACCTAAGTACCTACCCTACCCAAACCGCCCTGGCCCCGAGCTGGATTGGGGGCAATCCAGCGAGGTCAATCCAGAAAGTATAATTAGGAGCAGACAAAAAACCCTAACCCTAACCCCTAATCCCTAACCCTAACCCCTAACCCTAACCCCTAACCCCTTAACCCTAACCCCTAACCCTAACCCCTAACCCCTAACCCTAACCCTAACCCTAACCCTAACCCCTAACCCCAATCCAGCTGGATTGGGGTCAATCCAGCACCACAATCCAGAAATCATACTTAGTTAGGACGTAACCCACTACTACCGGGCTCCCTGGCGTAGGAGTTAAGGACGTTGTTCGTAATCCCGTATACTCTCGTACGAAACACTGCTGCGTGAGATTCGGCAGCGGATCGCGTCGCGTTGGTTGCTTACGAAGTGTATGTGAGCCGGTAGTTCAGAAAGCAATGTTAAACTACTGAATGTAAAGCTTGCCAATACATCAATAACACCTGAAAATGCTGATGTTGACTGCAATGTCCTGTAAAAGGAGATGCGATTAAAACGAATCCACCCAGACGCGATTTTACATTATAGCGAAATGACTGCTGTATTACAGGAGCCGCTTTTTGCACATTGGCCAGCACCCTCACCCATTGTGTGCCCATAGGGCTAGACATCTTAACCAAGCATCATAACTCCCCCCCCCCCACCCCCCACTGTCGTGTCCTCCTTTACAGTGTCGTCCCTGGAGTGAAGAGAGCCGACACCCACATTATAATATTTTCCTCCTTTTTAATATTCTGGAGAATCCACCAGCTTCCGTCCAACACACTCCATCAGCCCGTGGACACCTTTTCCTGTCACTCTCTCACTGTCGTACTATGCCCCCTCTCATACTTCTCCAACGCAACATACTCAACAACTCTTGCTTCTAAAAATTAATAAAGATTAATTTATTAAAATAAAAGTGTAACGTATATGAGACGTGTATGTGAAGAAAATGTGTGACGTGTTCTATAAAGTGTGTAGAATCGGACTCTCAGACTACAACCCAGTCAGCTGATCCCAGCAAGGATAGACCACAGCACGTTACGTCAGAACATGTACATCTCACCCAGTGCCGAAACCATCCTGCTGGATACTGATTTGCCTCTGTAGACCTCTGGTAATCCCATTTCATGATCATCCGAAATAGACACCGGTGGTATTAACAGTTAATCATGGACCGGTTGCATCCTACACAATGTCCGTTCCTATCGTTCCTAAAAATATGCACAAGTCCTTTGTAGTGTGTACACAGTTATTAATGTTAATTGTTAATGTAATTGATCCTCACTCGTGTCTATCTAGTCTCACGTATCATGTCTTGTGTTCTATTACACGAGATTATATCACACTAGGTAACTATTATAATTAATGTTCTCAGTTAGTTACTACTGTCTGATGCTGTGTGGT
The DNA here is from genome assembly GCA_014155875.1 of Cepaea nemoralis. NCBI lineage: Eukaryota > Metazoa > Mollusca > Gastropoda > Stylommatophora > Helicidae > Cepaea > Cepaea nemoralis. The sequence goes on from JACEFZ010014065.1 coordinate 18,985, forward strand.
GCATCAGTAATCATCACCCCTCTTTGGTGAATCATCTTCCTTCTAGCTTTAGTTACGTTCTGTACGAAACTTTATTTGACTGTTCCACTGGTGTTCTTCCGAATGGGATTTGAACCTTTCCTAAAAACTTGTTGAGTTTCCTCGGATCTGGTAGGGAACCTAGGATAGAAAGAAACAACACATCTGGTGATAGTACTAGTCACTGATCCTATCGGCTGCGTGTAAGCCTATTGCCTTGCTTAATGATCTTTAGCTAACTAAACTATGTCATAGAGCAGATTAGCTACCCACCTAGGGCCGAATCAGGCTATGACAAGGAAAGACCAATACAGAGTGCAACCTCAGTATTCTATTCACCTTAGCAGAGCCAATATCACTATTCTACTCTAACTAGTTTTCCACTAACAGTGCTAATCATCACACTATAGTTTTAACAAGGCTACAGTCTATATTAATTAGAACTAATAGACTATATTGACTACCTTATGCAAAACCGCCTCATTCCCGGGATGGCTACTACACTTTGCCATAACGACACATGCTAGTTAATGTTAAATTATTCTAACACTGTAGAGCTCTCCCACAAACACGTCCATCATAATCCACGGTTTTTGTCAACTCTGTTTCTCCCAATCATGGTTTATGGCAAACCCTAAATTTGGTCACGTGATATGGGTGACGTCCTGCAGGTGTTATTTGCGCATATCATCCATTGTCAAGAATCGATTCTCCCTTGCCTAGTCACTGTCAAAGTTGTCATCACTTGTTTCGACTCCCCCAACAAACTAACGAGTTACTGTATGATCCCAACAACAGTTTTTCTCAACAAGCTGTCAGTAGCAATCTGCCCATCTGAGTGATGTCCGGAAACTATATGACATATGGACTGTTTACTTCCGTGCTGAGTACTTCCGTTTTTCCATCCGACTTGTTTATGACTTGTCAAAGCGATGTATGATTCAGCGCACTCACTTCCTCTATACATCTGCCACTGTGATCTCACGGCTTCCATCAGTATTCAAATGTTGACAAACTGTCAAGGCGATGCCGGGACCTGTCACCATCACCACCGAATGTTCCAAATCCGTTAGAGATGTACACGTGCAGCTACAAATATTGTCCTGGGATTTTGACAACCGATTTGTTTTCTCTGTTAGTAAAAATAGTTGTCGCTGGCAGATAGTCCTTTTAATCAGAAAGCCTCTATAATAATCAACTGGTTAAACACACGGTTTTATTTTGTGACACCCACACAGACAACACAGGCCATGGTAACGGTTTACTTAACTGTAGGATGTCAGTAACAGCAGTGCCTACACCCGCTTCTTTTGAACACAAGCTAGCCGCTTTATTTTTCATTTATTCATAGTGACGTCTCAATGTGAACGAAGATGTAGAAGAATAACAACAGAAGAGGCAATTTCTATGGAAATGGCAACACAGATTTACTACATTGGTTATTACGAGAAACAAAAATGACTAGGAAATGGTCTGGTTGGTTGTTTCATGCCCCATTTTAAGGTGGCCCAGCTACGGAGGTAGTGTGTTGTTATTATTAACTGTTTTTGTTTTATTTGATTATTGGAGCTGGCGTTTTCTCTTTTGGCTGTTTGCATCTCTTCGTTGGACAGATGGATCTTAACTGTCTTGATGATTCACATATATGATAGTTGGGAGAATGCTGGACACGGCTGTTATGTTGCACGGCAGCTGATGCTCGTTTTTTGCCTTTCTTGATGTTGGTGATTACTGTGTTTGTTTTATTGTTTCTTTGAGGGGTAATAACGACGCCGCCATCTGTCTTTTGGAGTTGTGAGACGCTTTTCTTATGCAGAACTTTCAACAGCAGCATAATTTTATTATTTTGTTGTGCTGGCAATGTTGCCTCTCCTGTGCTGGTTTGCTGTAGTTTGTCTTTCACGGTGAAGTCAGGTTGTTCTGCTTGATACCTCTTTGCAGCGGCATTCTGTGGTTTCTTTTTGTTGATTTATATTTTGTCTTCTCTTATCGCGGTTTTATTCATGATGATGTCAGCAGGAACATACTGTGATTATGTGAAGCGTTAGAACCATCACGTTTTTGTGTCTGAACACATAGAAGAATAGCTATCCAAACTATCTATCTCATAGCAAACGGTGAGAGTTGCCTCAGAACCCACTTGCGACCAGCTTATTTCATTGACAACTTAATGTCCTCGAAAAATATCCCGGAAGCAGGAAGCTACCGTGTCTCAGTGATGTGACAGGGCCGTCACGTTGTACAGGCCTGAATGCACGAGCAATCGGTGACCAATCTTCCCCCAGTTAGCGGACGACGAAAGCAGGCGTCGAACCGTCGACCGACAGTCTAATACAGTGGTTCTCAACCTTTTTTGGCTCGTGCCCCCCTTCACCGTATTTTCAGAACATCATTCCCCCCTTCCTTTCAAAAATTTGACCCGTGCCCCCCCCCCCCCACCGTATTTTCAGAACGTTATCCCCCCCCCCTTTTCATATTTCCTATCTAAAAATCCCCCCACCCCTACACAGTATACGTAAAAATGGAAGGTAAATTTAATAGCATATACTAAAACAAGCCTAGACATCCACATAAAACATGATTTGTGGGTCTACTTACTTTATAAAATGAATTTTAGAAGGGTAAGACGTACATAACTGTAAAGTATGAAGGAAAAAACAATATCAAGTAATCGGTTCTTGTATTAACGCGATCTTGAAATGGTCTTCATTCCCCCCCCCCCCCCCCCCCCCCCCGGAAACCCTAAAATGTGGGAATTCCCCACAGGTTGAGAACCACTGGTCTAATACTTAACTGTTTCAGTGCCACACAAAAAGTAGGTGTGGACTAAACATTGTACACAATCCAATGAACAAGCTTTATAATGTAAATTTCCGTTCACTGCGCATTAAAATTGCGGAATATACCAAGAAACAAAACAAATAACACGATGACCCTAGTATGGCGATATATCGTCCTTCTGTTCAAATGGGAGGTCACATTTGACTATATATTATCCTTCGTCACTGAATCAGTTAATGCATTTCTTGTGTGACAGAGCAGGCCAGTATTGACTCTAACACAAGTAAGTGGTTGTGCCATGCAGGAAACAACTGTTTAGCAAGGAATACTTTAACAATAAAGAATTAGAACTCATTAGTGTGGAGACACTCTAAATATACGTTTAGGTGTCAGTACGACACAAAATAATATAGCCGTTTATTTACGGGGACGCGGGAACCAGAATAAAATACCTAACAGCCATACTTTTCGGCTGGCGTACATCCGGTACTAGAAGAGTATTGATAATTCCTTGTGGACATTAGTCGGTGAGCCTTTGACATGGTTAGTCGTCTATATATGGTAGTGGCTGGCAGTTTGTTTGTTGTTTGTTGTTTGTTTTTCTTCCACTTATGTCGTTAGGCGTCGTGGGGAGGGGTGATTGAAGTTCCGGCGCCTGTGACTAGCGTCTTTCCTCCATTTTCCTAGTAAACAACGTAAAAGACACTTCTATACGCCTTGAGGAGTATTGGATCTACGGTGTTAGCCACACATTTGTATAGACCAATCGGCACCTCATGAGTGATGTGTTCATTATCATATTGGTGGCTTTTACTTCCCAAGATATTTTCTGGTACCCATTTGAGTTTGGATCAACCTGGGAGCGAAGATCAATGTTAACATCTACATCGAAAGGGAATCGAATACATGATCACTGGACCGAAAGGCAGTCATGTTAGTCACTGAGTTATGCGTTACCATGGAGCGAGTTGTGAAGAACCTCTTTTCATCATAGCAAGAGGCGTCAACGGGTATATGGTATTATATTCATATTCTAGAACTATCGATACAATTCTTAACCCTTTGAAAATAAAGTTTGTTCGTTCGTTCGTTCGTTCGTTCGTTCGTTCGATACACATTGAGTGAGATGGTCAAAACCACGCCAGCCGCTTTTCCTTCCTTTGATATTTCCTGATATCCATTAAAGGTTGGGCATCTTGTTGTGTTTGTCAATGACATAGCCCCGCTTGGGTGGTGGTTCCAACACACTGGCAAATCGACCATCGGGAAATAGTGCTAGCCACTAGGGCGCCTGTCTGGGTGAGGGCTATCTTGAAACTGGATATAGGTCATGTCCCCTGGGGACTTTATCTAAACAGCATACGTGTTTGACCTAATGGTGCTGATATGTGAGGTTTTTGACCTAATGGTACAGATATGCGCTGGTTTTAGGAGGTTTTGTGTGGGTGATAATTAGTGATACACTTGTTCCACTAGGCATAGGTCGTTATCAGTCAAGTGCGGGGTGATAGAAAAGACGAATGTGTCGGTTGGAGTGATAAACATGCATTCGGGTTGGAATTGTGAAAAATACACATAGTTTGGGTTGAAATATTATAAATGGCATATCACCAAGGCGGGGTAATAAAATGGATGTATCAATTAGAACACAGTGGATATATCAATCAGAATGAAATGGATATTTTTTTTTTCCGCATATCCTTTACAGGACATCGCTGTCAACACCAGCATTTTACGACTGTAGTTGATTTCTTGGCAAGATTACGCTCAGTAGTTTGCCATTGCTTTCTGAGCGGCCGGCTCACTTATCCCTAACTTACCAACGCGGCGAGAACCGCTTCCAATTCTAGCGCGCTGCGAGCATCTACGTAGATAAACGGGATTACGGAGAAAGTCGTTAACACCTCGGTCAGCGAGACCGGCCAAATGGATATACCGATCAGAATCAAGTGGATATACCGATCAGAATAAAATGGATATATTAAAAAGAATAAAATGGATATATCAGTCAGAATAAAATGGACATATAAATCAGATTAGGATGGTAGAAACAGCATATCAAGCATATTGAAGAACATATCACTCAAGTTAAAGTGACCAGTAATCTTGAGTTGATTAATTATTGCCATTAAAGTGTCGAGTCGGTCATTTGAAATGACTGATTAGTCAGTCAGAAAAGATGAGTCAATCAGTTTAAAGTCACCAGTCAGTCAGATTGAAGGGGCACGTCAGATGAATTAGTCTGTTTGGATTTTGGAGATAATCACAATTTGACCTCTTTAATCATCATGTAGGTGACAGATAGTAAGAGTATATCCTCTAAGCCAGAGGTTCCCAAACCACGGCCCGCGGGCCACGTGTGGCCTGCCAGCTGTTAGAAAGTGGCACGCGAGGCCTCGAACAGTCATTTTCCGCAGTGACCGTTATAAAAAAAAAAAAAAGCAACTTTCCCTGCGCTTATGACTTTAGGCACGACAGATTTGTGCCCAGACATTGATAAACTGGCATCTCAACTTAAGTAACTGGTTAAGAAGATCACTTACAATTGTAAGTTAATTACATGAGTAGTGATTTTCGAAACTTATTTAAAATTTAAGTTAAGAAAGGTAAGAACGATATTATAATTTTATAACGTTGTGGCCCGCTTAACTACCTAAAATAGTAGATATGGCCCTCTGCTTGAAAAGCTTGGGAACTACTGCTCTAAGCAAACTGTACCACGTCCTACACCAGAAGACTAGAGCCACTGTGGTGCAGTGGTTAGTACGCTTTCCTACCCACCTGGTTGTCATGTGTTCAAATTCCCACCCACCTGGACATTGTATATTGACCGGGCTCCCAGATCGACATAGCCTACAAATGGAACCAGAATGTGTCATATTATATCCAGACGGCGGCCATGAGACGGGCCAAATCACTCCTAGAATATGGATTGGAATATAAAAAAATTTGGAAGCTACACCCATTCGCTCATTTATTCCATGCGTCTTAAGCCGTGTAAAGTGTCCTTTACTTAGCTTGAGCATTATATACCAAATACACTACAAGACTCCATATACCATAAACACTACAAGACAACATATACCCTAACCACTACAAGGCACTATGTATCTTATACACTTCAATGCATAATGTACCCTATATACTTCACGGTATAGTGTACCCTATACACTTCACGGTATAATGTACCCTATACAGTTCAAGGCATAATGTACCCCATACACTTCAAGGCTTAATGTACCCTATAGACTTCAATGCATAATGTACCCTATACACTTCACAGTATAATGTACCCTATACACTTCAACGCTTAATGTACCCTATACACTTCAATGCATAATGTACCCTATGCACTTCACGGTATAATGTACCCTATACACTTCAAGGCTTAATGTACCCTATACACTTCAAGGTATATTGTACCCTATACACTTCAATGCATAATGTACCCTATACACTTCAATGCATAATGTACCCTATACACTTCAATGCATAATGTACCCTATGCACTTCACGGTATAATGTACCCTATACACTTCAACGCTTAATGTACCCTATACACTTCAATGCATAATGTACCCTATGCACTTCACGGTATAATGTACCCTATACACTTCAAGGCTTAATGTACCCTATACACTTCAAGGTATATTGTACCCTATACACTTCAATGCATAATGTACCCTATACACTTCAATGCATAATGTACCCTATACACTTCAATGCATAATGTACCCTATACACTTCAAGGTATATTGTACCCTATACACTTCACAGTATAATGTACCCTATACACTTCAATGCATAATGTACCCTATACACTTCAAGGCTTAATGTACCCTATACACTTCAAGGCATAATGTACCCTATACACTTCAGGGCTTAATGTACCCTATACACTTCAGGGCTTAATGTACCCTATACACTTCAAGGCTTAATGTACCCCATACACTTCAAGGCATAATGTACCCTATACACTTCAAGGCATAATGTACCCTATACACTTCAAGGCTTAATGTACCCTATACACTTCAAGGCATAATGTACCCTATACACTTCAAGGTATAATGTACCCTATACACTTCAAGGCATAATGTACCCTACACACTTCAATGCATAATGTACCCTACACACTTCAAGGTAACATGTACTCTATCCACTTCAAGGTATATTGCACCCTATCCACTTCAAGGTAACATGTACTCTATCCACTTCAAGGCACCACGTACTCTATCCACTTCAAGGCAGTATGTACTCTATCCACTTCAGAGTACCATGTACTCTATCCACTTCAAGGCACTATGTACTCTATCCACTTCAAGGCACCATGTAAGCTATCCACTTCAAGGCACCACGTACTCTATCCACTTCAAGGCACCACGTACTCTATCCATTTTAAGGCACCATGTACCCGTTACATGTTAAGGCATTTAAAATGGTTCCTATATTTTAGTTACACTAGAAGATGTTTCAAGCTGGCATTCCATGATGACCTCTTGGATACAGTGTACAAGTGTCTAACATCGCACGGTAAACTTCCGCTGCAAAATCGAACCAATCACGGCACATTGCCTAGAAAGGGCGTGGCTGGTGTTGGTTGGGGACTTATGCTACATTGGGAGATGAAGCCCAGAAGATAACATCTTTCAGACTTTAGATGTATGTTTCGAGCCAATGAGCAATATGATTTCTTATCCTCAAGGGTGCGAATCTTAGGGGAACTTAAGTTTGACAAAAGACATTCAAAAGGCATCAAACATTGTAGGCTGTGTACATACAAGACAGTGACAAGTCAACCACCGACAGAAAAAGAAGATGGATTAAAAAACCACAAAGTAAATAACTGCGCCGGTTGAATCCCCAGTTGACAAGAGAAGCAGTTTACTTGCAACAACATAAAAATCAAATCATCTGCAAGGAGGAAAAAACTGATAGAGAATAACATGAAAGTAACTGGCTTTAATTATAACCAAAGTTACGAAAGTAGGTTGAACGATTAACATGTTTTTTTTTCCGTTTTTTTTTCTTTAAGCGAGTAGGTTACAGCGAGATAATAGAGTGGTTTAAGAATCACAAGTGCCATGCTTTACTTATGGCAGTAGCAAGCTTAATCACAGGCGGGACAACATAGATGCATTCATAATCAATGCGTTATGGATACAATCATCATCACTTAATTCCGAATACGATAAGTGTCTCAATAACAACAAATTGCATGTAGGAAAAGTAGTTTCTATTAAACAGAAACGGTGAAAACACTGTTTAAAATTATTGTTCCATTTGTTTTTTTAAACAGTAGCCAAACAGTACTCAACTTTCTGAGCTCTCAGCCCGGATTGTCTTCCCCTGGCGACAGCCTTCAATTAGACAGTCGAGTGTGTAAATCTTGGCAAGCGCCTAAGTATGCCTGGCCTCTCAGCAAATCGCTGGCTTCATTGGAGATAATGGGCTTTAATCCGATGTCTCTATAGGCAATTTAACTCAAGGGCTTTAGGAGCTATGAAACCTGGATTTTCACTAGCATTGGGAATTTTTCAAACAATAAGTGAATATACATGCTTACTGACAGACAGCAAACATGCAGACAGACAGAACGAACGAACGAACTAACGAACGAACGAACGAACGAACTTAGATAAGCAGGTAGATAGGTAGAGATAGACAGTGAGACTGACGGAGGGAGACAGACAAAAGGAAACAGAAAGAGAGAGACAGAGATATACGGAGAGACAGACAGATTGAAAGACTGTTTGACTGACTGCCATGGTGGATAGGATAGGTAAGATGGAATGAATAGGTCAGATGGATACATAGGGTAGATAAGACAGGACAGATAGATACACCGTTTGTGACATGGATGATATCATTATTAATTTAAGGGAGCTCAATGTAAGTCCAGGTAGCTATGAAATCCTAATACCGCCTTGCCTATGGATGTCATTGAAGTTTGTCTGATGTGACATCTTGAGCAATCAATACCACAGCACGGGAAGAAAGTAGTAGTGCAACTTACTCACTCCAGGCACGGGGCAGCAAACTCTGTAGCAATCCATAACAACAAGAGTACATTTTAATCCCTTTAAAGAGTACATGCTTGATGGTCAGGTGCGGAGGCAATAGTTACTGTCATTCCGGCTGCAGGAGCATATATTAATTTGATTGTTTCCCTCTGGCAGTGGATTGAAGACTTTTGACAACCTTCATTATCGTCGTCATCATCATCATAATCCGCCTTTTCCTTCAAACGGCGTGCAGGAGGAATAAAATATGTGATGTTTTAGCACCCAAGTGTGGTACTGGCTGGACAATGTCTTTGATGTCGTCAGTTCATTTTCTTCTCGGGCGCTCTCTTGTATTTTATGATGTAGCGCCAGCGCTGGTAACTGATGATGTTTTGATCTTCTGCTTCTCAATGTACGTGGCAAAAGATGTTGATCTCACTGTTTGTCTGATATCATCATATCTTACTCGATCTCGGATGTTTAAGTTGACAGATCCTCTTAAGTATTTCATCTAGCAGGTGGTGATTTTGCATATTGATGATGTGGATAATGTCCAAGTGTGACATTGGTAACATAGAGTTAATAGGAATATGCTATTCGTTGTTTGTCGTTTTGCGGACATGGGTGATAGTTGATATATAGACTCATGTGCTTGTGTATGTGTATTTATTTATTTTTTTTTTTATTTTTTTTTTTTTTTGACATCTGATTTCGATTTCTGTCTATTCTGCCACCCATATGAGCATTTTTTCTAGATATTTAAATTCTTTAACTTTCTTCAGATGTGTACCATTTATCTGTATATTTAGTGGACCATGAGATCTGCTAATTTGCAATACTTCCGTACTGTTTGTATTCATCTTCATATTGTATCTTCTGCATGTTGAACTCAGCCGTATAATATAATTTTGTAGTCTGCTCTCGTTACTTTAAAGCATGTATTTATATTGTGCAAATGAAAGCTCAATTCTTGCGGGTGTGTCTGTTATTTCTTATAATGTAAAGAGTTCGGAATTTTCTGAATCAGTTCTTTCAAAGTTTGCTTTTATTGAATATTCTGTCTATATAATATTTTTCCTACTGCTTATGTTGTGAAGCGTCGCAGAGATGAGGTAGATGTCATGTTCTGTGTTGATTGTCTTGTTGTTTGCACTACTATCATATTTAATTTCTTCAATGTCTCTTTTACTCCATCTAGCCAACTCTTTCTGGGGCGTCCTCCCCCTTTGTATCCAGATGTTCTCGCGTAGAACGTCCTAGCCACTGGTTGATCTTGTTCCATTCTTACTAAATGTCCGAACCAATTAATCCAACATGTGATATCCCTAAACTTGTTCATAATTTCTCTTTTACCTCCTTATCTCATGTTGTTATTTTTATGTTCAGCTGCGTTTCTTATGCATTACATCTCACACGATGTAATTTTTACGCCTATGTGTTCCTAGGATTATTCGAACGTGCTGTGTTGAATCTTGACGCCATTACATTCTAATGTGTCTCTCCGTGGATGTCCAGCCACATTACCTGTCTCGCACACTCTGCTGGTATTTGTATTAGCCTGGAGAGGGGAGGGAGGGACTTGCAACACAATCCTTCTGGCGATGATACTATGGTACCGCTTGGGGGGGGGGGGGGGGGGGGAAAGGGGGGATGTCTCACCACCGTTTTCACTCCGACAGAAACAAGTTCTTTACGTTACTCATCTGATCTGAACACCAAAGCATCGGGCTCCATACTGAACCCTTATATTCTTGCACATGATTCACAACCATAGTCACAAGCTAATTTCTTGCAGTTTTTTATTTTTCCTTCACTCGCTTTGAACCCAAGCATAGTCCATATACGTACTACTACTTCTATCTAGTGCACTTAACTGACGTTTTCGTGTGGATTAGCTTTCCCGGTTACCAGTGCCCCACGTCATCAGGCGAAACCACTCCGAGTATTTCTTGCAGTTATAAAGCTTGTATTTCGAAATCAAATGCCTGAGGACTATCTTGCTGACACTGATTCGCTGTCTGACTCGTTGCTAAATGTCGGTCGAGTATCCTACTACAAATCTCGGTGCTTTGCTAGGAAATCTGATCTTCCTGCGGGGCAGTCTGCGCTATGTAAGTTTACCGAGAACTAGATACCATGGGCGCTGCGAGACAACAAGAGCGTCACAGCGATTGTTCACAATTGTCGTAGACAATCAGTACCTAAGTCTTGCATTCACCTCTTGGAGAGCACACGAGCGTGTGCGGAATGAATGTGTTGCTTGCTACAGGGATAGAACCTGCGTCAACACTTCAAAATTATGTAGGCCCTATGTAATCGATTCACTGGCTTTATGCAACAACAACATCATAAAAGAAACATACGGTGTTTTTGTCTTTATCTTTATCATGTTGAAGGTTCTAAGCAAGCGGGTTATGTAACAACAGCATTATAACAGCAACATACAGTATTTTTATCTTATCTTTATCAGGTTGAAGGTTCTAAGCAAGGGGTTAATGTGACAACAACATCATATCAGCAACATATTGCTTTATCTTTATCATAGCGCGGGGTTTATGTAACAACAACATTATAACAGCAACACACATCGTTTTTATCTTTATCTTTATCATGTTGCAGGTCTTAAGCACAGGGTTTATGTAACAACAGCAATATACAGTGTTTTCATCTTTATCATCATCATTGTGCAGAACGTCGTTCTCATCACTGCACGATGAACACATTTTTCGATCATTCGCCAGTTTTCCTGTCACATGCATCCTAAGGTCCTACGTGCCTACAATGTCCTGATGCCAGTTTCGTTGTGGTCGAACCCCTTCCCCAGCAGCCATGCCTTGCACCACTGTTCTTTCCACCACTGTTCTTTCCACCACTGTTCTTTCCAAACTACTGTGACGCTTAATATGTCAAAAGTATTTAAGTTTCCGAGACACGATGTGTAACAGAGTAGCCTGTTATAGGAGTTGGGTGGCATTAAAGGGACTAACTGGTGCACAACGTAAATATTTTAATATTGAGCATTGCACGGGTGAGCACCATAGTTGGAGGTAGCTATGGGGTCGTGATGTGACGACGGGGAGGTAGAGTAACCGCAGTAGTTGACCATCGGACCAGTCGCATGTTTGGAATCCATCTGGAATGTTAGCGGGACTCTGTTTTTATAAAGCTGAATTGTTGTCCACCGACTGGAGTATACTATGCCATCGTTTGATATGACCGTTCAATAAAGCACGAAACCGAAGGATATGGAATTGAATTAATTGTATTCAAAGATCAAACACTATACATCACGAACGGCCTTGCCTCCCCTACACTGCTATAGATGTCTTTTATGAAGCAGTTTTCTTTAATGTTCCGATCTTCGAGAATCAATATTTTATCTCTTCTTGCTTCATGAGATTCTAAGAACCTTTCTTTACCATTCAGGTTGAAACTCCCAGATTTCCTTCATTAGCAATCGTGTAAAGGTCCATGAACCACTACATTTATTTGACTTTATTTGCAGCCAAAGATAGATAGACCTGGCGTATTTCATTAAAGTAGAACGGAAGTGGAAAATCAGCGCTTGGGGAAATTTAATTTGAACTGAAGGTCGTCCGTAAATTTATTGTTATTTATTTCATGAAAATCGAGTGCGCTGCAAGGTTAAAATACCGAGCTAGGAATGTTAAAACAGTTTCCGAGATGTTAAATTTAGAAGTAGAGGTCGCGGAGACAACAATCTTCTCATGATACACAGCTAACCTTTCAGTTGGGCCGTCTTTAGAGATTAATTGCCCCTCAGTTGCTACGGAAATGTTGTTGTCACAGAAGAATTTTGAAAATGTCAAAGAGTGACGAAATAGGTAATGATACGTTAATGATACAGAGGCCATGGAGTGAAGGTGACCCGTTGCAAGCAACAGATACACATTAGAAAAGAGTAAACGAGCCTATTACACACTTGAGGTGTGTTTGGTATATGGTGCTAGCCTTATATATTTATATTCGTTCGGCATTCCATGGGTAATGTGATCAATATCAAACTCAGAGCCTTTACTCCCCAGGATATTTAGTGCCTATCTTAGAACTGCTCGACCCTCGAGTTTAGATCAGTATTTGTAAAGTCCCATCCATCCATTATGTGGCATGCCGGTAAGCATGTGTGGTCATGATTCGCTATTTCACTCGATCACCAGAGTCGTGGATCAGCTCAGTGTTCTTGTCTCGATCATGCCGCGTGCCAGGCCATCCACATATTTACTTTTCTGTCTTCCCCCTGTTCTCTTCTCCTCAATCTTGCCAGTTGGCACCATGTTCTCTAATTTATTTCTTCTCATAATATGCCAAAAAAATGTTGACTGTCTGCGTCTAATTTCTCTAATTAGTTGACGATTTTCGTTTGTTTCTTGTAGGACTTGGTCGTTGGTGTTTCTTTCTGTTCATGGTATTCTTTGCATTCTCCCCAGAAACCACATTTCTACAGCCATCAGATGTTTTTCGGTTTGGTGGCTTATTGTCCACACCTCACCCATACAAAAGAACAGGATCTATGTAGCACCTCAACACTCTTTTTCTCATGGCAATTGACATATTTTTTATTGGTCAGTATGTTTTCATATTGCAAAAAGCTACCTTCGCTATGGCGATTCTTGTTCTAATCTCTTCAAGGCATCTCCCATCAGATGTTATGTTGTATAGTTCGCCTCAATGGGAATTCGATCACATGACCGCAG
>JACEFZ010014065.1:37500-312500 GCA_014155875.1 Cepaea nemoralis
CTGCTGTTGGTCCCATCTCTCGTTCTGATGGGAAGCTGATAGACTGCTGTTGGTCCCATCTCTCGTTCTGATGGGAAGCTGATAGACTGCTGTTGGTCCCATCTCTCGTTCTGATGGGAAGCTGATAGACTGCTGTTGGTCCCATCTCTCGTTCTGATGGGAAGCTGATAGACTGCTGTTGGTGCCATGTTTCATTCTGACGGGAAGCTAATATATTGCTGTTGATCTCATATCTCATTCTGATGGGAAGCTGATAGTCTGCTGTTGGTCCCATCTCTCGTTCTGATGGGAAGCTGATAGACTGCTGTTGGTCCCATCTCTCGTTCTGATGGGAAGCTAATAGACTGCTGTTGGTCCCATCTCTCGTTCTGATGGGAAGCTGATAGACTGCTGTTGGTGCCATCTCTCATTCTGATGGGAAGCTGATAGACTGCTGTTGGTCCCATCTCTCGTTCTGATGGGAAGCTAATAGACTGCTGTTGGTCCCATCTCTCGTTCTGATGGGAAGCTGATAGACTGCTGTTGGTCCCATCTCTCGTTCTGACGGGAAGCTGATAGACTGCTGTTGGTCTCATCTCTCGTTTGATGGGAAGCTGATAGACTGCTGTGTGTTCCATCTCTCGTTCTGATGGGAAGCTGATAGACTGCTGTTGGTCCCATCTCTCGTTCTGATGGGAAGCTAATAGACAGCTGTTGATCTAATTTCTCGTTCTGATGGGAAGCTGATAGACTGCTGTTGGTTCCATCTCTCGTTCTGATGGGAAGCTGATAGACTGCTGTTGGTCCCATCTCTCGTTCTGATGGGAAGCTAATAGACTGCTGTTGGTCCCATCTCTCGTTCTGATGGGAAGCTGATAGACTGCTGTTGGTCCCATCTCTCGTTCTGATGGGAAGCTGATAGACTGCTGTTGGTCCCATCTCTCGTTCTGATGGGAAGCTGATAGACTGCTGTTGGTCCCATCTCTCGTTCTGATGGGAAACTGATAGACTGCTGTTGGTCCCATCTCTCGTTCTGATGGGAAGCTGATAGACTGCTGTTGGTGCCATGTTTCATTCTGACGGGAAGCTAATATATTGCTGTTGATCTCATATCTCATTCTGATGGGAAGCTGATAGTCTGCTGTTGGTCCCATCTCTCGTTCTGATGGGAAGCTGATAGACTGCTGTTGGTCCCATCTCTCGTTCTGATGGGAAGCTGATAGACTGCTGTTGGTCCCATCTCTCGTTCTGATGGGAAGCTAATAGACTGCTGTTGGTCCCATCTCTCGTTCTGATGGGAAGCTGATAGACTGCTGTTGGTGCCATGTTTCATTCTGACGGGAAGCTAATATATTGCTGTTGATCTCATATCTCATTCTGATGGGAAGCTGATAGTCTGCTGTTGGTCCCATCTCTCGTTCTGATGGGAAGCTGATAGACTGCTGTTGGTTCCATCTCTCATTCTGATGGGAAGCGAATAGACTGCTGTTGGTCCCATCTCTCGTTCTGATGGGAAGCTAATAGACTGCTGATGGTCCCATCTCTCATTCTGATGGGAAGCTAATAGACTGCAGTTGGTCCCATCTCTCGTTCTGATGGGAAGCTGATAGACTGCTGTTGGTCCCATCTCTCGTTCTGACGGGAAGCTAATATACTGCTGTTGGTTCCATCTCTCATTCTGATGGGAAGCTAATAGACTGCTGTTGGTCCCATCTCTCGTTCTGATGGGAAGCTAATAGACTGCTGTTGGTCCCATCTCTCATTCTGATGGGAAGCTAATAGACTGCTGTTGGTCCCATCTCTCGTTCTGATGGGAAGCTGACAGACTGCTGTTCGTCCCATCTGTAGTTCTGACGTTATTCTGACGTCATATACTCCTTGGGGATTTCAATGCCAGAGTAGGCACGGACACCACCTCTTGGAGTGGCATTATTGGAAAGCATGGAGTCGGAAATTGTAACAGCAATGGACTCCGCCTCTTTCAGACATGTGCCGAACATGATCTCGTGATTACGAACACAATTTTCCGTCTCCCCATGAGAAATAGGACATCGTGGATGCACCCTCGCTCGAAGCACTGGCACCTCATTGACTATGTCATCTTCAGGAGGAGTGACAGACAAGACGTTCGAGTGACAAAATCCATGTGTGGTGCCGAATGTTGGACAGACCATCGTCTCATTGTCTCGAAAATGAACATCCACATCAGGCCACCACGGCGTCCTCAAGGAGCGAAAATGCAAACAAAGCTAAATGTCACCCGCCTAAACAGAAAGAAAATGCAGCAGTCGTTTGAAAATATGCTGGAAGACCGCCTCAAGCCCAATGCTGAAGCTAAACAGGATACAGAAACAGAGTGGAGAGCCCTAAAGGACACAATGTACAACACTGCTATGGAAATCCTGGGTCCAGCCCCCCGAAAGCATAAAGACTGGTTTGATGAAAATTCCGAAGACATCAACCAATTGCTGGCCGAGAAACATCTTCTCCTCAAGGCACATTTGAATGACCCAAAGTCAACATCAAAAAAAGATGCTTTCAAGAACATTCAGAGAGTAGTGCAGCAGAAACTTCGGCACATGCGGGACTCCTGGCTGAGCAGCAAAGCTGATGAAATTCAGGGCTTTGCTGACAGACATGATATGAAAAACTTCTACGACTCACTGAAAGCGGTCTATGGTCCTTCATCACCAGGCATAGTTCCCCTCCTCAGTGCAGACGGGGGAACATTGGTCACCGATAAGAAAGAAATCCTCCAACGCTGGGCAGAGCATTTCAGCAAAATCTTAAATGCAACTTCCTTCTTCGATGATGAAACCATCATCTGCCTTCCTCAAGTTCCCACCAATGAGACACTTGGTGACCTGCCAACCATAGTGGAAATAAACAAAGCCATCCAGCAACTCTCCAGCGGCAAGGCACCTGGTCCTGACTCCATCCCAGCAGAGATATACAAGGCAGGTGGGCCGGTCCTAACAGAGCAGCTTCACCAAGTCTTCACAAACATATGGATGAACGAGACCATGCCACAAGATTTTAAGGACGCGTCAATAGTCCACCTTTACAAACGTAAAGGAAACCGCCAATCCTGTGACAACCACCGAGGCATCTCCTTGCTCTCAATTGCTGGGAAGATACTCGCCAGAATTCTTCTCAATCGCCTCACAGCCCATCTCGATCAAGGTCTTCTTCCTGAGAGTCAATGTGGCTTCAGAAAAGAACGTGGAACTGTTGACATGATTTTCGCTGCAAGGCAGCTGCAAGAGAAATGTCAGGAACAGAACTGCGAAATGTTCTCCACTTTCATTGACCTTACCAAGGCTTTTGATACAGTCAGCAGAGAAGGACTGTGGAAGATTATGGCAAAATATGGCTGTCCACGAAAGTTTGTCCAAATAGTGCGGCTATTTCATGACGGCATGCAGGCAAGAGTACAGGAAAATGGTGAACTGTCTGAACCCTTTCCTGTAACCAATGGAGTGAAGCAAGGATGTGTCCTGGCACCAACACTGTTCAGCCTCATGTTTTCAGCCATGTTGATGAATGCCTTCGAGAACGACGACATTGGAATAGACATCAACTACCGTACGGATGGAAAGTTATTCAATCTCAGAAGGCTGAAAGCTAAAACCAAAATTGACAGCGGCACCGTCAGAGAACTCCTGTTTGCTGATGATTGCGCTCTATACGCCAACTCAGAGGCGGACATGCAACATAATGTTTCAGCTTTCTCACATGCCTGTGCCAACTTTGGGCTCAATATCAACTTGGAGAAGACTGTAGTTATGTACCAGCCAGCTCCAGGGAATAATCACACTGTGCCGAATATCAAAGTGAATGATCATAGACTAAGTGTTGTGGACAAATTCACCTATCTAGGCAGCACTGTGTCACAAGCTGCCACAATCGATGACGAAGTGAATGCAAGAATCTCCAAGGCCAGTGCAGCCTTTGGCAGACTGTACAAGAATGTATGGGACAGAACTGGAATAAGCCTGCAAACAAAGCTAAAAGTCTACAAAGCAGTTGTATTATCCACACTGCTATATGCTTGTGAAACCTGGACTGTTTATCAGCGACACGCTAGGAAATTAAACCACTTCCACACAGTCTGCCTAAGGAAGCTACTGAAGATTAAATGGCAAGACAAGATTCCAGACACTGAAGTCCTAGAAAGAGCATCCATGCCCAGTATCCACACTCTACTGATGAAGAATCAGATTCGCTGGGCTGGTCACTTGACCCGCATGCCAGATCACAGGCTCCCTAAACGAATTTTCTACAGCGAACTGCGTTGTGGTAAACGCTCCCAAGGTGGCCAGAGGAAACGTTTTAAAGACACTCTGAAAATTTCACTGAATGCTTTTGGAATTCATCATGACACCTGGGAGGCTGCAGCCAGAGACCGAAATTCGTGGCGTGCATCATTGCGCAAAGGTGCAGTCATATGTGAGGCAACCAGGACTGCAAGAGCTGTGAAGAAAAGGCAGGACAGAAAAACCACTGCAGAAAATCCTCCTCCAGAGACGTCAAGCATTCTTTGCCCACATTGTCAAAGAACATTTCGAGCCAAAATAGGCCTTATCAGCCATCTTAGAACCCACGGCTCCACACCTTCAACCCACTGGATGAAATGAATGGTCATCATCATTCTTGATGGACAAACAACAACAACAGTTCTGACGGGAAGCTAATAGACTGCTGTTGGTCCCATCTCTCGTTCTGATGGGAAGCTGATAGACTGCTGTTGGTCCCATCTCTCGTTCTGACGGGAAGCTAATAGACTGCTGTTGGTCCCATCTCTCGATCTGATGGGAAGCTGATAGACTGCTGTTGGTCCCATCTCTCGTTCTGATGGGAAGCTGATAGACTGCTGTTGGTCCCATCTCTCATTCTGATGTGAAACTGATAGACTGCTGTTGGTCCCATCTCTCGTTCTGATGGGAAGCTGATTGACTGCTGTTGATCTCATACCTCGTTCTGACCGGAAGCTGATAGACTGCTGTTGGTCCCATCTCTCGTTCTGATGGGAAGCTGATAGACTGCTGTTGATCTCATCTCTCGTTCTGATGGGAAGCTGATAGACTGCTGTTGATCTCATCTCTCGTTCTGACGGGAAGCTGATAGACTGCTGTTGGTCCCATCTCTCGTTCTGGTGGGTAACTGTTAAACAGCTGTTGGTCCCGTCTCTCGATGTTATTTTCCAACTCGTATCGCTGACTAATTCTTCTTCTACTGCCTTCGATGCCTTCCTGTAACGCTCTCGGGCATAGTGTATCATGTCCTTTGCCGGTCCTTTGCAGGTCTCATCACGGCCAGGGGGAAAGAGTCCATTAATATTTGGATCATTAGGAGGACATGTATTATGATGTATGAAGGGGCGTCAAATGAAAACCTTAATTTTGTTGGGTTGGGGTGAGGGCAGAGGGGAGGGGGTGAATCTATTCTGAAAAAGTAAAGAACAAATGTATAATATTTTGATATAGTCACCACTGCGTTCAATGCGAGTCCTCCAGCGACGATAAAATACTTGGATTCCTGTAGAAAAATCGACTCTGGGGTTATTACTCGGTGTGCTGCCTGACCCGGTCGTGAACAATCTGTCACAGAAGTTACGCTGCTTTCAAACTTCCTACTCCATTCATACACTTGCTGGACTGACAGGCGTGCCTCACAATACTGGACCTTTATTCACCGATGAATTTCTGTAGGTTTCACCTCCTCGCTGATCAAAAACCGGATAACAGAATGCTGCCCCTCTTTGGTGCTTGACGAAAGTGGGGAGGCCATCTTTAAACTATCCATATGACGTCACCGTGTTCGTCTGCATCGTCATGTCACATGCTTAACCCTTTTGACATCATTAACAACAATACTGACAGGTTTCAAGACAATGGCAATGTTATTGTAATTTCTTTCACACTTTTAAGGTTTTCATGTGGAGCCCCTTCGTATATCGTTTATATGAAAGAAAATATCCAATGCTTGCAGCAAATCTCAGTATAAGCAGGATTTTGGCTCTTCTCAATCATGCCTCTCCTGAAGACAATCTTCTGCTGCTCTCCGGTTTTGCGTGTTTTCACTAGTGACTTCCTCCTTCTGTTCTCCCAGCTCTGTTATTCTCCGCTGGTTATTTTCTTCTTCTAATCACTCAGTTCAATATGTCTCCACCGGTAGCTTACTTAGTCTATTATGTCAGTTCTGTGTGTATCAACTGGTGAATGCTATCTTCTGTTCTCCCAGTTCTGTGTGTATCAACTGGTGAATGCTATTATCTATTCGCCCAATTCTGTGTGTATCGACTCGTGAGCGCAATCTTCTATTCTCCAAGTTCTCTATGTATCAACTCGTGAATGCTATCTTCTGTTCTCCCAGTTCTATGTGTATCAATTATTAATGCTATCTTATATTCTCCAAGTTCTATGTTTACCCAGTTTTGAATGTTATCTTCTATTCTCCAAGTTCTATGTGTATCCACTAGTGAGTGCTGTCTTCTGTTCTCCCAGTTCTATGTGAATCCACTAGTGAGTGCTGTCTTCTGTTCTCCCTGTTCTATGTGTATCCACTAGTGAGTGCTGTCTTCTGTTCTCCCAATTCTATGTGTATCCACTAGTAAACACTATCTTCTGTTCTCTTAGTTCTATGTGCATCCATTAGTGAATGATTTATGTTTTCCCAGTTCTACATGTCTCAACTGATTATTATCATTTTCTGTTCTCCCATTACAGTACGTCTTCATTAATGTCTATCTTGTTTTGTCCTCCCAGTTCCCTATGCCTCCACTTAAAGGTTTATGTGTGCTTGGATTACGAACGTGTTTCGTATCCTGCCTTTTCGTTGTTTCAAGGCTTATCTTTACTGGATCTTCAAAACGAAACTTCGCAAGCCTTCGTAGCCGTGTATTGTTTAGAAAAAACAAACTCCTATATATTTGTTTTCCATGACCAGACCTCGGAAGTCTTTGCTTCTGTATTATTTTGAACAATTTCCTGTGGTCTTTTTCTTTTCAGTGTCATTTCTTGTATATTATTTTTCGCTTTGTTTCGACCCAGTTTTTGTTTTGTAACATAGCACAACACCTCGTATTTAGTTATACTGTTGTCAGCAATTTTGTTGATATTTCACGTTTCAGAACTATAAAACCCTTTGGTTTGATACTTATTGAGAATCCTGTAATTCAATAGTTACATGTCAATACATCAATATTCTACGCTTCTTTGGGAAAGCTCTGTTTGTAATTGCAATTATAGTATTCACGTTCTTCGAGAAATAATGACAGTGATCAGTCCATTAGGTGATTGCGAAGTCCCCTTTACTATTCCCAATACACAGATTCCAGGATTTTCAGACACCCTGTAAGTAAACGGTTTGCAAAAATACCCTTCGCAACAAGGCAACAGAATTCTATACAAAACGGCAGACGAGAATACCAGCCCAGTAAAGTACTACAAACAAATCATTTGGTTGTAGACAATTGCCAAAACACAGTAGCCAAACCAGCGCATAATAAAACAAACTGGAATAACCTTCACCCTATGGGACGACTTCAAACAGTAATATATGTGCATAGGCACGAACCCATTAAGGGTTTGGTCAACAGTACTCATCAAATGGGGATCTGGTTTTCATGAGTGTCATTTAGATGCAGAAGTATACATAATCGTTACAATCCCAATAGAATGTTTTGTTTTGTTGCTGGTCTCTGGAGAGACATTGGCTTCTGTGACCTCGTTGATCCTGGCAGTATTATTAATATCCATATAGGTTTATACGGAAAAAAAAAACTAATAGGCGTTTAGTGTGTGATGTTGTAGTACGTGAAGTTAAAGATTATTGAATAGGTTGTGATGTCTAGTGTGTTATATAATATGAAATGAAACAGTTAGGTGTATGCGGTTCCTGCGAGAGAGAGAGAGAGAGAGAGAGAGAGAGAGAGATACAGAGAGATGAGAGAGATAAGAGAGAAAGGTCAGAGAGAGACACACAGAGAGATAAGAGAGAGGTAAGAGACAGATAAGAAAGATCAGAGAGAGATCAGAGAGATCAGAGAGATTTAAGAGAGATATAAGAGAAAGACAGAGAGAGATAAAAGAGGGAGACACAGTGAGAGACACGGAGAAGGATAAGAAACAGAGATAAGCGAGAGACAGAGAGAGAGAGAGAGAGAGAGAGAGAGAGAGAGAGAGATCAGAGAGAAAGCTATCAGAGAGAGAGAAATGGAGAGATTTTAGAGAGAAAGAGAGATACGAGATATATATGTCTGGGAGATAAGAGAGAAATAAGAGAGAGACAAAGAGAGAAAGAGAGTGAACGAAAGAGGTAAGAGAGAGAGAGAGAGAGATAAAATAGAAATAAGAGACAGAGAGTGAACGAAAGGTATCTTATCTCTGAAAGAGATAAAATAGAAATAAGAGGCAGAGATAAGAGAGAGATATAATTTTATAAACCAGTTGGTAGCCGATTGATGAAGCAGTTAATCACTCTTTATTTCCCAATAGATTTAATGGTACCCATTTTAGGCTGTGCAGACATCGAAGCCCAAGTAAATTAGGGCAAGGCTAGAACGCCGGATTCTCCTTCAGGGGACCCGGGTTCGAATCCTCGGTAAGGTGTGGGGGTTTTTTCTGTCAGGGGCAAAAAGAAAATCCTAACCTGCACAGTTCGCGGCGACTGCACTAGCCAGGCGGCCTTACTTTCTCAGGCTCAAGGACCCCCCCCCCCTTCCCCCCCCCCTTGCCGCCATACACCGCAAGGTACTATATTGGCAGTAAATGACAGTTGTTTTTTTTTAACCTCATTGCATGAGCTACAGGCTGGTAGACGAGTATGATAACTACTGTGATACCGCTGCTGTCCATGGTCTTGTGTTTTGATACTACGATGCAGAAAATAATATATACAACTTGAAATCTGAGGATAGAACAAAATTGTGAATGTTCTATGATATGTGAGTTGCAGAGAAAATAGTGAAAGTTCTCAAATATTAGAGCTACGGAGACAATAGTGAAAGTTCTAGGATATGAGAGCTACAGAGAGCCAGCGAAAGTTCTAGGATATAAGAGCTGTAGTGATAATAGTGAATATTCTATTATATGTGAGCAGCAGAGCACTGGTAAACGTTCCCGGATATGAGAGCAACAGAGAACTGGAAACACGCGGGATGAAAGAACAACAAAACAGCAACTACACAGCACAAAGATTGACAGTTCATTGAAGACACCTTCCCCATGAAACTGTATAAGGTTGAGGAACTGGTAACAGTGTAAGAATCTTTTCGGACATGTGTCGTCTGATTGCCACGTCCTGTAACAAATATGCTGCATGATGGACAAGCCAACAATATCATGGTGCGCTGTAAAAGATGTTGAAGAAATATCGTTAAAAAGTCGTTATATATCAAGACCTCACTATGCGTACGCATGGTTAAAGTTAGTTGCATGTCCTTCACAGAACGTTGCAATCAGCCTCTGCATTTTCAGGCTGCTGTTTGTGATTTGCTAGGCAATGTTAGTTCAATAGCTTGCTATTGCTTTCTGAACTGCCGACGTCTCATACCAGCGAAATCAACGCAAAGCGGTCTTCCAGATCGCCCACAACTGATTTCCAACTCTCGACTCGGTATGAAGGGGAATTATGAAACTGCATCTCACTATTCCCGAAGCCATGGCGCCGGCTGAAAGCACGGTATAAAAAAGTTAGTAGCATATCTCTTACAGGACGTCGCAGTCAACCTCAGCATTGTTTGGCTGTTTGTGATCTCTTGGCACGTTGCTTTCTAAACGACCGGCACCTATACCATTTCATTAAAAAATAAACAACGCAAGACGGTCTGCTGCCAAAACGTAGGCAGCTGTGTTTCGAACGTGGTATGCAAGATTACAAAATTGCATCCGTAAACCCTTCGCCACGGAGGTGGTTGAAAAAACGGAAGTTAATTATAAACAAAGATCAAGATAAGCCTCGACTAGGGGCATCATAAATCATAACCAGATGTAATCTTATACGGAACAGCAAGGTTATTAACTTCCATGTCAATCCCGCACTGTACAAATCTCTGGCTGTATGTTTTGTTCTACTGTTGTGAGAGCCCGACATTTTATATTTGGAGAGGAAAATTCAGGTTTTTCAATATATATTTTAGAACAACAAAAACGTCAGCGCATTTCTATGAAGTGCATAAAACTGTCTATGCTTAATAAAAACGAAAGCATACACAACCAAGGTACGGACAAGTACTTTCAATAATTGTGAACTGTGAACTTGGTCATGCACCTTGCTACGATTCCTTCTTGACAACTGTTGTCCAGGGTAGAAGGCGAACGTTGAGGTGTCAGGCACAATAAACCCTGGACCCAGTGACTGATTATGGTTTAACAGATGCGACTTCTTCACACTCGGGACGGGTACATAAGCGCACTATCTCCCTCAGCGTCTATGGAAGTATATGGATGCTTGCTGCCCCTGTCGTACACTGGTTGGATTCACATCTAACATGTCCAAGCAATCAATGTGTAGCTTCAGTTCGTATGTATACAGTCCAGGTTTGTATTTAAAATCCGAAATACCAATACAGCCCTAAACTGATCTCAAACTTGCTGTAGCAAGCAACTAGCCATTACATATTTTTTTTGTTCGCATATCCGTTACGCCGGTCTCCGTAACCCCGAATACTCTCGTGGTTGACGTGAGCGCACGAGAATTGGAAGCGGTTCGAGTAGCGCCAGTGACTTATGAGAGTATGGAGCCGGTCGCTCAGAAAGTCGTGGCGTGCTGATGAGCGTAATCTAGCCTAGGAATCAACATACAGCTGAAAGATGCTGATGTTGGCCGCAATATCCTGAAACAGGATGGAAACGCGAAAAAAAAAATATCCTTTACAGGACATCGCTGTCAACATCAGCATCTTCATTGCTTTCTGAGCGACCGGCTCACATACCCCTAAGTTACCGACGCGGTGAGAACCGCTACCGATTCTCGCGCACGTCACGTTACTCACGAGAGTATATGGGATTACGGAGAAAGACGTTAAACCCCTAGGCCATAGAGACCCATTACATATTAGTTACCACATAATATTTTGTATGGATGTGAAGCGTGGGCAATGAGCAAACAGGCTGAAAGACATCTTGATGGCTGTGGAGATGTGGTTTCTAAGAAAAATACAAAGAATACCATGGAAAGACAAAAAAAAACTAATGACCAAGTCCTACAAGAAAGAAATGAAAATCGTGAACCGATTAGAGAATTTAGACGTCGACAGTCATAATTATTTGGTCACGTTATGAGAAGAAATAAATTGGAGAAATTGGTGACAACTGGCAAGATCGAGAGGAAGATTACAATGGGAGACAGAGAATTAAATACGCGAATGGTTTGGCCATGTGACATGGTCGAGACAGGAACACTGAGTTGATCCACGACTCTGGTGATCGAGTGAGATGGCGAAACATAAGCGCCCACGCTTATCGGCCTCATAGCTGTTCTTTCCAAATTACATGCAGAAACCATGCCTTTCATAGCTGTTCTTTCCCTATCTTCACACAGAAACCATGCCTTTCATAGCTGTTCTTTCCATACTACATCCAGAAACCATGCCTTTCTTAGCTGTTCGTTCCAAATCACATGCAGAAACCACGCCTTTCATAGCTGTTCGTTCCAAACCTCATGCAGAAACCATGCCCTTCATAGCTGTTCGTTCCAAACCACATTCAGAAACCACGCCTTTCATAGCTGTTCTTTCCAAACCACATGCAGAAACCACGCCTTTCATCGCTGTTCTTTCCAAACCACATTCAGAAACCACGCCTTTCATAGCTGTTCTTTCCAAACCACATTCAGAAAATGCCTTTCGTAGCTGCTCATTCCAAATCACATGCAGAAACCACGCCTTTCATAGCTGTTCTTTCCAAACCACATTCAGAAAATGCCTTTCGTAGCTGCTCATTCCAAATCACATGCAGAAACCAAGCCTTTCATAGCTGTTCTTTCCAAACCACATTCAGAAACCACGCCTTTCATAGCTGTTCTTTCCAAACCACATTCAGAAACCACGCCTTTCATAGCTGTTATTTCTAACCCACTGTGATGTATAATATGGCCAAAGTATTTCAGTTTCCTAGATCTAGGAAGATTGCAGTATTTTTCCCCTTTTAGGTCCACTATATTTTAAGAATGTTTCTGTAACAATATTGCGGCTATATTTCCATAAATGCATCCACTGGCTACGTGCGTTAGCCGTGAGATACGTCAAGCCCATTGATTTTAATGTCTTTATGTCTTCTTTGATAACACTTTGTGCTATCAGAACATAACGCTTGTCTTGTAAATTTGACTACACGACTGCGCGGCAAACTCAGCTGAATTCCGGACTGTTTGCAAATAAATCAAGATAGTAGCGAGACTCTTGACTTGCTCCCATATTATCAGTGGTCTTTTAGTCTAGACCTATCTGAGACTTGACAGATAAAAATTAGAGCAGGCGTCGGCGAAATACAGCACGCGTGCCAAGTGTGGCTTGTGGAACAATTTTAAATGGCACACTGGGTGAGTTGACATGCAGTATATGATCTCATTTAAATAACTGTATTGTTATTTAAATAGAAACATATCATGAGTTGAGTTGAGATAACAACTGACATCGCTTTACTCAGGACATTCCCATATGCGCTCCGTCCACTCGTTCAAAAGTCAGAGAAGAGTCGTACAGCTAATCATTCCCACCGCTATCAGATTAAAAGTTCTCATGGTCTTCCATCTCAGTTTTGAGATTCTTCCCAAACTCCTGCCGATCCCCTGCAATATCATTCTTTCCACATACGGGTTCTCAATCTTTTTCCCCCGCCCTCACCTTCTCCACTTGGTCCCACAGGCGCTCGAGAACCGCTGGTGTAGAGGTATAATTGAGTATTCAAATAGAGGCATGTGATTATGTTAAATTTATTCTTGTTATTACATCCGTTAAACACGAACGATATTAGACAACAGAGAAATAAATGTGAAATCTAATGCAAATTAAGTAACTGTGTAGCAACAATGACTGATCTCGACGTTCCTATCTTTGCTATCTCTTCCGACCACCCATATCATCAACTCTATGGTTCTCTCGGCTGTTACAGGCAGCCCGCGATACGATCGAAACGCCGGGGACTTCTCTCAAAATAAGTATTGTTGCTGCACGACAACGCCTGCCCTCATACGGCTGTGCAAATAGTGGGTACATCTCGTGTTCTGAAATGTGAGGTCTTTTAAAATCAAGCATACAATCTAGATTTAGCGTCATCAGAATTTCACTGTTTGAACCCCTGACAGAAAATTTGCGGGATCAGAGGTTTGCAGACGACGAGTTAACGGAGGCGATGCAAAATTGGTTTAATGCCACACCCAAAAACGTTTCCCTAGAAAGTATCAACAAGCTAGTGGGCATGGACCTAGTTGTTGCCAGGCAGGGGGACTATGTTGAGAAACGAGACGCACACAATTTCTGGTTCGCTTAATTATAAAACAGTTATTCGTAAAATTCATGTTACTTAATGATTTCACCTCGTACATATATTAGACGTGAACAATTGAGATTTACTGGGCACGTTATCAGGATGGAGTTGCTGTAGCGTAGTGGCTAGACGTTATCCGGCTGGCCCAGTGGTCTTGTGTTCGGTTCACATCGGGGTCTAAGCTCCCAGGTCAATCCAGCCTAAAATGAGTACGACGAATTGTTTTAAGAAGTAAAGGCGGCCGGCTTGATACTGATTACATCACCCAATAATTGTCGCTTAGTCTATAAAACTACGGATCTAGCACTATATGTGCAATGTGCCTTAAGACATGTGAATGCGTTCCTTACTTTATTTGATACGTTTCGAGGAGACATAAACTTGAAAATTTAGAGACAAATGGCAAATTTGATTGCAAAAGAACAATGCGAAGGCAAAACGGTAAATAAATGGATGGTTTGGATACATAAAATAATTGGGACAAAAACACAAATCTGATCTTAGGCTGGTGATCACGTGAAATGGCAAACAATGACCGCCCTCATCTATCGGCTTTATATGGTGATGGTAAACTCGGTTAGCAAGGATAGCGTTTGCTCTATAATATAAACGCTATTCGTTGGGAAAGCTTTCCATAGCGTGTAGTACAACTCATAAATATTCTCTATCTAACTTGACCAACAAGCAGCCGTTAGAACAGGTGGTAAAACATCAGATTGGTTTGATATAAAGCAAGGAGTCCGTCAGGGCTGTGTGCTGTCCCATTTTTTGTTTAACCTGTACGCCGAACATATAATGAGAAATGTTAGAGGGGATATAATCAAGGAGCAATATATTGCTCTAAGTTTCGGTGGTCATGAAATATGAGAGATTCGATATGCTGATGATACACATGACAAAAGCCACGTGGCCTTAATTTCTCAGGCTCAAAGACCCCTCTGCCATACACCGTAAGGTACTTTATTGGTAGTAAATGACAGTTGACAGTGACACATGACAAAATGTTATAGAAAAACTAATAACCTCAACCTAAAAGAATAGTGAACATCACAACTTCAATCTTAACATAGCAAACACATAGATAATTCATACAGATACAACTAATCAATCAATCATTCATGTGCCATGCCGGAAAGCGTGGGCGGTCATGACTCGCCATTTCACTCGATCACCAGAGTCGTGGATCAGCTCATTGTTCCTGTCTCGTCCATGCCATGTGGCCAAGCCATCCAGATATTTTCCTCTTGGTCTTCCTCTTGGTCTGTTCCCTTCGATCTTGCCAGTTGTCACTAAGTTCTCCAGTCCATTTCTTCTCATTACATGTCCAAACAATTTTGACTGTCTACGTCTAATTTCTGTAATCAATCTACGATTTTCATTTGTCTCCTGTAGTACTTGGTCATTGGTTTTTCTATCTGTCCATGGTATTCTTTGCATTTTCCTCAGAAACCACATTTCTGCAGCCATCAGATGTTTTTCAGCTTGACTGCACATTGTCCAAGTTTCACATCCATACAAAAGAACAGGCTCTATGTACCCCCTCAAGACTCTTTTTCTCGTTTCAATTGACATCTTTTTATTGGTCAGAATGTTTTTCATCTTGCTAAAGGCTACTTTCGTCATGGCGATTCTTGTTCTAATCTCTTCAAGGCATCTCCCATCAGATGTTATGACTGCTCCGAGATAATTGTACCGATTCACTTGTTGAAGAATATTCCCATTTATATAACTAATATGGAGAAATAAATATATGTTAATTAGGAAAAATTGGAGGTGTTGGAATATTTCGAATATCTTGGGTCATTAATTACCAACAATGGTAGCACGATGAAGGACATTTAAAAAAAACAACAACAACAACAACAACAAATATATATTGCTCTTCAAAAAATTAAACAACTGTATAAATTGTGGAATGGGACAGATAGAACTGCAAACATTTAATTTTTAAGAGCAAGCATCTTTCTCAATGCAACATACACCTGTGAGACCTGAATTCTTACTAAGCAAGCTGAACAGCGCATAAATGCCATTGAATATAAATATTATAGACGGGTTCTAAGAATATCTTTGATAAGGAAAAGAACAAATGAATCCACATGACAAGACTGAATATTGAAGAAGGTTGGTTAAACAAAGAAAACTGAAATATTTCGGACACTTGAAACATCATGAAAGTTTGGAGAGAAAAATTATGGAGGGCTATATGCCCGGGAAGAGAAGAAGAGGAACGCCAAATAGAAGATGGGCGCAGGATGTGGCAGATGATCTCCATATGGGTGTAATGGACACCGGACATCTTCCTTATGATCGAGAAATTTTTCGGACGGTTGTTATGAAAGTGGAGTTCTGCAAAGGACATGCTACTGAATGAATGAAGAATCGTTGGAATATTTTTTAGTCTGATAATATACGAGAATTCATTATAATATAAACCCTAGTGGCTGGGATTCAATCGCTTGAAGAACCTTCGAGATAAGTGAAGTCACAAAGCGAACGCAGCTAACAGGCATTGAGCACTACTCATAGATGATAGTACAAGGAAGTAGAAATAACAAGACAGCAGGGGAAGACATATATAAAATAGGATCAGACGGATGGGCTCACGGAGGTAAAGACTGTGAGGGGAGTGAAGGGCAAACTACGGTCATAATAGGGAATCAAGAAGTTAAAAGAGGTTCACAATGAGAAGATACAGAGAAGTAAACTAGTCTCAAAATGGGGAGATACTGAGAAGGAAACGATGTTCACAATCTGAGCATACATAGGTGGAAACGAGCTCAGAATTGGGGAGATACAGAGAGAGAAATGATGTTCATAATTTAAGGATACAGGGGTGGAAATAGGACTTAAAATGGGGTAGATAGAGGGAAACGATGTTCACATTTTAAGGATACAAGGGTGGAAACACGGATTAAAATGGAGGGATAAACAGAGTGTTCATAATTTAAGAATACTGAGGTGGAATTGAGGCTTAAAATTGGGAGACACAGAGAGGGAAACAATGTTCACAACAGGAGGACACAGAGTAGGAAACATAGCTCAAAACGAGGAGAAACAAAGAGTGAAACGATGTTCATAAGTTGCGGATACGGAGGAGGAAGCGAGACTCAAAATGAGGAGCTTTAGAGAGGTGAACGATGTTCTCAATAGGAAGGTACAGAGGAGAAAACGAGACTCAAAATTGGGAGATATAAAAAGTGAAACGATGCTCACATTGGGAGGATACAACAGAGGACACAAGGCTTCACAAGGGAAAACATAAGCTAGGCTCACATTGGAGTTGTCAAAGAGAAAACAGCAACGTGGAATCCTAGAGGTTAACAAAGCATTGACTGGGACCATAACCATACAACAGACTGAAAACCCTTGTTCATCATAAACCCTATCGTATCGTTCCCGCCTGTCTTCCTCCCTCCAGTACTTCCTTTTTTCCCCTCCCTGCTTTCTTCTATCCTTTCTCCATCCCTTCATTGTTTGCCTAACCACATGATGTACCAATCAACAATCAGGCGTTGAATAGAGCCTACATACAAACATTGAAACTTTCCGACTCATTCTAGGTTAAATTGCCAGCCATGTGCTTGGGTTGTGAGCTAACAGGCTTTGTTTCGTAAATATTGAGATACTGAATTAGCACAACAGCGAGGTACAGGCTGTATTGTTAATGACTGTGCCCTGTTTGAAAATATTGCCTGTCCAAGTTTTGTATTTGGTTATTATGTTGCATGAACTTTACAGAGGATAAATACACAACATGGACCGGCAATATTTTCAAACACTGCACAGTCATTAAAAATACACTCTATAGAAGTGATCACGGACATGAGAATTAATGCTCTTACGCTTAACCTTCCTGTTGGCTGACCACGAGGTAGTTGGTTCGTTCCACAGACAATTCAGTTGGACTTACATGTCGACTTCACGTTCAGAAAAAAATGGCTAACTACAGAACGTAAAGTTGCCTAGAAAATCAACCTGGGGTTGAGCACAACGTCCTGCAAAGGACATGAAGAACTAAACTAGACATTCATTAGAACACCAGCCTCATTAGTGTTGTGGTGTCGCACGTATTTTCAAAAACAGCATCCCACTCAGTGCCATTTTTTATGTATGAAGTCATTTAATAGCATCCAGCTCAGTGCCATTTTTTATGTATGAAGTAATTTAATAGCATCCCGCTCTGTGCCATTTTTTATGTATGAAGTGAGTCAGTCCGATGACTGATCTTGAAGTCTTGATTATGTCCGCCCACTGTCTCCTATTCTTGACAACTCTCTTCAGATTAGAATAGGTCTATGCCCTAACGATTTTGTGCACTTGTGTGATGTTTTTATCTAGGAAGTCGTGCTTTAACCATCTTGCTCTGTGAAATTCCCTGCGGTAGGTTCAGTAATAGACATCTGTATTTAATTTTGTGACCAAGATAACATAAACTCTTATTGTTATTTTTATGGAGAGTAAAATTGGTCAGCTTAATTAACAAGTGATAAAATTAAAGTTGCGACTCGATGGCTTTCATTAGAATGCAACAGCAAAAATACACTGATACCAAAAAATATGAAAAATCTCCCCACCCCCAAATCTCTTACGTGAGGTCTGAATCCTAGGATACAAATTTGAACTGCATGCAATACTCTCCCTAGCTCTGTTGACAGGAAGTGACGTGATGAGCATAGGTGTAAGCTTAAAAGTGTCTTATCACAGGATTTACAGCCAAACAACCTATTCAGTACCTTCTCTCTAAAAGCTTGAGTTGCTGCGTGTGTTTTAAAACTGAATTAATTCTCTGTTTCGTATCCTAGCAACTAGATCTGCATAATCGCAGTTGATCGGTTTAATGAGATGTAAGTGCCTTTTATCCATTCTTTTGATGTGCCACGTTTATCTCTCTGTAATGATTCCTGAACGCTGTAATTTGTAGGAAGGTTACATGGATGGACAGAAAATGTGTGAATAAATTATGGTGTGCAGCGATGAAAAGTACATATGTTGAATAACTGTATAGCGCAGGGGTTCTCAACCTATTTTGGCCCATGCACCCCTTCACCATATGTTCAGAATGTCACCCCCCCCCCCCTCGTATTTCCTCCCTATAAATCCCCCTACCCCAGTCCCTGCATAGTATACGTAAAAATGGAAGCTAAATTTAATAATGCCTACTAGAACAAGTCTAGACGTCTACATAAAACGTGATTTGCGGGTCTGCTTACGTTATAAAACGAATTTCGGAAGGGCGAGAAGTACAGACCCGTGAATTATGGAGGGAAAAACAATATAAAGTAATCGGTTCTTGGTTTAACGCAACCTTGAATTAATATTAATTCCCCCTCCCCCACCCCACCCCACCCCTGGAAACTCTAAAATTTCACCCTGGGAGAAGACCCCACCGGTTTAGAACCATTGGTATAGCGGGCTCATTGGTGTACAGGTTAGGATGTTGTGCTGACAATGTCATGAGAGCGGTCGGACGAGGGTTAGATTCCTGAGCTTGTCGCTCGCTACGGGAGGGAAAACTGGCTACCTACTCCTCCCTGCACTCAGGCCTTTAAAGTGTGATGGTCCTTACACGTCACAGTTTCATCGCAGGATCCTGCTTCTGAACTTTAACACACTCAAAACTGTCTGGAATTAAGACAACTAGGACATGCTAAAGACTGCCAAAGTAGCAAAATTACAAATTGTGTTCACATTGACAGAGGCTCAAAGACAACACGGGACATGTGTGGGTGTCAGAAGGCAAAATATAACGATATGGTAGTTTATTTTATGCAAGCTAGATTTTTACATCTACCATTGCACATATAACATCTTCAAAGATATGGTCAGATTTCTTCTTCGGAAATGTTATAAGTTTGGACATTTAAGTTTATTAGATCTATATCGGCTGACAGATTTTTATTAACCAGAACAGATCTCTGTGGCGTAGTGGTCAAGCCAGCTGCCTCATGCTATAAGGTGCTTGTAAAGTTTCACTACAATTTTCCCATAGAACAATTTTGAAAACTTAAAGTACATGACGTCATAAAAATGTGCTAAAAATTCATTAAATTTGTTAAATAGTCACTTGAAAAGTGGCTTAAAAGTCGAGAGGATCGACTTAATTGCACCGGGTTTTATCCCACATGGCTCGGTCTCTTTCCGCAGCGCAGAAAGCGTCGCTCAAAGCACGAACTCAGTAGCTCTAGCAACGACCCACAGGAGTCTCCGAAAAAAAGCACTCGTGAACCGTAGGGCGCGGCCCGGAATCGAACACACAACCTTCGAAATTCGAGTCAAACGGCTTGACCACTTTGTCACGAAGACTCCCGAAAAAAATAGTAACAAAATAAATAGTCACTGATTTGGTCTAATGCTGTTTTGGGGAAGCTGGAATGTACCAATGAAGTATTCATTATAACTTATTCAACAAATTTCTAACTGTAATGCGATGAGGAGTTTATTTATCAGGAAATCTCGCTTTAAATCTTTAATCAACCATCCGTGTATATCGATTGCCATTTCAAAAAACCTGTTGAACCAAAAAAAAGTATTTCTTCCCTTGATTGCACTATTCTGTTTAGAGTGCAAATAATTATTCCAGCAGATGACAGCCACTCGCTGAATATTGCTTCACGATGGACTGTGGAGCACATGTTTTGATGACGTCATGTACTTCATTTTTCAACATTGTTCTAATACAAAGTTTAGTGAGACTTTACAAACACCCCGTATAATGGTCTCAGTTCCTTTTCAGATTCCTTGATTTGGTTCACGAGTGTAATTTTTTTCGGAGACTGAAAGTGGGGTACGAGGGGACTATCACAAGTCTTGTTGTACCTTTATTTAGATCAACGAAATTACGTTTGCTTATGATGTGTTTGAGAAACAATAATATGACAATGTTCACATATCTTCTATACCCGCAGTCTTTATCTATGTGTGATATTACTGATGAATGTAACTTTGAAACGAGTAAAATAATAGCTAAACATTTGTGCATGGAGCGCTCTATATGCAGAACAGGCAAAAGTATGTTGACCTACACCCACTTCATCTAAGGACAAACTCTTTGGGGATATCAACAAGCTTAAGTTGTCTGTTACTTTCTTTGCTTTGCATTTATTTAAACTAACGTCTGAAGGTGAATGGAGAAGAAGAAAAAGCAGGAAGGAGATGGAAGAAAATGAGAAAGAAAGAAGATGTAAGGACGAAGAAGGAGAGAGAATTACGAAAACGGAAAGAGCAAGTAGGAGGGAGGAGAAATAAGGAAGAGGATGAAGAAATAGGAGGAGGAAGGAGGAAAGAGTAAGAGGCACTGGAGGAAGGAGGGAGGGGAGGATGTAGCAGAGAGAGAGGGGGAGAGAGAGAGAAAGAGAGAGAGACACACAGAGAGAGAGAGAGAGACAGAGAGAGAGAGAGAGAGAGAGAGAGAGAGAGAGAGAGAGAGAGAGAGAGAGAGAGAGAGAGGATGAGGAAAGAAGAAATAAGGATTACTAAAGTAAATGAGTAACCATATTCTGTGGAATGTTGACTGAAAACATAGCGCAACACACAAGTATATACATATTCCAGTGAATACCCAAGCCCATTAAATATGCATACCACATGAACAATAATGGGTTCCCCATCATTTGCATTTAGCACTGTGTCTCCCGATTTGTACCTCTGGGAGATGTATAGGAGATCTTTTATTCTATAGATTACGAGACCAGGGTGGCATTCTTCACACGCTCGATTACACTGTAGACAGTTCAAGTAATGCTAGGATTAATTCGTGTCGTGTAGAACGCAAATTTACTATCGTGCCCAGTTCGCTTGACCACACCTCTATACTTTGAGCATATCGTAAAACGAGAAAGCGTCTATGGCGTTGAGGTTAGTGAATGCAGTTAGTGAATCCTTTGAATTGTGAGTATCTACTAAGTAATTTGTCGTTATGAAGTTAACACTGTATGAATGAAACCGTTCCAAATTAAGATTTAAAATTAGGCCAATTATATTTGAAAAACATGACCATTAGTCGAAGAAAAAGGATAAAAACAAGGCAAAGGAGATCTATTAGTCCAGTGGTTCTCAACCGGAGAAATTTAGGGTTTCCATGGGGAGGGGGGGGGGATGTTTGTGGGGGGGGGGTGAATTAAGATTATTTCAAGATCGCATTAATACAAGAACCAATTACTTGATATTGTTTTTCCCTCTAAATTTACGGTTCTGTACTTCTCACCCTAATGAAATTCGTTTTATAACGTAAGTAGACCAGCAATTCACGTTTTATGTAAATGTCCAGACTTGTTCTAGTATGTGTTATTAAATTTAGCTTCCATGTTTATGTATACTGTGTAAGAGTGGGGGAATTTATAGGGAGGAAATTCGAAAGAGGGGTAGAATGACGTTCTGAACATATGGTAAAGGGAGG
The DNA here is from genome assembly GCA_014155875.1 of Cepaea nemoralis. NCBI lineage: Eukaryota > Metazoa > Mollusca > Gastropoda > Stylommatophora > Helicidae > Cepaea > Cepaea nemoralis. Next base: position 59,368 of record JACEFZ010014065.1, read on the forward strand.
AATGGGCCAAAAACGGTTGAGAACCACTGTATTAGTCCTTTCGTTTTATTGGCTTCGACTCACTAGCATTATGACTAAGAAAGCCGCAGTGGTTGTTTTTTCCTTTGCAAATAGTTGGTTTGTGAGCAATCTTCGATGTAGTGAAGTGAGTGTCTAATGACTGCAGTGTCAAAGCTCACCTGGGTCTCCATTTAGACCCAACATTCCACCTCTACTTGTATCCACCTCTTTACTTGTACTTGGTGTATCAGACAAACATTCGCTGGCTTCTGAGGATGGGGACGGAGCGCTTATGGGAATGCCCCGAATACTGTGATGTCGGTTCTTAAATCAATCAATCAATCAATCAATCAATCAGACTAACTGAGCCTAAATAGATGGCAGAGGTAGGACTATTTAGTAATCACACACCATCATTGGTATTAGATTCTAGACTGCAGTTGTTTTGAGTATTTGTTCTTAATGTACTTCTATTTTTGTGTGAGCATTAATTGTCCTTGGAGTTGTAGATTTTGGAAGAAAAATAAAAAGCTTTTATGTGTTCTTGGTTGTTAGTTTAGTCTGTGTAAGTATCGTTAGTGCACTCATTGTTGTTATAGCGGTTTAACTCACTGATTTGGTTGGGAGATACCCATTCTCAGTCTGTCGTAGAGACCTTTAGCTCTTTCTTTCTTTGTACTTTCAGTGGTCTGGTTTTCCAGTGGACAGTGCGATGATTCTTCTCTTTATTTCTATTTCGCTACGTTCTCTATCTTGCTGCGTCTCTCTTTGGCCCGACTGCAGTCAGAGTTGCTCTCTCCCTCTCCCTCTCCCTCCCTCCCTCCCTCTCTCTCTCTCTCTCTCTCTCTCTTTCTCTCTCTCTCTCTCTCTCTCTCTCTCTCTCTCTCTCTCTCTCTCTCCATGTCAGAACATCGTTCTCCCCTCAACATACCTAATAATCCTCCATACGTTTAAAAGGTGTCCGAAACTTGATTGTGTTCTGTACAAGTTAACCGTGATCGAAGTTAACCCTGTGTGCCCATAGCTTTAATAAGATCTTCTATCTGCCCTCTGGTCGCAAATTCTACCGTTTATTTCTACGAGCTCAAATCAATATGAATATACATATCTGTACGTCCCTCAGTCCCATCGGCACTGCCCGTACCTCCGTCCATCTATTTATTGTTTGATCAGTAGGCTGGTCGATCGGTCGGTCGGTCGGTCGGCTGACCTGCTTGCCTGTTTATCATTCGGTCTGTCTATCGGTCCTTGCGTCCGACAGGCTGTCTGTCTGATTGTACCCCCTGTTCTTCTTCCGTCTATCTGTTTCTTATTATTATATATACGCGACCAATTTGTTACTCTTTGAAAATAAAGATTAATTCAATTCAATTCAATTCAATTATTTGACCGTTAGATTGGTCGAATACATCATCAGTATGATTTTCTCTGTCAACTCCAGTCTTATATGCCTAGGCTGGAGAAGTTGTGACAGATGACGAATGAGTCGGATGGTGCTTTTACATCAGACTTTTGTTTTCATTGTCTTCGTTTTTCTTTTGAAACAATTCTACTTTGTTCATTACTAAGACATGTAAATAATCTGTTTGGGTGTGATTATTTCGTTTGACATTTTATTTTACTTTCTTACTGCACATTTCTATATTCTTTTTGTTTTTTGTCTGTCTCTCAAGTCTCTCTAACTCTGTCTGTCTCTATCTCTCTGCCTTTATCTCACTCTGTCTGTATGTTTGTCTCTCTGTGTCTTTATATCTGTCTCTTTGTATCCTTATCTCACACTCTCTCTATCTCCGCCATTCTATCTCTTTACCTCACACTCTATCTGTAGATCCGTCTGTCTATCAACCTGCTTGTGCGTCTGTCTTCCCCAGTGTCTTTATTCAGACCAATTTCGAGCTCATACATTATTTCTAGAATAACAATTTCCCTCGAAGTCTCAAGCGTTTCAATTGGCTGCCCAAAAGACACACAAACCGTTGTTAAGAATACATTAGTATGATTTGTTCTTTCAACTCAAATCTGATATACCTAGGCAGGAGTAGTTGTGACAGGTGGCGAATAAGTGGGATGGTGTTTTTATATCAGATGTTCGTTTTCTTTTGTAACAATCCTTTCTTGGTTTATTATTAAGACACGTGAACAGTCTGCTTAGATATTGAATTGGTTTCCTTTCTGTAAAATTGGATATTTCTGTTTTTCTGCCTCTCCACTATCCCCATCCTCACCTCTCTCTCTCTCTCTCTCTCTCTCTCTCTCTCTCTCTCTCTCTCTCTCTCTCTCTCTCTCTTTTTCTTTCTTTCTTTGTTTCTTTGTTTCTTGCTCTCGTGTATACGCGTATACTGCTACGCCTCTTCTAAATTGTATCGAACCCGGACATCAAAAGTCGATGGCCGACTTGCAACCGGTTAGCCTGAAGACGCCAATTATTCTCCAGTGATAATTTACAGAATGTATTTGTTTTTTATCGTTTACGTCTGATGATTGCTGGTCGCCGGGGAATGATCGAACTGATCGATACAGCTGTTCAAATAAGAACTTCCCGGCTGTACACAAATACAATACTGAAAACAAAACATGGAATCTGACAGGCTGTAGATAAACTTCCGGTGCGGTGAGTTCACTCTGAATCGACGACGTAATTGTATTGAGGTCGAAATATGAATACTGTATCAGAATTAGACTGGGTGCGGTGTTTATTCTTATCTTTGTTCATTCATGAATTAGTTATTGTATACTTGTTTTGAATGTCGCATTGGCTAATACGCGTAGAGGTTCCTATTTCATAGATAGTTTTGGTCGAAATAATTGTATATTTATAAGACTTAGAATGAGTGGGATTTTTATTCTTATCTTTGTTCATTCGTAAATTAGATAGCGAACAGTTGTCTCGAATGTAGAAATGGCTAATATGCGGAGTGGTTCCTCTTTCAACTATAGTTTAACCTGTTCAAAAACAAGTCGCAATATCGCTTCAATATAATGTATAGACTTCTAGCAGAGCCTCGTTTCTTTACAACGTGTTGCAGATCACAATTTGACACACCGAGATGGCCCGCTGGATTTAGGCGCCCAAAGATAAACCACCAGATCTACATAGCGGATCCGCCTTTGGTGTGATGCGGGTTTTTAATTATAACGTTAAACCCATTGTCAGTTTGTATGTCTTTGACAAAATGTATCTGTCTATGAGTTCTTATCTGCCCTTGTCAGTATGCAGCATTTTCCTGTCTGAAAGTGTATATTTCCCAATTTTATCTTAGTTTATGCCCTTAGCGTTAAAAAAAAAGATCGTACTTTTGAAGATGTTGCAACTGTTGGTGTTTAATTTATAAATGTGTGTGTGTGTGTGTGCGCGCGCGCGCGTTCGTGCGTGCGTGTGTACGTGTGTGTGTGTGTGTGTGTGTGTGTGTGTGTGTGTGTGTGTGTGTGTGTGTCTTTTCCGTCTTGGCAAACGATAATTTGTTACATTGTGCTTCAAAAAGGTATAATAACTACAACCCATAGCCGTAGCGAATGTGACTGATCAGACCAATTCACGCTGTAAATGTTCATCCACATTGGATACGTATTAACACATAGTCATTTCCACCGTCACGTCCCAACTGACGTCTCACACGCTCAGTGTGTGACCTACCTGCAATCATTTGATCCTGTGTCTTTATTCAATTTCTGACCTTTGACCTCAACGCAGTACGTTCAGCGGCGACTTGCTCCCAAGGTGCAATATTAATGCCTGTATCAATCATGTCCCGGTTACACACATCTTTGTACCATAGTAAAGGCCGACTCTGAGATATATTACCCATCTGTAATTTATCAAAACAAGTGTCCTTTGCTATTCTACCGTTGTACATCCTATAATGTTTACAATCCATCTAAGTCTAAGAAGACTCAGCATGGAAGAAACCGTCACTAAAACCGATCTTTCCAAAACATCAGTTCGCAGACACTGCATATGAAAGCTGTTTAAACTTTTCTCTTTTTGTTAAGTCCAAGTAACATTTGAATGCGGTTCTGCTTATGTATTTACTAGCTGCCCGGCCCGGCTTCGCCCAGGCTCTGGCGGGGATCTATCTATCTATCTATGTATCTATCTATGTATCTATCTATGTATCTATCTATATATCTATCTATCTATCTATCTATCTATCTATCTATCTATCTATCTATCTATCTATCTGTCTGTCTGTCTGTCTGTCTGTCTGTATGTCTGCTTGTCTGTCTGTCTGTCTGTCTGTCTGTCTGTCTGTCTGACCCGGCCCGGCTTCGCCCAACTCCTGGTGGGGAGCATTTCATTTAATTCATATAAGTAGTCATATAAGCTCCCGTTCCCGACTATCTATCTGTCTGTCTGTCTGTTTGTCTGTCTGTCTATCTGTCTGTCTGACCCTGCCCGGCTTCGCCCAGACCCTGATGGGGAGCATCTCATTTAATTCATATAAGTAGTCATATAAGCTCCCGTTCCCGACTATCTGTCTGTCTGTCTGTCTGTCCGACCCGGCCCGACTTCGCCCAGCCCCTGGTGGGGAGCATCTCATTTAATTTATATAAGTAGTCATATAAGCTCCCGCTCCCGATCTATCTATCTGTCTGTCTGTCTGTCTGTCTGTCTGTCTGTCTGTCTGTCTGTCTGTCTGTCTGTCTGTCTGTCTATGTATGTATATATGTATGTTCGGCCCGAACATAACAACAAAATATAGATAGAATAGAAGAATAGATAGAAAATATGATTGGAAGAAATCTATCTAAAGTAAACTTGGCTCCCGTTCCCGACTATCTGTCTGTCTGTCAGTCTGTCTATCTGACTGTCTATCTGTCTGTATGACCTGGCCCGGCTGCACCCAGTCCCTGGTGGGGAGCATCTCATTTAATTCATATAGATATCTATAGCCAGGGGACTTAACTTAAGATATAACAATGCTACTAAAAGTTATATCCGTTTTTTTATATTTTTTATATTTTCTTATGTTCAGTCATGTAATTACAAAATTAAATTTTAGGAAGGTAATAGCTGATAGCTGATAGATAAAACTATGACAGTTGGTTGCACAGGAATGAAAGGAAAACGTGTAGAAAATTTCATCTCAATCGGATGGACCGTTCGCGAACGCATAAAGGACGGATCCACATACATCCATACATACATACACACATCGATTTTTATAGATATAGATAATATGAATAATTTATTTTTTGTATGTTGCTTACTCGTTCGCTTTAACTCAAGCGTAGTTCATGCATACTACTTCTAGTAGCACTGGACTGAATTTTGCATGCGGATTAGCTTTCCCTATTACCAGTGCCCTTCGCCTTCAGGCGAACCAACTACGACTTCAGAGATACTTGTAATTTATGTCCCCAAATCAAGGACGAGAAGTCAAAATTTTAGGCCAACTGTCCAGTTTAGGGATTGAACCCTTAACCTCGGCATCAGCACACCGGATGCTTGAGAACGCGCAATATACAATTAAAACAGGAATGCGTGACATCTGTTTAAAACAAAACAGTCATAGATAATAACCACAGAAACAGTGTACATACCTTACAACGAATCAAATTCAACAAACGAAAATCACACCATTAAAATAACATTGATAATAATAACGTTTAAAAATAACATAAAAATAAGCTGCACCACAACGCAATGAATCCTCGATTCGATCTCTGTTATCTTCAATAGGAACAATTCAACAAATCGTTTGAAAAAAAAATCATGAAATTAAACAATTTAATTAAACATTAAAGTGTAAACAGTAAACGCGTTGGTATCAAACGTTGTTAGGTCATGTGCAAGAGACTCTCACATACCTAAATGTTTTCATCTTGTACAGCACACGTATCCAACAGCGAGGCCATGTCGCCATCTGAGAGACGGGTGGGTGAGAGAGGGCAAGTTTGAATGTCTCTATAAATTTAACTGTCAATTCTTATCGTGTCTGGTCTGTCCTTTGATCTTTACTAATTTTCTTGACTTCTTATGACAGTCGAGCAATACTTTTGAACTTATTTCTACTGTGTTGAATGATGTTATCGGTGCTCGCTGCTTGTTTGTTTAATTACATTTGTTTCATTATTAAATATTTTTTTATTTGTAATGTTGAACGTTCTCTATTATTTAAACATTAGCATACTTAAACAAAGAAGTCACACACAATAGGTTGCATAATATGTTGCCTGACACATTTCTGTGTATTTCGTTAAGTGTATACCGCTGAGTTTGATATAATATTTAGTGAATAGATTAATCTTCTTCTGGCTAAATATGTAACACACATAGTCACTGAAAGTGTCTGAATGTGGAAACAGAGAACATCTGTTGGGTGTTTACCCCAGGACATGCTGATGTGGTGGGAAACAAGCAGGCGGACAGATTGGCTGGGTCTGCACCTCTTGGTGGTGTATTGGTGCATGATAAGGCAGATGTGGTCAGGACCCTTTGGAAGAACAGGTAGATCATCACTGCTTGGGGAAAGAATGGTGCTGCAGGGAGTGACCAGAGGATCTGGTCGACACTCACAACTCCGAGGGCAGGCCAGAATGACAAATAATCAGACTGCTTCTGGTAACTTTAATATTGAGACTTTTCGCTGGCTGTTGCAGATGAGAACGGAGGATGTATGGAAATGTCTCTGAGTGTTGTGATGTCGGTTCTTGACTCAACTCACCTCAGTGGAAGACCTAGTCTCCCCACGGTAATAGCAGATCCACTGCTAAGACTTTATGTGTACACAATAGAGATTTGCATACACAGGCTACAAAAGGATTCATCCTTTGAACTCAAGCGTAGACCAAACACAAGCTACTACTTCTAGTGTGCGTGGATTCGTTTTCCCTATTACCATTGTCTCTTACCATCAGGCGAACACACTCCGACTCTGAGGTACTTGTAATTTACGTCCCAAAGTCAACGGGAGAAGGCAACGTTTTAGTCTAATTGACCGGTGTAAGGGTTGAACCCTCTACATGGGCATCAAAACACCGGTAGTTTAGACCATTCAGCCAAGCTGACTTCCACCAGTGGTTTCATATAATATACAACTCTGCAGTATGCACCTGACGAGAAGCAGCGAAATATGTCAGGCGCCACACTGTGCAGCTGTTGTTTATTGCTGCTTTGTTTCAATTCACACAGAGAAAACATTGTTGTGTACTAATTGGAACATTGCTAAATTTAGACGTGGTGGCGTTAGCATCTGTTAGCCTTTGTTTTCTATTTCCTCATACACCTTTATAGCAGCAACGTGCATTCCGCCCTCTCCTTGTGAACTTTCATACTGTGCTGGAAATACGTAAAGCCCATTTATACACGTCTTTGTCACTTTGGGCATAGCGTCCTAGACGCGTTTGTTTGTAGTTCACAAACAAACGCACACGCATTGTCCAGCGCTTATACAGATGAGAAGATAGGAAGTAGAGATTAGAGGAACCATATCCTCCTTAGTCGCCTCTTACGACATGCATGGTAGGCAACAGTGTTACTATTCTTTGCTTTCCTGTATGGGCCCCGGCAACACACGGGCGTATATGAACAGGAACGGATATGGTTCCGTCGCCCTGCTACTGAGTGAGTGCGTGGCGCGACACTGTGAGCTGTGAGTTTCGCGTGAAATGCTTTTACATTTGTCCGCGGTTGTGTGTAGCGTGAACTGCATGTTTAGAACGATGGCTGCCGGCTGTTGCTGGATTGACTGGTTTGCCTTTTCGGCTCACTAGTGCATTTTTCAGAGGCTCCTGGGAGTCGCCGCTGGAGCTATGGAGTTCGTGCTGTGTGCGGTGCTTTCGGGGGTCTTCCTGTGGAAAGAGATCAAGCCATATGGGATAAAACCCGGGTCAATGAAGTCTTTCTGGTGACTGCCATTTCCATCGACGATGAACTGTATTTTTCATGGAGGACTTTTGTGGTGGCATTCTGGCGGCAGCATTATTTATGTACAGTGTACTTGTGCGGGATGTTGGCTTACCGATACTCTTATCTGTTCCATTGTTCACTTTTGGCAACGAGGAGCATTTTGTGTGATATTCACTGGCACAGGAACGGAGCAATATGGGGACAATCCGTTACCGTGAAGTTGGAACCACGACTTATTTACTAACTTACTAGAGATTAGAGGACGCACCAGATAACATAAAAATTGAAAGCTATAGTTACCGACCGGGATTTGAACCTGACACCTCCAAATAACGACGGCGCCTCGCTGCAGGAACAAGTGTACTTCGACGCGTGACCAACTAAACAACTAATCACCCCTATGTTTATATACACATCGGCACTTGGTGCATGACGTGGTCAGTATCTCGTTGAACTTTTATGCTGGTCCGGTGGTTAGAACGCCGTGTTGTCTTTTAGGAGACCCGTGTTCGAATCCTTGGTAATGTGATTCTTTCTGTCGGGGGGGGGGGGGGGTGGGGAGAGAGAGAGAGAGAGAGAGAGAGAGAGAGAGAGAGAGAGAGAGAGAGAGAGAGAGAGAGAGAGAGAGAGAACCATAACCTGCAAATTTCACGGATACTCCCTTAGCCATGCCTGAATCCCTCAGGCCCAAGACTCCACTACAAGGTATTACAGACAGTAGATAACAGCGATTTCTTATTTGATTTATTTGGTTGTTTCAAGATTTGGGTTTTGCAGACTGAGCACAACCCACTACTGGCAACGCTGATCATATTCGGGTACGGTTTCCTATTTATTTATTGCATTTTCAGACTCCGACGTGGAGGGAGTGATTTCAGCGCTCTAACTCTTTAAACAACCGGTACGCTGATGACGAGTTAGCAGGAACTTTTCCTACACCTTTCAGTTTGTACTCCAACGTTGACATCTCGTCCAGAAAGCAACCGTTAACTCATCATCATCATGTGCCATACCAATAAGCATGGACGGTCATGTTTCCCCATATCATACGATCTCAAGTGTCGTGGATCAGCCCTGTGTTGTTGTCTCGATTATGCCATGCCATCACACCATCCAGATATTTATCCCTCTGCCTTCCCTTTGTTCTTTCCCCCTAATTTTGCCACTTGACACTATGTTTTCCAGTTTACTTCTTCTCTTAACGTGCTTAAAAATGGCTAAACAATCAATTCAGTGTTGGGGTTTATCTCAACATCTTTAAGGGACAAGCAATGTGTATTTTCATTCATTTAACCCCCTTTCATTTACCTTCACTGTGATTAAATGAGCTCAATTTGGGAGAGTACAAGCATTATCCTCTTATGAGGAAATGCAACCCTAAGACTAAACGTCATGGCAGGGCAGACCAGGCCTTAGTCTTGGTCGGCAAATGGTCTAGGATCGAAGCCCCGACAGATGGACAGTTAGAGCATTGCTTTGCTGATGCGGCAGCTTCTGAAGCCTGTCTTACTTCAGAAGCATAGTTGCTACATTTCCTTTGAAGTAAACTAGGCAGACCGAGCGATGGATCATGCTGCATAGACAACACATGGTCTCTGCAATTTAGCCCAGGCTTTGGGCCGTGGAGAGGTATAACTAAATTTTTGGCCATACTGCCATGGGTTGTTTTTATTATGCCTTTTAAGCACAATGTAACAAACCGCCGTTTAAAAGTCGCTTAAAAGTCAAAGGGTCGACTTCATTGCACCGGGATTTTATCCCATATGGCTCAGTATCTTTCTGCAGCGCGGAAAGCGTCGCTCAAACACGAACTCCATAGCTACAGCGACGACCCTCAGGGGTTTCTGAAGACATGCACTCGTGAACCGAAAGACGCGGCCCGGAATCGAACCCAAGTCAGACGGCTTGACAACTTCGCCAGTCTCCCAACAAACCACCGTCTGTCAAGACAGCAAGATGCCAGTGAGTAACTGTGGTACATTGTGTGAGACGTTTCGCATCTTCACCCGCTTGTCTGTCTTCTGCCGAAACGAATGTCTCTGTGACGGTCTTATCAGTTCGTGTCTGTACACCGTCTGCTTATCCCGTCTCCAAGAGCTGTCCACCTTTATCTATGCTTCCCGTGCATTTCTATTTTAGTGCGGGACAACACTATTCACTTAACCTTCACACGATTTCACAAACACGGTAATTTTCCTTCTCTAGAGAAATTATTTCTAATTTATTAGTACGGGTGCTTTAAACGAATGTTTTAAACACGTTGTTTTCAGCTAGTGAATTTATGAGTTTAACATGCTAGTAGCAATATTTTCTTTTAGTAGAGACACTGTTACAACTTTAAGATAATATTTATAGCGTTTGACTTCGAAAGCCCCGTGACCAGTCGATTTTACTGGAACCTTGCCGTCTTGGCAGAATATAGTTTGTAAAATGGAGTTATACCTAAATTCGATTTATATATTATATTTATGTTGATCTAAAATATGTTTCAGTGAACCTACTTTCCTGTCTGTCTGTCTGTCTGTCTGTCTGTCTGTCTGTCTGTCTGTCTGTCTGTCTGTCTGTCTGTCTGTCTGTCTGTCTGTCTATCTGTCTCTGTCTCTCTCTTTCTCTCTCTCTCCCTATATATATATATATATATATATATATATATATATATATATATATATATATATATATATATATATATATCTGTGTGTGTGTGTTTGTCTGTTTGTCTGTCTGTGTTTATATGTTTGTGACTTTATCTGTCTGTCTCTTTGGCAATATAGCTACCTAGCTATCAATCCACCCACCATTATACATGCCTCCATCCATCCGTGTGTCTGTCTGTCTAATTTTCTGTCTCTCTGTGTGTCTGATTGTTCTTTTGTCTTAGTGCTTGCATTTCGAAAAATGTCTTTGCTGATATTGCCTTCTGCTAACATGTTATCTATTATCGTATATTCTTTCTGTAATCTCATAACACTTCTCTACGTGTTTGCAACATAGTATACCCTGCAAACGGATCCAGTACATCTACGTGTTTGTTCTTTGGTCTCCTTTTGATTAATAAAAATGTCTGAACCCTACAGTGATATAACAATGGCTTTTTATCTAATTTCCTAGTTGTCGCCTAAGGTTGATGACCAACCTAATTAATTATTCCTTTTATTGAGTGTTATCTATTTGATTTGTTTAGTTTATGCAGTACAGCTGTTCTCTGAGTGATGATCTGTCGTCATTTGGACTAGGCTCGGTTGAACCCTGCTATGCCAGTTTTGTAATTTATATAATGTTTAATGTGTTCTCTTATCTCTACTTCTTCGTTTCCTTCCATCAATGCCACACATTTCCTGTTAATGTATTGCTCATGTTATGTCAATGAATTGAAATCATTGCTGGATACACCTCATGTATTACGTTTTCCGTACAGTATTAGGTGCCAACATTTGCACTTAATGATTACACCACAAGTCAAAGAAGAAAATAACAAGCCACTAGAAGTGATTTAAGTCCTTTGTCCCTTGATTAGCCTGGGGAGATAGTATCTTTCTTATTTTTATTATTATTGTTTTGTTTTATTTTTTTATTTTTTTATTTTTTTTTTTTTTTATTTTTTTTTTTGGGGGGGGGGGGGGGGGGGGGGGTAATCCATCTCCATCTTTAGCCGTTAATGTCTGTTTCTTTCAACCAACTTCTTGTCCGCTAATACTGCGTGGTTTCTTACTCCTCATTTTGCATTAACGACGTCTCTTTTCTTAATCTACTTTTACCGTTAATAATACCTCTCCACATTTGCGGCTGATGATGTCCCTTTTCTTGATCCACATTTGCCTCTAATGGTGTCTCTTTTCTTAATCCACATTTGCCATTAATGGTGTCTCTTTTCTTAATCCAAATATACCGATAATGATCTACATGTGCAGCTGGCGATGACTCTTTACTTCCTCTACATTTGCAGTTGTTAAAAGTATAGGACTTCTACACGCCATAAATAGCATTGGGCATGTGTTCTAGACCCACATATTATAGACCAATTAGCACTCGGTGTTCAGTATCATGCCTGCAGCCTTTACTTACCAAGACATTTCCTGGTACCATTTCTAGGCGGCTTCAACCTTGGAGACCAGGTCACATTTTAAAACCCCACCCATGCGATTCGAACTCAAGACCACCGGTCCTGCAAGCAAATGTCTAGCTATTAATCTATAGAGGCTCCATTATAACTCTGATGATAACTCTTCATTCCTCCACATGTGCAGCTGACGATAACTCTTCACTTCCTCCAGATTTGCAGCTGACGATAACTCTTCACTTCCTCCACGTTTGTAATTAATGATGACTCTTCACTTTCTCCACATTAGCAGCTGCTGATAACTCTTTTCCTAACCCAACTCAATGCTAAGATCTCTTTTAGTTGTAGGCTCATATCATTATTTGACTCGGTTTCATTCTCATCAGGTGTCCAAACCACTGTATTTGTTGTCCCTAGATAAAGTCCAAGCAGGAAGGAAACTATATTTCTGATGTCGTTATTTCGCATTTTATCTCATCTAGAAATCCTAATCCCTTTCCTCGGGAGACACTGGTAATAGGGAAAGCTAATCTATTCGCAAAAAATCAGTCCCATACTCGAGAAGTAGTATAGTGTTGTTGTTTTTTTTTTTTTTTTGCCTCAATATAAAATTCAATATCTCAGTAACCAACTGAGGGAAAATGATGAGATTTAGCATATAACCTTATATCCACCCAACAAAAAAAATTTTGTTCTGGAGATTGTACAGCAGATTTCAATGTTTGTTTATATGCGGTATATACTTTATGCCCTTATGCCCCCCCCCCCCCCCCCCCGCATTCATTCCATCATTTTAAGAGTATTACCGCTTCATCAAGACACCCCCCCCCCCCCCCCCCCCCACTGTTTTTGAATTTTGTCTGCGCGGTTTTCGCTTTTGGCAGACTGAGGGAATTTATATAGAGTAGTTCAGAGGTGTCGTCAAACTGTGAGTTCTTTCATGAAACGTGATTATATAAATAAACTAGCTGGCTCGGCCCGGCTCCTGGCGGGGATCTATCTATCTATCTATCTATCTATCTATCTATCTATCTATCTATCTATCTATCTATCTATCTATCTATCTATCTATCTATCTATCTATCTATCTATCTATCCATCTTTTATATTGTTGCTGTTCTCTGTTAGCCTTGAATGATGTGTGAATTAAATAATGTATGAAAGAGAGTGATAGAAGGGCAGAATGTTAGACGGGCCTGCGTGCCCAATTCTTAACCCTTTGAAAATAAAGTTTGTTCGTTCGTTCGTTCGTTCTATCTATCTAATCTATCTGTCTGTCTTTCTGTCTGTCTGTCTGCCTGCCTGCCGAACCACCCACCCACCCACCGACCGACCGACCCACCGACCCACCGACCCACCGACCGATATATATCTATCTATCTATCTATCTATCTATCTATCTATCTATCTATCTATCTATCTATCTATCTATCTATCTATCTATCTATCTATCTAATCTTGTCTGTCTGTCTGTCTGTCTGTCTGTCTGTCGGTCGGTCGGTCGGCCGGCCCACCCACCCACCCACCCACCGACCGACCGACCGACCCACCCACCCACCCACACCCACCGACCGACCGACCCACCGACCCACCGACCGACCGACCCACCGACCGACCGACCCACCGACCGACCGACCGACCCAGCCACCCACCCACGCAGTTAGCCAGCCAGCCAGCCAGCCATCCACCCACCCACCCACCTACCTTTCTGCCTACCTTTCTGCCTACCTACCTACCTACCTACCTTTCTGTCTGTCTGTCTGTCTGTCTGTCTGTCTGTCCGCGCTATTAAATATTGATAAAAGTTACTGGAAAAAACATCAGGACCATGAGTTGAAAGAGGAAGAGGACTATTGGAGAAAGGATGGATTGAATTTTATGCAACCGAGAGCAATCATCAACCTACTGGAATCGTCCGACACAGATTAAGGTCTGAGCAGATTGCAGACCTTAATCTACGTACACACTTACTGGGATATTTTGCTCCAACTATTCAGACGAATTGCAGGCCCTAAACATTACAGCATCAGCATCAGCTGAAGAAACAAGAAGGAAATGAAAAATAAGGTAAGAAATATATTCCTTCTACTTTCCTGTTAATTTACAAATTATTTACCCCGTGCCTCTGTAAATTCTCTGTCTTTACTAATATTACACATTGCACCCCTCTCGGGATTCTCCGTGATGAAGTGGTCAAGCCGTCTGACTCGGGTCGCGTCCTTCATTTCACGAGTGCATTTTTTCGGAGACTCCCGAGGGTCGTCGCTGGAGCTACGGAGTTCGTGCTTTGTGCGACGCTTTCTGCGCTGCGGAAAGAAACTGAGCCATATGGGATAACAACCCGGAGCAATGAAGCCGACCCTGTCGATTTTAAGCTAGTTCTTTCATTGAACCCACTCCCATACGAATCCGGATACGCCTTTGTGTGTCATCAGAATTGGCAGGTCTCACATTACCTTAAAAATAACTTTGTTAGCGAGAAATCACTAGTTGTTCAGCAAAACATCAAAGGAATGTCGCCGCTTTCAATGATTTAAGTTGTTTTTGGACCTATCAAAGACATATTCCTTGGGTGGGGGTAAATATAAGACGGCTGGAAAAATTTCATATCGATGCAACAGACAGTTTTCAAAATAATTGATCGTGAATGAAGGCAAACAAATGTGGACATACTATAGCATGTGTATGGACTATACGCTTGAGTTCAGAACCGAGCTAACCAAATATCTCGACAGAATTATCATGTAATGGCAAGAAGATGATGTCCTTTAACATGTGTATATCTAATTCACTTGTACAGTTAGCATCTTGCATGCTCTAGCACATTTGGTCATTACAGCACAACGTTGCATGAGCCCAATATACCCGTTTTTGAATGCTGTATTCCCATATTGATTTTCCCTGTTGCTCCTAATGCGGTTATTTGTTCTGTCTCTGTCGGTTTCGCTTTTCCGCCATATGTAATCAGTAATTATAGCTGCTAGATATTGGGATGTGCGCCGTGTCCGCTGTGATGTTTTACTGCTTTCCCTGTCGAGCATTAGTTATCAATTCGTGCATGCATGTCACATATATTAGTGTTACACCTAGAAAAGCCGTTATTTATATCTAAGGCGTGTTTATATTGGGAATTATCACTTAGTTAAAGTGGTCTATTGTACCCATGCTGATTGGGTTGGTTGGTTATGAATCCATTGGAAGGTAAGATAAAAGTAGTCCCATAGAGGATTCCTGCATTCGTATGCGAAGATTTCAACTTTAACATATTCTATGTTACGATAGATTCCGTGGCGACGGGAGTTACGGACGCAGTTGTTAATCCTGCATATCTGCGTTCGAAGCACAGCTGTGGGCGACAGGCCGCTTTACGTTGATTTTTTATGGAAATGGTATAGGTGCCGGTAGCTCAGAAAGCAATGGGAAACTACTTAACGAAAATTTGTCTAGGAATAACGAACAGCCATAACATGCTGGGGTTGACAGCTACGTCCTTTAAAGGATATGCAAATAAAAGTAGGTTACAATATATGGAGTATGGTGAACAGATCCCTTCCTCGTCGCTTTCTTTATAAGACAATATCTAGAGAATTGACAATTGTTTGGTACCCATTTGTATGAGTCTGGACTGACTCCAGAGTCGCAGAGGTCAAGACAATAATATGGCTTTAGACTGCCTTCACAGTAGCACTCAGGGAGATGACGTTGTTATGGGTACAAATATAGACTTCAAACAAAACGATAACGAATAGGGTTATATAAAATGACGAACATAAAATGCTATCACTTCTCTATGGATAAAAACCACAATCTAAGCTTATAGTAACTAAGAGTGCATATTCCCCTTGACTCAATCTCCTTGATTCGGCTCTGTAATAAACATAATAGTAACATGACAGGAGTCAATAACCATCTACAGAGCGATAGCATAGATGAGATTGCATAACTTTCCCTAAACAATCGTGGAGCTAATCTTGATAACATTGCCATTACAACAGAAACGTTTCAAAGAACAACTGCGACCCCGTGGCTAAATTATCAACGGAAATAAACATCAAAGATGACGTTAATATTCGTGGAAGTTTTTAGGTACGGCTGAGCTCTAGGGCACAAGGAGGTGAAGATTCAATTTGGACATTTTTATAACCCGAAAGAGAATCGCACTGAAGATGCAAGTGGGTGTTTTGAAATAATTGTTCATATTTTCTTGTGCTTATCTGAGAGTTCTTTTGAAGGAGTAATTATTTCGTTTCAATATCTTCAATTACACTCACACACACACAAAAAACAACAAGAAGTCCCGTCGCAGGAATCTGCTGTGTATATGAAATGTTAGCACCTTGACATTGTGTAGGCCTGAGTGCATGGAATAATAGTCGTCAGTCTCTCCCTCTCTTAGCGAATGTCGAGAAGTGACATCGAAAAATCGTCCGACTGAGGTGATGCTATCGTCAGTGTAGCGTTAAACCGCTACGCCATCGCGTCCTACATCTCTTCAGTTATTTCATAATGGCTGTTGTGTTGGCATACGAAGTTGATAGGGAACAGCGCTGAGAATATCATGAGCATGGTCGGATGCGGTTTGACGCCCGGGATTGTCAACTGCTGAAGTGAGGAAAAGATTAGCCACCTATTATTCCTTGCATTCAGGCCTACAAAATCTAAAGACGCCAACACAGTGGTTCTCAACGTTTTTTGGACCAAGAACCCCTTCACCATATGGTTAGATATGCCATTCCCCCCTTTCGAATTTCCTCCCTATAAATCCCCCCCCCCCGCCCCTACACAGTATACGTAAAAATGGAAGCTAAATTTAATAACACATACTAGAACACGTCTAGACGTCTACATAATATGTAATGTTTAGTTGTTGCGTGTGTTCGAATGTGTATTTTTTGTGTGTGCCTATGTGTATATTTCTGTGTAATTTACTTTCATTGTTATCATCATCAAAATAGTCTAAATTATGTGCCATGTCGAGGGGACCAGAGGATAACGATCATTAACTGTCTGTTTTCTGCATTCCTGATACGTTCGTCTGCTGATCGTCTTCCGTGTGTCTTGGTCAAATCATCCTGCGTTTTCTGCCTCTGTCGACCTGTGTCTTTAATACCACCAGTCTTCCATGGTTGTCTCTGCTTTCCGCTTACCGTTTCTTCTCTAAACTTCACAAAACTAAATTATGCCTGAAGATGTAAGAACAAATGTAGGACACTCAGAATCATTCACCATAAGATCCGGAGTAAGACAAGGTTGTGCCCTGTCCCCCCTTTTGTTCATAACATTTATAGACAACATATGTAAAGAACAAGCCACACAGAGACAGAACAACACCGCATGAAGAACAGAACACAGAAGAAGAAACAACGGCAAATTACACCATTAATGAACTCCTATTTGTGGACGATCAAGCACTAATAGCAAAAATCAGAAGCAGAATTACACGTCCACACAAATAGTCTAAACGGACTGTGCAATTAACATAACATGAAAATGAGCATAAGTAAAACAGAAGTAATAACTATAACCAAACAATGATTCATCTAAAAGAACACTCAATGAAACAAGTAAAGAGCTTCAGGTTCTTAAGCAGTATAATATCATAAAATAGCAAAATCAGAAGACGAGATCGAAAATAGATGCAATAACACATTGGACAAAGGACACGAATCCTAAAGAACAAACGCTTGTCAGTAGATACTTAAAAAGCACTCTACAACACAACCTTCCTACCAACTCTATGTTACCAATGCCAAACCTGGACAATGACGGAAAAAGAGAACATAAAATTACAACGGAAATGTGATTCCTGACAAGAATACTCAATGTACTAAGAAAAGAGAAATGAAAAAAAAAATTAGGACTAAAGTGGGGGAGAGGGGTATAGCTGCTAGATTTCATTTTAAAAAAAGCAAGCTAAATGGTTCGGCCTTGTAACTAGGTTACCAACGAACAATATACAACAACATGTAATAATGTACAGATCAAATGGAACCAGAAGAAGAGGGCGACCACATAATCGATGGACAGAGGGAATCACAGCGTCCATGGTAATCTCGATATACGAAGCCATAAAAAGGGGCACTCGCCCACTGTTTATGCTTCACCTCGAACCGCAAGTTACAATGAGAACAAAATGAGATGAGATCTCTTAGATGATGTTTGGTCCATACTAAGATTTTCTTATAAGTACGTTTCTCCGAAGCCACATTGTTCCCTAGAGATGTGCAAGAGGTTCAATGAGAACCAGCAATTACACACATCACCAGATAGAGTTATATGACTTTTTCATGTTATGAACAGAATTTGGTGTACGGTGATTTGGTCAATATCACAGCCGTTTCCTTTACGCCCCATGACATTTTCTCGTACCGAGTTAAGACTGGGTCGACCTGAGAACTTAGGTAAATGTTTCGACCACAGAATCCCCGAGCCTTGCACGCGAAGGGTTAGCCACGGCTCTACCCAACTCCGCAGTATGAAACAAGCAGGTAAAGGGCGTTTTTACACAGTTTAGGGCGTATCGCGTATCTGGTGCTAGTTCTGTGTTTATAAACAAGTCATAACGATGGCTGATATGGCCATTATCACACAGGGTACGTTTACTTCCCATACCATTTCTCAGTTAGAGGATAGGCGGACCTGGGAGCTGTTGTCATTTTTGTTTAAATCTCCGCCTCGATGGGGTTCGAACACATGATAAACAGACCAGCAGGGAAATATACTAGCCACTGCGCTAACGCGACTCCCTAACCTCCGTGTGTACTGGTGTCTTTCTTTCCGACACCTTGTGGGAAGATGCCACATGTTGTCATGCACTCATTACTTCATAATCATAGAGACTTTGTAATCACCTCTTTAGTAAGGTTAAATTGGCAGAAAGCCTCACTTCAATGTTGCTATTATTGCTGTTGTTGCTGCTGCTGCTGTTGCGCCTCCTCCGCCGCTAATGTTTATGTTGTTATTATTCTTATTTTTGCTTGTGTTGTTGTTGTCGTTTTTTTCCCAGTGCTCATAAGTTGTCCACTTTGCAGACCAATACCATACTTATTAGCGCTGTATTTGGCTCGGAATGCATACCGTGAACCTGCGATTGTCCAAATAACTCCGGTTGTTTGGCACACTTAACAACATGCTATACTGTATTTATTGATTACAGAACGCGACGCAGACATCAAGCCCCTGTTTTGGAAACTCGTTTCCTGTTAAAAACCTTCTAGATTTTTCAAGCAGCGGTTTATTCTTGTCTGGCTCTAAAATTACCAGACCAACTTTGGCAGGATTCTACCATCCTTCTCTCTTTATCTGTCTCACACACTTCCGATGTTTGGATATCCTCTTGAATGGTTCTATCTTATTTACATTCTAGCATCCTGGCCATCCATTTCTGTCAGAGTTGTGTCTCGTTACGGCGCCGTAAAGTGAAAATCCCCGGGTGCCTACATCGCAGCCTCATTCATTACTCAAGGGTGACAAACAAGCACACAATAAACGTTATAGGGCAGCAGCGAATGACAAACTAGAAATTTGTCTAGAATGGAAATTTTAGAGATGAAATTGTATGTAAAACGACACTATAGCCATCTGTAGCTATATTGTGGATTATTATTGAGTTTTTTGGAAGCCGTATTATGATAATGATCACTGCTGCTGCGGCTATCGAGTTTCAAAAATCTTGAAGCGTTTCGGGGCAGTTAGAGACAAATATTCACATAATTTTGTTGTTTATTCATTGTTGCAGAAATGAACAATACAACAATCTGTCAGTCGCATGCAATTCAAGAAAGGACCTTCTTCTTCTTCTGCCCTTTCTCCCCCACTAGGACATAAGCCCACAACCAAACCACACCAGGCCGTCCTATCTTTCTCCCCCACTAGGACATAAGCCCACAACCAAACCACACCAGGCCGTCCTATCTTTCTCCCCCACTAGGACATAAGCCCACAACCAAACCACACCAGGGCCGTCCTATCTTTCACTATCTCTTGCAGCTCCTCCCATGTCCCCTCCCCCCCACCCCCCCCCCCCCCCCACCCCCCAGTATTCTGCATCCGCGTGTGTTTGACTCATATAACACCGTGCCATAATGTATCTATTGATTACGAAACGAGACGCAGACATCAAGCTCATGCGTTGGAAACTCATCTTCTGACAACAACCCCTTACAATTTCAAAACGTCGTTTTCTTCTTGTCTGGTTTTTAAAATTACCAGACTAACTTTTGCAAGATTCTACCATCCTTCACCCTTTCTGTGTCTTTTGTAGGTCTCCCACAATTTGGTTTGCTTTCTGAGTTCCAGACAAGAGAGTGTCTGGCTATATTGTCCTCATGTATTCTCAGTATGTGTTCTGCCAGCGCCAACGTCTTTTCCTTTTAATTCACTTGGATTTGTTTAGATCTCTCTATGAGCTCTCGGGGGGCTTTCTTCGGGGGATGCGTGGTCTCGAGGTATGGTGTCCGCCTCGAGTGTTGGAAGTTCCGGGTTCAAGCCCCGGTGGGGACGGGATTTATTTCACTTGGACTTCTAGTAATAAAATTTCCCCTGGTCTCTGGGTAGTGAGATCGGACGTCCGTGTGTATTGTTGCGCACGTAAAAAATCCCATAGGCTGGATTTGGATTGGTTAACAGGTTGCCGTGGATAAGTGAGTGTGGTGTACGCTTCCCGCGTAGAAAGTAAAACGCTCGATCCCAGTGAAGGGCTGTAATTTATTTCAAGAACCGTTGGTACATAATATCACACGCTCCTACTATCTCTTGGGGAGTCAGATCGGATAGCTAGCCGCCTTGGATAAGGGTAAGAACAGAAAGTCCCGTGGGAAAGTTATGCACGTTGAGAATGTCACATCTACCCACGGGTAGATAGAGCCCCGTGACCTTTGATGGAATATGTGTAGAGGAAGTAAACCTACCTACGGGTAGATAGAGCCCGTGACCTTGGATGGAAACTTCTAGAAGAAGTAAACCTACCCACGGGTAGATACACACGGTGACCTTGGATGGAAACTATCCAGAGGAAGTAAACCTACCCACGGGTAGATAGAGCACGTGACCTTGGATGGAAACTATCCAGAATAAGTAAACCTACCCACGGGTAGATAAAGCCCGTGACCTTAGATGGAAACTATCTAGAAGAAGTAAACCTACCCACGGGTAGATACACCCCGTGACCTTGAATGGAAACTATCCAGGGGAAGTAAACCTACCCACTGGTAGATAGAGCCCGTGACCTTGGATGGAAACTGTCTAGAAAAAGTAAACCTACCCTCAGGTAGATACACCCCGTGACCTTGGATGGAAACTATCTAGAGGAAGTAAACCTACCCACAGGTAGATACACCCCGTGACCTTGGATGGAAACTATCTAGAGGAAGTAAACCTACCCACAGCTAGATACACCCCGTGACCTTGGATGGAAACTATCTAGAGGAAGTAAACCTACCCACAGGTAGATACACCCCGTGACCTTGGATGGAAACTGTCTAGTGGAAGTAAACCTACCCACGGGTAAATAGAGCCCGTGACCTTGGATGGAAACTATCCAGAGGAAGTAAAGTTGACACAAATGTGTGCCGATTCGGGCACGCTAACCTGTGACGTGCATAACTAGGTGTGTCTAACTCCTCTTGAAAAAGGATGAATAATGTTGATGATGATGATCATGATGATCATGATGATGATAATGATGATGATGATGATGATGATGATGATGATGATGATGATGATGATGGTGGTGGTGGTGGTGGTGGTGATGATGATGGGGATGATGATGGGGATGATGATGATGATGATGATGATGATGATGATGATGATGATGATGATGATGATGATGATGATGATGGTGATGATGATGATGATGATGATGATGATGATGATGATGATGATGAGGAGGAGGAGGAGGAGGAGGAAGTTGATGATGGTGATGATGATGATGATGATGATGATGATGATGATGATGATGATGATGATGATGATGATGATGATGATGGGGTGGTATCACTTACACATAATTCACGTGAATTGTGATGTGGGCCCTACACCAGGGCAAAGTCATGGACGCTTATCTATGGGAGGTGAAATAGCAATTCTCAACCGGCGACATTGTGGCGACTGTTTATGCCGTCGGGACGTAACCTCTCGTCATACATCAGCAATGGTGCAAATACATAAATGTTATATTTGTGTTACACAGACAGGCAGATGGCTCGTTTGTAGGGCTGGCGAGTGCGGTGGTGGACAATTGGTAGGTGGGTTGGTGGGTAGGTTGGTAGGTAGGTAGGTGGATAGGTAGGTAGGGAGGTGGGTGCGTGGGTAGGTAGTAGGTAGGTGGGTAGATAAGTAAGTGGTATGTAGGTAGGTTGGTAGATAGGTAGGTAGGTGAGTGGGTGAATGCTGCGTGGGTAGGTAGGTAGGTAGGTAGGTGGGTGGGTGGGTGTGTGGGTAGGAGCGTGGGTAGGTAGGTAGATAGGTTTGTTGTGGGTACGTAGGTAGGTATATGGGTGCGTGAGTGGGTAGGTAGGTAGGTAGGTAAATAGGTAGATAGGTAGGTAGATAGGTAGGCAGGCAGGCTAACAAGCAAGCAATGCTTCTAGGTAGGCAGTTAGCCAAGCCGGCAGATATGCAGTATACAGCCGTACATGGCTACCTCGCGGTCAGAATGGAAATAGTTTATGACCGAGTGACAAGATTCAACCAGTCGTGTTGGTCTCTGATTAATTGAGCATTGATCTGCATCTATAGAAGTAAAGAAAAGAAGTCGAGATCAGAGGATTCTCTTGAAAACCTAATAATCGAAAGCTAAAGACACGCCACATTTTGAACTTGCCGGGTGCAAATGGCTAAGGCACTCACTGAAGGAACAGTTGTGCGTGCCTGGATGGCTGTCCAGCAATTGATCTGTGGTTGCTGATCAAAGGATGGTCATCATCATCAGCCATGCTGATAACAGTCGGCGGTCATGTTTCGCCATCGCATACGATCACTAGAGTCTTGGATCAGCTCTGTGTTCTTGTCTCAACTATGCCACATGGCCAAGCCATCCAGGTATTTATTCCTCTACTTTCCCTTTGTTCTTGTCCCCTCCATCTTCCCTATTGTCACAAACTTCTCTAATCTATTTTTTGCTATAACGTGTCCCCAAAATTGTCACTGACTACGTCTAATTTCTCTAATCAGTTTACGGTTTACATTCAAAGGATGCCGGTGTCGTGTCCTCCTTTAAAGTGTCGTCCCTGGAGTGAGGAGATCCGACACCCACATTATAATATTATTTTTTTTCCCCCTCAATATTCTGGAGAATCCACCAGCTTCCGTCCAACACACTCCATCAGCCTATGGACACCTTTTCCTATCACTCTCACACTGTCGTCCTATGCCCCCTTCTCATACTTCCCCAACGCAACATACTCAACAACTCTTACTTCTAGAAATTAATACAGATTAATTTATTAAAATAAAAGTGTAACGTGTATGAGACGTGTATGCGAAGAAAATGTGTGACGTGTTCTATACAGTGTAGAGAATCTGACTCTCAGACATCAGCTCAGTCCGCTGATCACAGCAAAGATAGACCACAGCACGTTACGTCAGAACAAGTACGTCTCACCCGTTGCCGGAACCATCCTGCCGGATACTGCTTTGCTTCTGTAGACCTCTGGTAATCCCATTTCATGAACATGAGAAATAGACACCGGTGGTATGAACAGTTACTTATGGACCGGATTCACTCTACACAATGTCCGTTCCTAATGTTCTCTAACCAACTGCACAAGTTCTTTTCTAGTGTTTACACAGTTAGTAAAGTTAAGTGTTAGTCGACAGATCATCCTCGTTGCACATCGAACCATTCAGTCCGCAAGTGCTAATTACTAATGTTAATTGTTACTGTACTAACACTAGTTACTCTTAACCGGTTCTCGGTTCGTTACCACTGTTTAATGCTGTATGGTGCAACTGTAATCTTCACTATGTTGGGTGAATCAACCTCCCTCTAGCTTTTAATCACGTCTGTAAGCAATCTTTATTGATTGCCGAACTGGTGTTCTTCAGACTGGGATTTTCTTCCTTCCCAAAACTTTATTGAGCTTCCTTGGATCTGGTAGGGAACCTAGGATAGAAACAACACACCTGGTGATAGTACTAGTTCATGATTCTTTCGGCTGAGTGTAAGCCTATCACCTTGCCTAATGATCGTTAGCTAACTAGACTTAGTCATAGAGTAGATTAGCTACCCACCTAGAATCGAATCAGGTTATGACAAAGAAAAAATCAGCAAACAGAATGTGGAACCCCTCCCACAAGGGACACCTACGGGAAATCCCAATTATCCCTCATTACTCAATTCTCAACTAGTAAAGCTTATCAACACTTCACTAATCTATTCTAGCTAACAGAGTCAAGTATCACTTCCCTACTCTAGCTAGTTTCCACTAACAGTGCTAATCATCACACTATAGTTTAACAAGGCTACTGCCTAAAGTAATTATAACGAATATATTATAATAGGTTATACCTTAAATGGCACCACTGCAGTCCTATCAATCATATCTACATCTGCCATTATAGGCACGTGTAAAATTAAGTCACTAATTAACACACGGTAGATATTATTTCCACTAGGCGCTGCCGTGCCCTGGCACTCTGACTAAAGCATAATTTCAAGTCCTCCCTAGCTGGTCACAACTAGAGTTTATATGGCAAACTACCAAAGTTGTCCACGTGACTTTATCCTCTTCTCCCCCACACAGGTGTTATTTGGACATATCAACCATTTGCAAGGATCTATTTTTCCGGGCTTAAATCCTGTCAAAGTTGTCAGTAATTGTTAAGATTCTCAAAACAAGCCAGCGAATTTTATGACGACTTCCAACAAACAGTTGCAAATAACCCCGTCAAACTCTTCATGTTCCGGAAACCAAGAATTGACATATGTACTGTTTTCTCCCTACTAAGTACTTCCGTTTTACATCTGCCATTGTGATCTCACGGCTTCCATCTGCATTCAAATGTTGACAAACTTGTCAATCTTCTGTTCCGTGGTGACAATATATGTGATTCTAACTGGTAATGAACTGCCAACTCGGTGTATCCCTTCCTTCTCACTCAACACCAAATGTGTAGATGGGCTGACCCCACTGCTTCCATTTACATTCAAATGTAGACAAACTAATCAAGGCGATGCCAGGACCTGTCACCATCAACACCGACCGTTCCAAATCCGTTATAGATGTACACGTGCAGCTACAAATATTGTCCTGAGATTTTGACATCCGCGGTGTTTTTCCAGTTAGTAAAATAATGGTGCTGAAAATACACGCCAAGCAAACGTCGGGAATATTTATCTGTTTAACTCATGGCAATCTCGCGACATAGGCCCCCTCTTAAGAGAGTAGTCCATCTCACTCTCCTCCACCATGAGTTAAATCCAGATAATTCATTCCTCTTCTTCAGGAGCTGGGTGTCTTGACAAGAAATCCGCTCCAACATTTTCCTTCCCAGGAATGTACTCTACTGTGAAATTATACGGTTGAAGTAACAACGACCACCGCATCAAACGTGCGTTGAGCTTCTGAGAAGTAGCCAGGAACATCAGGGGCTGATGATCCGACTGAACCCGAAACTTAACTCCATACAAATATGGCTGAAATTTTTGCACTGCCCATACGAGGGACAAGCATTCTCTCTCGACGGTTGAATAATTCCTCTCCGCCGGTAGAAGTTTCTTACTTGCGTATGCTACAGGTTTCAAAACCGAAGCATCGTCTTTTCCTTCCTGTAACAAAGCGGCTCCAATTCCAATCGCACTCGCATCTGTTCTCAACACAAATTGTTTGGAAAGGTCAGGGAGCTGTAATACAGGTTTGCTGACCAAGGCCTCCTTTAACTGACTATAGGCATTCTCACATTCTGGTGTCCAAATGATTTGATCCGGTAATCCCTTTTTCAAGGTTTCGGTCAACGGAGCTCCCAGTTCAGTGAAATGTGGGATAAATTTGTGGTAGAACCCACACAACGAGAGAAAAGATCGCACATCCTTCTTCGTTTTTGGCCTTGGTGCATTTCTGATTTTCTCCAGGTTCTTCTCTTCTGGAACAATGTGTCCTGGAGTGATGGTGTGACCTAGAAATTCCAGAGTCTGGTAACCAATCATGCACTTGGTTGGACGAGCAGTAAGCCCTGCTTCCTTGAGCCTATTAAACACTCTCTCCAAGGATTGTAAGTGGTCATCCAGGCTGTCACTGGAAATCAGAATATCATCCATGAATGAGATGATGGACGGATCCTGTAACGGATCTAGTAAAGTCCTCATCATGCGTGTAAACACACTAGGTGCATTGCTGAGTCCAAAGGGCATGACCTTGAATTCGTAGTGTCCACTGGGTGTACTGAAAGCTAACAGTGGTCGAATCTCCGGTTTGACTGGTATCTGATAGTACCCCCGACTCAGATCCACCTTTGAAAAGTACCGAGCCTTATGGAGCCTAGCGAATAACTGAGTTGGATTCGGCAAAGGTTCCACCTGAAACTGTGTATGACTGTTCAGCAGTCGGTAATCTATACACAACCTGTGTTCTCCACTTGGTTTGCGTAACAAAACTACCCCCGCATTGTATGGGGATGTGGATGGTGCAATCACGTCATCCTCCAGCAGTTTTTTTATTTCCTCCTCCAGGGCCTTTTCTTTAGAGAATGGCACTGGGTAAACCTTTTGGCGAACAGGCTCCTGTGTGGTCAAAGTCATCTCGAACTCCACCAACCTCGTTCGTCCTGGTTTATCAGTCAGTATCTCCTTATGAGACTTGAGAACCTGGGTTATCCTTTCCCTCTCCTGGGAGGTCAGATCAGGGTTCACTTGTACATCCCTATAGGTTTCCTGGTGTACTAAGGGATATTCCCTGCCCTCGCTGGTTCCCACTTCTGTCTCCACTGCAACTGCCATTGCCATGAGGTGAGCTGCCTTGTCTCCGGGTCTCTCTTCGTATTTCCGCAAGAGATTGATATGGAAAATCTTCGACTTTCCCCGGATCCGGATCTGATAGTTGGTTCTGGATATCACCCTTTCCACGGGAAATGGTCCTTGCCAACCTATCTCCAGTTTGTTGTTTCCCGTTGGGAGTAGCAACAAGACTTTATCTCCCACCTCTAGAGATCTTTCTTTAGACCTACGGTTGTAGTAAGCCGCATGTCTTTTCCTGGCCTTTTTCAAGTTTTGATTTGCCAGAGTCCATCCCTTGTGGAGTTTTTCTTTCAGTTCCTCCACGTATTTGTAGGATGAGATCACTTCTTCTGACGTCCCCTCTTCAGTCCAACTCCTCAACATGGCTTCCAACGGTCCTTTGATTGGACGACCAAACAGCAACGTAGCGGGTGGTAGTCCTGTTGAGCCATGAGGAACTTCCCGATAGGCAAAAAGTGCTGCTGGGATATATTCATCCCACCTATCAGGTTTTTCCTGCGCTAATTTCCTGAGCATTGTCATCAACGTGCCGTTGAAACGCTCCACTTGTCCATTGGCTTGAGGGTGGTAAGGGCTGGTATGTATGTGGTTAGAGTGAAACACCCTAAATACCTCCTCCATGAGTTTTCCACAAAACTGAGATCCATTGTCCGTCAGAATTTGATCCGGAAAGCCTAATCTGGTAAAGGCCTCCATCAGTGCGTCCGCCACTCTTTTCGAGTCAATCGTGGTCAACGGTATAGCCTCACCCCACATTGTACAGCAATCCACCATTGTGAGTATATACATGTTCCTCTTCCTAGTCCTGGGAAGTGGACCCACGATATCGATGGCTACCCTCTCGAAAGGAGAGTTCATGATGGGCATCTCACCCAACATCACCGGTGCTGTCCAGTGTTTCGGTGCCACCCTCTGGCACTCAGGGCATGACTTCACATACCGACGCACATCATCTGTCATTCCCGGCCAATAGTAGTGGCAGGAAATCCGCTGCATGGTGGCGGCAATACCCATGTGTCCACTAAAGGAGATGGTATGCCCCATATGAAGAATCTGGGACCGATGAGCTTTTGGGACGACCAACTGACCGTATAGGTTGTCTCCCCTTCCTGCTCTCCTGTAGAGTATCCTATTCTTCATGTAGTACTGCCCCCGTCCTGGTGGATCAGCACTTTTCTGCAGCTTTTTGTAGCAAGGACGTAAAGTATCATCCTCACTCTGGGCAGTTCGTAGCTCCCCCGGCATTGGGTTAGTCACAATTGCGTCTGCCTCTTCCGTTTTCGCCTGAGAGCGAGTCTGCATTGCTCCCATATGAATAGGCTCCCTGGGCATTCCCAGAAAGACATACCGGCAACCTAGGATGACTGGAAAAATGGGATCGGTCAATACAGCGGCCTTGATGGTGCCGGTGACGTACCTTGACCGAATCTCCACATTAGCAATGGGCAACTTCATGGTTACAGCACTCTTCTGTGCAGGCTGTATATCCAATGTTTCACCTGTGAATTGTTCTGGATGTACTAGATCCGCAGAAATCACGGCCTCCCCGTCCAGTCCTGTGTCGTATAAACACTCCACTTGACGACCGTTAACCTCTACCAATTCCACTACAGGTGGTTTCTCCTGGTCTGGAGTCTCTTCCTCGGCCTCGACCTGTTCGGTGGGCTCCACCTTAGGTTTCCCTGAGCACACGACGAATTGAGTGTCTCCTGACTTTCCCCTGCAGTCAATAGCATTGTGCGTGTTTGACTTGCATTCGTTGCACCATTTCCCTGTCCTAGATTTTCTATTGTCGGACTTGAATGAGCTCTCCTGGTGGCGAGCTTCCTTGTTGACCTTGGCATTTTCCGTGACAACCTCCTTGGAAGTCACTTGACATGCTGCAAAAGTGAGGGTTCTTAGCCTTCGATTTGCAGTCCCTCGTATTGTGAGAGGGTGACTTACAAATTGAACACCACTTCTCCGACCACGGTCGTTTAGGTGTAGAGCTTGAGGTGCTCTTGCTTCCCTCCTTCTTCTTCTCTGAACTATCCTCTGATTTTTGCCCATAAGGTTCCCACTTTTTTGTTCCTGAGTTTTTGGCTTTCTTCTTGTCATGTTTCTCTTGACTTTTGGTGTTGGTGGAAAGGTTTTCCCCTGCCTCCCCATGTACCTCGACGAACCGTTCTGCTAATTTATTCACGAGGTCAATACGTTCCGCTCCTTGTTCTCCCAGGAACGTCCTGAGAGGTTTAGACATTTGCTTCTTCAGCTGGTCGACCACCATGAGCTCTTCCAGACTCTCATAGTCATGTGCGAACCCAGCCAAATCCATCCACTTATGGAGATAAGATTTAAGACGCAAACTGTAGGCGGCAAACAACTCTCCCGGTTCTCGTTTCGCTGCTCGAAATTTTTTCCGGTAGGTATGCGATGTAACCTCGAATCGTTTCAGCAGAGCCGTCTTTAATTCATCATAATTGTTCTCATGTCCTGGTGGCAGGCGAGTATAAACCTCGTATCCTGTCCCGCGTAATCCCTGGGATAGCTTAAGATTCCATTTGTTACGCTCCAGACCCATAGCAACTGACATAGCCTCGAAGCGTTGAAGGTATTGGTCAATCTTCTCTTTGTCCTCCTCGTAGACCGCTAAAGGAAACTTCATAGCATGGTACCCATGTCCACCTACTGGTGTTGATCCTGGGATGGAGGAACCTCCAACTGCTCCCTCAGTTTCTCCATTAGATTGACTCTTCAACTCGAGTTCCCTCATCCGGTACTCGTGCTCCCTTTTCTGTGCTTCCTGTTCAGCTTCTAATTTCCTAGCTGCTTGCTCAGCTTCAAATTTCCTAGCTGCTTGCTCAGCTTCCAATTTCCTAGCTGCTTGCTCAGCTTCCAATTTCTTAGCTGCTTGTTCCAACTCCATCCTTCTCAATTCCAGCTCGGCCTTTCGATCATCCCTTTCTGCTTGACGATACTCTCTCTCCACTTCCTGTATGTAATCCGTTAGAGCAGACCCCGCCAATCCCATTTCTTCCCCCCTTTCCTTTAATTCTAACGTGCTAAGTTTAGGGGTGGCCATTATACAGAGAGGTAAGCTAGCAGGTCTAGTACAATATAACTGCAAATTACTATACCGATATATGAACAAGTACTATAAATCTCGATATTACCACACACAGTACATTCACTCAGTGACAAGAGTAGAATCAGGACCACAGACCTATGCAGACGTGTGAAGTGTGAACAGGTAAGATATTAATCCTAACCCCTATCCACATTCACTCTAGCTGGATTCTCCAAAATGATATCTCCCTTTTATAACTAAGGATCCCGTGTCAAAAGACCCCGTTGTCAGAAGATCCCCCTGTCAAACGTTCCTGCTTGCAGGAGATCTCGCTGTCCAAGGATTCCGTTTACGGGAGATCTCGCTGTCCAAAGATCACGTTTACGATAGATCCCGCTGTCCAAGGATCACGTTTACGAGAGATCCCACTGTCCAAATATCCCGTTTACGAGCCCCCAGTAATGTCGTGTCCTCCTTTAAAGTGTCGTCCCTGGAGTGAGGAGATCCGACACCCACATTATAATATTATTTTTTTTCCCCCTCAATATTCTGGAGAATCCACCAGCTTCCGTCCAACACACTCCATCAGCCTATGGACACCTTTTCCTATCACTCTCACACTGTCGTACTATGCCCCCTTCTCATACTTCCCCAACGCAACATACTCAACAACTCTTACTTCTAGAAATTAATACAGATTAATTTATTAAAATAAAAGTGTAACGTGTATGAGACGTGTATGCGAAGAAAATGTGTGACGTGTTCTATACAGTGTAGAGAATCTGACTCTCAGACATCAGCTCAGTCCGCTGATCACAGCAAAGATAGACCACAGCACGTTACGTCAGAACAAGTACGTCTCACCCGTTGCCGGAACCATCCTGCCGGATACTGCTTTGCTTCTGTAGACCTCTGGTAATCCCATTTCATGAACATGAGAAATAGACACCGGTGGTATGAACAGTTACTTATGGACCGGATTCACTCTACACAATGTCCGTTCCTAATGTTCTCTAACCAACTGCACAAGTTCTTTTCTAGTGTTTACACAGTTAGTAAAGTTAAGTGTTAGTCGACAGATCATCCTCGTTGCACATCGAACCATTCAGTCCGCAAGTGCTAATTACTAATGTTAATTGTTACTGTACTAACACTAGTTACTCTTAACCGGTTCTCGGTTCGTTACCACTGTTTAATGCTGTATGGTGCAACTGTAATCTTCACTATGTTGGGTGAATCAACCTCCCTCTAGCTTTTAATCACGTCTGTAAGCAATCTTTATTGATTGCCGAACTGGTGTTCTTCAGACTGGGATTTTCTTCCTTCCCAAAACTTTATTGAGCTTCCTTGGATCTGGTAGGGAACCTAGGATAGAAACAACACACCTGGTGATAGTACTAGTTCATGATTCTTTCGGCTGAGTGTAAGCCTATCACCTTGCCTAATGATCGTTAGCTAACTAGACTTAGTCATAGAGCAGATTAGCTACCCACCTAGAATCGAATCAGGTTATGACAAAGAAAAAATCAGCAAACAGAATGTGGAACCCCTCCCACAAGGGACACCTACGGGAAATCCCAATTATCCCTCATTACTCAATTCTCAACTAGTAAAGCTTATCAACACTTCACTAATCTATTCTAGCTAACAGAGTCAAGTATCACTTCCCTACTCTAGCTAGTTTCCACTAACAGTGCTAATCATCACACTATAGTTTAACAAGGCTACTGCCTAAAGTAATTATAACGAATATATTATAATAGGTTATACCTTAAATGGCACCACTGCAGTCCTATCAATCATATCTACATCTGCCATTATAGGCACGTGTAAAATTAAGTCACTAATTAACACACGGTAGATATTATTTCCACTAGGCGCTGCCGTGCCCTGGCACTCTGACTAAAGCATAATTTCAAGTCCTCCCTAGCTGGTCACAACTAGAGTTTATATGGCAAACTACCAAAGTTGTCCACGTGACTTTATCCTCTTCTCCCCCACACAGGTGTTATTTGGACATATCAACCATTTGCAAGGATCTATTTTTCCGGGCTTAAATCCTGTCAAAGTTGTCAGTAATTGTTAAGATTCTCAAAACAAGCCAGCGAATTTTATGACGACTTCCAACAAACAGTTGCAAATAACCCCGTCAAACTCTTCATGTTCCGGAAACCAAGAATTGACATATGTACTGTTTTCTCCCTACTAAGTACTTCCGTTTTACATCTGCCATTGTGATCTCACGGCTTCCATCTGCATTCAAATGTTGACAAACTTGTCAATCTTCTGTTCCGTGGTGACAATATATGTGATTCTAACTGGTAATGAACTGCCAACTCGGTGTATCCCTTCCTTCTCACTCAACACCAAATGTGTAGATGGGCTGACCCCACTGCTTCCATTTACATTCAAATGTAGACAAACTAATCAAGGCGATGCCAGGACCTGTCACCATCAACACCGACCGTTCCAAATCCGTTATAGATGTACACGTGCAGCTACAAATATTGTCCTGAGATTTTGACATCCGCGGTGTTTTTCCAGTTAGTAAAATAATGGTGCTGAAAATACACGCCAAGCAAACGTCGGGAATATTTATCTGTTTAACTCATGGCAATCTCGCGACAGCCGGTAACATGCAAAGGACGGGGCGGACACGGCTGTATTAATAAGTGTTGTGGAACGACTGAAGCCGTTGTAATATCATGGAAGACACATTTACACTTATTGATCGGCCTTCAGAGAAATAGAGGAGAGAGGTTGAGATTAGAGTACACACTAGCCAGTATCAATCAATCAATCATGTGCCATGCCGGAAATCGTGGGCTGCCATGACTCGCCATTTCACCAGAGTCGTGGATCAGCTCAGTGTTCCTGGTCTCGTCCATGCCATGTAGCCAAACCATCCAGGTATTTTCCTCTCGGTTTTCCTCTTAGTCTGTTCCCTTCGATCTTGCCAGTTGTCACTAAGTTCTTCAATCCATTTCTTCACATAACATGTCCAAAATTGTTTGACTGTCTACGTCTAATTTCTCTACAATTTACGATTGTCATTTGTCTCCTGTAGTACTTGGGCATTGGTTTTTTTGTCTGTCCATGGTATTCTTTGCATTTTCCTCAGAAACCACATTTCTACAGCCATCAGATATTTTTCAGCTTGTCTGCTCATAGTCCAAGTTTCACATCCATACAAAAGAACATGCTCTATGTATCCCCTCAACACTCTTTTTCTCGTTTCAATTGACACCTTTTTATTGGTCAGAATGTTTTTCATCTTGCTAAAGGCTACTTTCGCCATGGCGATTCTTTTTCTAATCTCTTCAAGGCATCTCCCATTAGATGTTATGACTGTTCCGAGATAATTGTACCGATTCACTTGTTGAAGAATAGTCTCATTTACTTGTATATTACATTGTGGTATTTCGTTCTTCCTAGTGACTACCATAACCTGTGTCCTTTTACAATTTAATTCTAACCCCAGTTGCTCACTGTGTACAACAACAGCATCTACTAATTGTTGCAGATCCTGCGCATTGTCTGCAATCAATAATGTATCATCTGCATATCTAATGTTATTGATGTTTCGTCCTCCAATGCTGATTGCATTTATATCTTCTACATTTCTGAAAATATTTTCACTGTATAGGGAAAAAGATCTGGAGACATTACACATCTCTGCCTAAGACCTCTCTTAATAGGCTGATGTTGTCCCACTTTATTATCACTCCTTATGGCAGCTTGTTGTTTCCAATATATGTCTTTTATAAGTCTAATGTCTTTCCCATCAATTTGTAGATCTGCAAGCATATCTATCATGTTGACATGTCTAACTCTATCAAAAACCTTTGTGTAGTCAATAAAGCAAAGATGATATCCTTATTTACTTCTATAGCACGTTCAATAACTGTTCGCAGCATATACACAGCATTTACTGTACCCTTTCCTTCTACAAACCCACATTGTTCTTCCCCTATTTCAGGTTGTATTTTCTTCCTCACTCTTTGCATGATAATTCGTAGCAAAATCTTTGTTATGTGACTCATCATACTTATTGCTCTATGTTGATCACATTCCAAGGCTCCTGATTTCTTTGGGATTGCAATAAATACAGAGTTACATAATTCAGAAGGTATATCTCCAGTATCATATAATGTGTTCAGCAGTCTGGTGACTTGATCTATTCAATATTCTTCTAAAGCTTTAATCATTTCTGTTGTGATGTTATCTGCACCGAGGGCCTTGTCAGCTTTCATATGCTTAAGAACATTTCGAAACTCCATCTTCAAAATTGACGATCCTTCATTATTTAATCTATCATACTGTTCCTCTCTGTTATCATCATAAAGGTTTTTCACATAATCTGTCCATATATGTAGAATCTGATCTTTTTCTATTATGATTTTGCCATCTGTAGTATATTAAAACGTCTCTACAAATCCCATAGTATTGACGCTTTACAAATACAATGCCCTAATAATTACTCTTTAAGTACCTTACTGTTGGGGGAAGAAAACATCGCTAGACTGACCCTAGGACAGCCAAATTTAGGTGGCCTTAGTTTAAATCAAAGCACTGAGATTGGTCAAGTACCTGGCCAAGACGGGCGCTAGATTTAACAAAGGGATTAGTAGCCATTCAGTCAGAGAACAAAGGACAAACACGTCAGCCTCCCCGCACGGGGGAGAGCAATTTTAGCCCCAAAACATCAATCTCTGCAGCTTATCTCTGGAAAGGCAGGTGGTGGTTTTTGGAAGTATCACTACACCGGATCCTGGGTTAACAGCCGGTAGGAAATGATAAATGACAACCTATCCTACACATATAGTCTGGACCAATACATCAATGGTGCCTGCTGCAATTATTAGCTGCCATAGCCAGCAAAAGATTTTTTCGAAGATGAATGACAACGTTATTGATGAAGTCCTACTTCAGTAGGAATATCCAGGACGGACTTCAGTATCTAAACGTCTATCAAGATAAAAAGATATACAGAGTAACCGACACCAGCATATCGTCTGTTTTACTTCTGAGAGGTACCGCCTGAAGCCTCATCAATCAGCAAAGTCAACGAAACACGGGACAGTCCATGTTTGAAAAACTAACATCAGGAAGAACTCTTCTACTGTCTGTTGGATTCCCAGTTTCATATTCAACAATGAATAACCATTCGAAAGCAGTCCTACAGCAGTAGAATCAACACCAGGTCCTAAATATGGACACCAATGGGAAGACACTGAAAGAGTATAAAATAAGCAAAGTACAACCAAGGTCCTTGACCTGAGAACCAACTCAAAGACATTGAAAGAAACTAGTGGAGTCAAGGTGTATACATACACAGCAGAAAGAATCATTCGACTGTCTGCGACTCACAGTTTGGGTGCTGGATTTATTCTTCGTAAATTCTTTGCCTGCAGCAGACCAATCCTGGATATAATTCCAGATGCAACCAACTAGGTTGCTCAACACTGCATGTTCCTGCGAATGAAATGCATTTATCTACGTACGATTCTATGCTGGTCCCATGTCGGCCTGATTACCTATCATCAAGGGTGGAATGGTCTATAGACTGGAGACAGGGTGTGAACCATCCTATTGTACCACAAGTCGAGATTCTGATACCAGAAGCAGAGCAGCTTGACGGTCGTCAAATTTTTTTCATCTATGTGATGATGTAGGGAATTACCCTTCTGCTAAGTCTTAAGATGGAGCTCCTGAAAAAATTAGACTGACCGAGGCCTCGATTTCAATAAGATACCGTCCATTAGCACACGAGTGTATGTGAAAATTCTATTCAGGATTATGTGTAAATTCTATTTCGGATTATATTATTCTCTGGAGGAAATACTCAGTGGATTTTGTAAGAGCAGAACACAGTGAGTGAGTGAAATTCCGGTTCCCGGATAATAAGGACATTATCTGCTAAACATTGAAGAGGAATAATGAAGAGTACACCAGGACAATACAGGAAACCATAATTTAAATAATTAGTTTAATATTATGCATGGAATGTATATTTTGGGGTGAGTGTTCTGACACCATTGTCACAAAATGAAACCGTGTGTTTATCCGGTTGATTATTACAGAGGATTTTCGGATTAAGCGGACGATCGACCAGCGACATCTATTTGTACTAACAGAGTAAACACAGCTGTACAGGTTACATCGTGTCAGCCCATATACACATTTGGTGGTGAGTGAGAATGAGTGGATACACCGAGTTGGCAGTTCATTAACAGTTGGAATCACATATATTGTCACCACGGAACAGAAGAGTGACAAGTTTGTCAACATTTGAATGCAGATGGAAGCCGTGAGATCACAGGGGCAGATGTAAAACGGAAGTACCTAGTACGGAAAACAGTGCATCTGTCAATTCTTGGTTTCCGGAACATCAAGATGATTGGCAGCTTGGTATCGAAACTCTTTGTTGGGAGTTTACAGAAACTAGCTGGCTTGTTTTGAGAATCTAGGCAATTACTGACAACTTTGACAGGATTTAAGCCAGGAAAATAGTTCTTGACAGGGGATGATTTGCCACTGTGCCACCTGTGTGGGGGAGTAAAGGATAACGTCACGTGGACAACTTTGGTAGTTTGCCATATAAACTCGAGTTGAGATCAACTAGGGTGGACTTGAATTATGCTTTAGTCAGAGTGCCAGGGCACTGCAGTGCTTAGTGGAAATAATATCTACCGTGTGTTAATTAGTGACTTAATTTTACACGTGCCTATATGGCAGATGTAGATATGATTTATAGGACTGCAGTAGTGCCATTTAAGGTATAACCTATTATAATATATTCGTTATAATTACTTTAGGCAGTAGCCTTGTTAAACTATAGTGTGATGATTAGCACTGTTAGTGGAAACTAGCTAGAGTAGTGAAGTGATACTTGGCTCTGTTAGCTAGAATAGATTAGTGAAGTGTTGATAAGCTTTACTAGTTGAGTAATGAAGGATAATTGGGATCCTCCCGTAGGTGTCCCTGGTGGGCGGGGTTCCGCATTCTGTTTGCTGATATTTTTTCTTTGTCATAGCCTGATTCGACTCTAGGTGGGTAGCTAATCTGCTCTGTGACTAAGTCTAGTTAGCTAAAGATCATTAAGCAAGGTGATAGGCTTACACTCAGCCGAAAGGGATCAGTGACTAGTACTATCACCAGATGTGTTGTTTCTATCCTAGGTTCCCTACCAGATCCAAGGAAACTCTACAAGTTTTGGGAAAGAATTAAAAAACCCATTCTGAAGAACACCAGTTCAAGAGTCAATAAAGTTGCATACAGAAACGTAACTTACGCTAGAAGGAAATTGATTCATCAAAGAGAGTGATGCATACTGATGCACCACACAGCATCAGACAGTAGTAACGAACCGAGAACCGGCTAAGAGTACCTAGTGTTAGTACAGTAACAATTAACATTAGTAATTAGCACTTATGGACTGAGTGGTTCGATGTGCAACGAGGATGATCTGTCGACTAACTAACTAACTAACTAACTGCGTACACACTGCAAAAGACTTGTGCAGTTTGTTTAGGAACATTAGGAACGGACATTGTGTAGAGTGCAACCGGTCCATGATTAACTGTTAATACCACCGGTGTCTATTTCGGATGTTCATGAAATTGGATTACCAGAGGTCTACAGAGGCAAAGCATTATCCGGCAAGATGGTTCCGGCAACGGGTGAGACGTACTTGTTCTGACGTAACGTGCTGTGGTCTATCTTTGCTGTGATCAGCTGACTGAGTTGATGTCTGAGAGACAGAGTCTACACACTTTATAGAACACGTCACACATTTTCTTCACATACACGTCTCATACACGTTACACTTTTATTTTAATAAATTAATCTTTATTAATTTCTAGAAGCAAGAGTTGTTGAGTATGTTGCGTTGGGGAAGTATGAGAAGGGGGCATAGTACGACAGTGTGAGAGTGATAGGAAAAGGTGTCCATAGGCTGATGGAGTGTGTTGGACGGAAGCTGGTGGATTCTCCAGAATATTGAGAGGGAAAAAAAATAATATTATAATGTGGGTGTCGGATCTCCTCACTCCAGGGACGACACTTTAAAGGAGGACACGACATTATTGGGGGCTCGTAAACGTGATATTTGGACAGTGGGATCTCTCGTAAACGGGATCTTTGGACAGCGGGATCTATCGTAAACGTGATCTTTGGACAACGAGATCTCTCGTAAACGGGATCCTTGGACAGCGGGATCTCCCGTAAACGGAATCCTTGGACAGCGAGATCTCCTGCAAGCAGGAACCTTTGACAGTGGGATCTTCTGACAACGGGGTCTTTTGACACGGGATCCTTAGTTATAAAAGGGAGATATCATTTTGGAGAATCCAGCTAGAGTGAATGTGGATAGGGGTTAGGACTAATATCTTACCTGTTCACACTTCACACGTCTGCATAGGTCTGTGGTCCTGATTCTACTCTTGTCACTGAGTGAATGTACTGTGTGTAGTAATATCTAGATTTATAGTACTTGTTCATATATCTGTATAGTAATTTGCAGTTATATTGTACTAGACCGGCTAGCTTACCTCTCTGTATAATGGCCACCCCTAAACTAACCACGTTAGAATTAAAGGCAAAGGGGGAAGAAATGGGATTGGCGGGATCTGCTCTAACGGATTACATACAGGAAGTGGAGAGAGAGTATCGTCAAGCAGAAAGGGAAGATCGAAAGGCTGAGCTGGAATTGAGAAGGAGGAAATTGGAAGCTGAGCAAGCAGCTAGGAAATTTGAAGCTGAACAAGCAGCTAGGAAATTGGAAGCTGAGCAAGCAGCTAGGAAATTTGAAGCTGAGCAAGCAGCTAGGAAATTAGAAGCTGAACAGGAAGCACAGAAAAGGGAGCACGAGTACCGGATGAGGGAACTCGAGTTGAAGAGTCAATCTAATGGAGAAACTGAGGGAGCAGTTGGAGGTTCCTCCATCCCAGGATCAACACCAGTAGGTGGACATGGGTACCATGCTATGAAGTTTCCTTTAGCGGTCTACGAGGAGGACAAAGAGAAGATTGACCAATACCTTCAACGCTTCGAGGCTATGTCAGTTGCTATGGGTCTGGAGCGTAACAAATGGAATCTTAAGCTATCCCAGGGATTACGCGGGACGGGATACGAGGTTTATACTCGCCTGCCACCAGGACATGAGAACAATTATGATGAGTTAAAGACGGCTCTGCTGAAACGATTCGAGGTTACGTCACATACCTACCGGAAAAAATTTCGAGCAGCGAAACGAGAACCGGGAGAGTTGTTTGCCGCCTACAGTTTGCGTCTTAAATCTTATCTCCATAAGTGGATGGATTTGGCTGGGTTCGCACATGACTATGAGAGTCTGGAAGAGCTCATGGTGGTCGACCAGCTGAAGAAGCAAATGTCTAAACCTCTCAGGACGTTCCTGGGAGAACAAGGAGCGGAACGTATTGACCTCGTGACTAAATTAGCAGAACGGTTCGTCGAGGTACATGGGGAGGCAGGGGAAAACCTTTCCACCAACACCAAAAGTCAAGAGAAACATGACAAGAAGAAAGCCAAAAACTCAGGAACCAAAAAGTGGGAACCTTATGTGCAAAAATCAGAGGATAATTCAGAGAAGAAGAAGGAGGGAAGCAAGAGCACTTCAAGCTCTACACCTAAACGACCGTGGTCGGAGAAGTGGTGTTCAATTTGTAAGTCACCCTCTCACAATACGAGGGACTGCAAATCGAAGGCTAAGAACCCTCACTTTGCAGCATGTCAAGTGACTTCCAAGGAGGTTGTCACGGAAAATGCCAAGGTCAACAAGGAAGCTCGCCACCAGGAGAGCTCATTCAAGTCCGACAATAGAAAATCTAGGACAGGGAAATGGTGCAACCAATGTCAGTCAAACACGCACAATGCTATTGACTGCAGGGGAAAGTCAGGAGACACTCAATTCGTCGTGTGCTCAGGGAAACCTAAGGTGGAGCCCACCGAACAGGTCGAGGCCGAGGAAGAGACTCCAGACCAGGAAAAACCACCTGTAGTGGAATTGGTAGAGGTTAACGGTCGTCAAGTGGAGTGTTTATACGACACAGGACTGGACGGGGAGGCCGTGATTTCTGCGGATCTAGTACATCCAGAACAATTCACAGGTGAAACCTTGGATATACAGCCTGCACAGAAGAGTGCTGTAGTCATGAAGTTGCCCATTGCTAATGTGGAGATTCGGTCAAGGTACGTCACCGGCACCATCAAGGCCGCTGTATTGACCGATCCCATTTTTCCAGTCATCCTAGGTTGCCGGTATGTCTTTCTGGGAATGCCCAGGGAGCCAATTCATATGGGAGCAATGCAGACTCGCTCTCAGACGAAAACGGAAGAGGCAGACGCAATTGTGACTAACCCAATGCCGGGGGAGCTACGAACTGCCCAGAGTGAGGATGATACTTTACGTCCTTGCTACAAAAAGCTGCAGAAAAGTGCTGATCCACCAGGACGGGGGCAGTACTACATGAAGAATAGGATACTCTACAGGAGAGCAGGAAGGGGAGACAACCTATACGGTCAGTTGGTCGTCCCGAAAGCTCATCGGTCCCAGATTCTTCATATGGGGCATACCATCTCCTTTAGTGGACACATGGGTATTGCCGCCACCATGCAGCGGATTTCCTGCCACTACTATTGGCCGGGAATGACAGATGATGTGCGTCGGTATGTGAAGTCATGCCCTGAGTGCCAGAGGGTGGCACCGAAACACTGGACAGCACCGGTGATGTTGGGTGAGATGCCCATCATGAACTCTCCTTTCGAGAGGGTAGCCATCGATATCGTGGGTCCACTTCCCAGGACTAGGAAGAGGAACATGTATATACTCACAATGGTGGATTGCTGTACAATGTGGGGTGAGGCTATACCGTTGACCACGATTGACTCGAAAAGAGTGGCGGACGCACTGATGGAGGCCTTTACCAGATTAGGCTTTCCGGATCAAATTCTGACGGACAATGGATCTCAGTTTTGTGGAAAACTCATGGAGGAGGTATTTAGGGTGTTTCACTCTAACCACATACATACCAGCCCTTACCACCCTCAAGCCAATGGACAAGTAGAGCGTTTCAACGGCACGTTGATGACAATGCTCAGGAAACTAGCGCAGGAAAAACCTGATAGGTGGGATGAATATATCCCAGCAGCACTCTTTGCCTATCGGGAAGTTCCTCATGGCTCAACAGGACTACCACCCGCTACGTTGCTGTTTGGTCGTCCAATCAAAGGACCGTTGGAAGCCATGTTGAGGAGTTGGACTGAAGAGGGGACGTCAGAAGAAGTGATCTCATCCTATCAATACGTGGAGGAACTGAAAGAAAAACTCCATAAGGGATGGACTCTGGCAAATCAAAACTTGAAAAAGGCCAGGAAAAGACATGCGGCTTACTACAACCGTAGGTCTAAAGAAAGATCTCTAGAGGTAGGAGATAAAGTCTTGTTGTTACTCCCAACGGGAAACAACAAACTGGAGATAGGTTGGCAAGGACCATTTCCCGTGGAAAGGGTGATATCCAGAACCAACTATCAAATCCGGATCCGGGGAAAGTCGAAGATTTTCCATATCAATCTCTTGCGGAAATACGAAGAGAGATCAGGAGACAAGGCAGCTCACCTCATGGCAATGGCAGTTGCAGTGGAGACAGAAGTGGGAACCAGCGAGGGCAGGGAATATCCCTTAGTACACCAGGAAACTTATAGGGATGTGCAAGTGAACCCTGATCTGACCTCCCAGGAGAGGGAAAGGATAACCCAGGTTCTCAAGTCTCATAAGGAGATACTGACTGATAAACCTGGACGAACGAGGTTGGTGGAGTTTGAGATGACTTTGACCACACAGGAGCCGGTTCGTCAGAAGGTTTACCCAGTGCCATTCTCTAAAGAAAAGGCCCTGGAGGAGGAAATAAAAAAACTGCTGGAGGATGACGTGATTGCACCATCCACATCCCCATACAATGCGGGGGTAGTTTTGTTACGCAAACCAAGTGGAGAACACAGGTTGTGTATAGATTACCGACTGCTGAACAGTCATACACAGTTTCAGGTGGAACCTTTGCCGAATCCAACTCAGTTATTCGCTAGGCTCCATAAGGCTCGGTACTTTTCAAAGGTGGATCTGAGTCGGGGGTACTATCAGATACCAGTCAAACCGGAGATTCGACCACTGTTAGCTTTCAGTACACCCAGTGGACACTACGAATTCAAGGTCATGCCCTTTGGACTCAGCAATGCACCTAGTGTGTTTACACGCATGATGAGGACTTTACTAGATCCGTTACAGGATCCGTCCATCATCTCATTCATGGATGATATTCTGATTTCCAGTGACAGCTTGGATGACCACTTACAATCCTTGGAGAGAGTGTTTAATAGACTCAAGGAAGCAGGGCTTACTGCTCGTCCAACCAAGTGCATGATTGGTTACCAGACTCTGGAATTTCTAGGTCACACCATCACTCCAGGACACATTGTCCCAGAAGAGAAGAACCTGGAGAAAATCAGAAATGCACCAAGGCCAAAAACGAAGAAGGATGTGCGATCTTTTCTCTCGTTGTGTGGGTTCTACCACAAATTTATCCCACATTTCACTGAACTGGGAGCTCCGTTGACGGAAACCTTGAAAAAGGGATTACCGGATCAAATCATTTGGACACCAGAATGTGAGAATGCCTATAGTCAGTTAAAGGAGGCCTTGGTCAGCAAACCTGTATTACAGCTCCCTGACCTTTCCAAACCATTTGTGTTGAGAACGGATGCAAGTGCGATTGGAATTGGAGCCGCTTTGTTACAGGAAGGAAAAGACGATGCTTCGGTTTTGAAACCTGTGGCATACGCAAGTAAGAAACTTCTACAGGCGGAGAGGAATTATTCAACCGTCGAGAGAGAGTGCTTGTCCCTCGTATGGGCAGTGCAAAAATTTCAGCCATATTTGTATGGAGTTAAGTTTCGGGTCCAGTCAGATCATCAGCCCCTGATGTTCCTGGCTACTTCTCAGAAGCTCAACGCACGTTTGATGCGGTGGTCGTTGTTACTTCAACCGTATAATTTCACAGTAGAGTACATTCCTGGGAAGGAAAATGTTGGAGCGGATTTCTTGTCAAGACACCCAGCTCCTGAAGAAGAAGAATGAATCATCTGGATTAAACTCACGGTGGAGAAGAGTGAGATGGACTACTCTCTTAGGAGGGGGCCTATGTCACAAAATGAAACCGTGTGTTTATCCGGTTGATTATTACAGAGGATTTTCGGATTAAGCGGACGATCGACCAGCGACATCTATTTGTACTAACAGAGTAAACACAGCTGTACAGGTTACATCGTGTCAGCCCATATACACATTTGGTGGTGAGTGAGAATGAGTGGATACACCGAGTTGGCAGTTCATTAACAGTTGGAATCACATATATTGTCACCACGGAACAGAAGAGTGACAAGTTTGTCAACATTTGAATGCAGATGGAAGCCGTGAGATCACAGGGGCAGATGTAAAACGGAAGTACCTAGTACGGAAAACAGTGCATCTGTCAATTCTTGGTTTCCGGAACATCAAGATGATTGGCAGCTTGGTATCGAAACTCTTTGTTGGGAGTTTACAGAAACTATCTGGCTTGTTTTGAGAATCTAGGCAATTACTGACAACTTTGACAGGATTTAAGCCAGGAAAATAGTTCTTGACAGGGGATGATTTGCCACTGTGCCACCTGTGTGGGGGAGTAAAGGATAACGTCACGTGGACAACTTTGGTAGTTTGCCATATAAACTCGAGTTGAGATCAACTAGGGTGGACTTGAATAATGCTCTAGACAGAGTGCCAGGGCACTGCAGTGCTTAGTGGAAATAATATCTACCGTGTGTTAATTAGTGACTTAATTTTACACGTGCCTATATGGCAGATGTAGATATGATTTATAGGACTGCAGTAGTGCCATTTAAGGTATAACCTATTATAATATATTCGTTATAATTACTTTAGGCAGTAGCCTTGTTAAACTATAGTGTGATGATTAGCACTGTTAGTGGAAACTAGCTAGAGTAGTGAAGTGATACTTGGCTCTGTTAGCTAGAATAGATTAGTGAAGTGTTGATAAGCTTTACTAGTTGAGTAATGAAGGATAATTGGGATCCTCCCGTAGGTGTCCCTGGTGGGCGGGGTTCCGCATTCTGTTTGCTGATATTTTTTCTTTGTCATAGCCTGATTCGACTCTAGGTGGGTAGCTAATCTGCTCTGTGACTAAGTCTAGTTAGCTAAAGATCATTAAGCAAGGTGATAGGCTTACACTCAGCCGAAAGGATCAGTGACTAGTACTATCACCAGATGTGTTGTTTCTATCCTAGGTTCCCTACCAGATCCAAGGAAACTCTACAAGTTTTGGGGAAGAATTAAAAAACCCATTCTGAAGAACACCAGTTCAAGAGTCAATAAAGTTGCATACAGAAACGTAACTTACGCTAGAAGGAAATTGATTCATCAAAGAGAGTGATGCATACTGATGCACCACACAGCATCAGACAGTAGTAACGAACCGAGAACCGGCTAAGAGTACCTAGTGTTAGTAC
This sequence comes from Cepaea nemoralis, assembly GCA_014155875.1. Classification (NCBI taxonomy): domain Eukaryota; kingdom Metazoa; phylum Mollusca; class Gastropoda; order Stylommatophora; family Helicidae; genus Cepaea; species Cepaea nemoralis. The sequence goes on from JACEFZ010014065.1 coordinate 103,853, forward strand.
AGTAACAATTAACATTAGTAATTAGCACTTATGAACTGAGTGGTTCGATGTGCAACGAGGATGATCTGTTAACTAACTAACTAACTAACTGCGTACACACTGCAAAAGACTTGTGCAGTCTGTTTAGGAACATTAGGAACGGACATTGTGTAGAGTGCAACCGGTCCATGATTAAATGTTAATACCACCGGTGTCTATTTCGGATGTTCATGAAATTGGATTACCAGAGGTCTACAGAGGCAAAGCATTATCCGGCAAGATGGTTCCGGCAACGGGTGAGACGTACTTGTTCTGACGTAACGTGCTGTGGTCTATCTTTGCTGTGATCAGCTGACTGAGTTGATGTCTGAGAGACAGAGTCTACACCCTTTATAGAACACGTCACACATTTTCTTCACATACACGTCTCATACACGTTACACTTTTATTTTAATAAATTAATCTTTATTAATTTCTAGAAGCAAGAGTTGTTGAGTATGTTGCGTTGGGGAAGTATGAGAAGGGGGCATAGTACGACAGTGTGAGAGTGATAGGAAAAGGTGTCCATAGGCTGATGGAGTGTGTTGGACGGAAGCTGGTGGATTCTCCAGAATATTGAGAGGAAAAAAAAAATATTATAATGTGGGTGTCGGATCTCCTCACTCCAGGGACGACACTTTAAAGGAGGACACGACAACCATCTCATTAATTTTTTTTTTAAATATGAGAATTGTAAATGGTGTGAGAAACAATTGTTTTGTGTGTGTGGTTTTCTGAACTCAGACCATTGTTAATTTTTACATCTGTAAATTGATAAATGGTAGTAGAACCAAATAGTGGTTGTTGTGTTGGTTGTAATAACATTGTTTTCTTGGAACAATAAGATTATCACATTTAAATGTGTTTATAATGTTGCATATTATCCCATGCCTGTTCTGGAAATATTCAGTGTGGCCATTACACTTATATATATGTATAATCAGATCTTGATTTAATGTCTGAACTGTTCGTCCAAATGTTGATGTTTTACGTCAATTGCTTGTTCATGTTTGTTCAACAGTGGGTGTTATATATGTTGTAAACAATCAATGTCCTCTAACACTATATACATTGAAAATTAGCAGGTGATATTAGTGGGAATGGAGAAGTACGCATAGACACAGTTATAAAACGTAGTGAGGTATTCTCCTTCTTGTGTTTGTGGTAGAAGTCCATGATTACCTCAAGTGGTGAAACGAGAGAGAAACTAAAATAAATCCCCAAGGGATCCCCTAGACACAATTAAGCCAATATTCTCATATATTAAATTCCACATCCCACACCATCTTTAAATTTTAGACAGCCTGCTGATGTACTTGTTCTTTTATTACTAATTTCCTGAATTCTTTTGTGCACTAATTTGGTCATTTGACTGTTGTGTTGTTTTTCAATTTCTAAGCACTTTTCCTCAAGCCATGCGTCGTTTGCCTCCTTACATAATATTCTGACTTGTCTGTGAATTTCTTCGTATGTTTGTTGAGTTTTCTTGTTTCCAGTAGGTGTAAAATTTCTTCAGTCATCTATTTCTTACGACCCACTTTCTTTAATTTTGGAATAGTTGTTTCTGCAGCCAAACTGATTGAATTCTTCAACATTTCCCATTGATCATCCACATCCTGGAATAGGATCTCTAGATCAGACAATATATCAAATCTGTTCTGTACTTCTATGTTGAATTTGTTTTGTATTTCCTTGTCATTACTCAATATACACAAATCATATGAAGTGTTTCCTGTTATATACTTGACTTTCTTCAACTTTATCCTCAATATTTCAGTAAGTAATCTGTGGTCACTATAACAATCAGCACTGGGAACTGTTTTTGCTATTGTTAACGCGTTTCTAAATCTTCTGCTAATCAGAATGTAGTCAATCTGGTTTCTAATCCTGCTATCAGGACTCCCCCATGTCCATAATCTTCTAAAGTGTTGCTTAAACCAGGTGTTTCCTACGATCATTTCCTGTTCTTTCGCCCACTCTACGAGTCTGCATCCTCTTTCATTTCTCCCTCCTAAACCATAGTTTCCTACTGTGTATCTATCACCTTGATTTCCTACTTTTGCATTGAAGTCCCCTATTATGATGTTTATTTCTGAATTTTTACGTTTCTTTAAAGCAGACTCTATGTCATTATAAAATTCCTCTACACTGTCTTCACTAGATTCTCCCGTTGGTGCATATACTTGAATAACATTTATGTTAAAAGGTCTGCCACTAGTAGAACTTTGTCCGACACCGCCCAATATCCTTGAAAAGATTTTGATGTTTTCTGGTCCAAAATAATTGCCACTGCCCTTTGTCGATCTTCACCTCCAGAATAAATAATCTTAAAATCTTCATCTATCTTGATGCCTGCTCCTGTTCATCTGTTTTCGCACATCCCTAAAATATTAATTTTTTTCTCTTTCCATTTCTTGTTTTACGTTATCTAATTTTCCGTCGTCGTTTAGCGTCCTAACATTCAATGTAGCTAATTTTAATGTCTCTGTCCCTGTCTTGCGATGATCAGTCTTTAGGCGAATCATAATGTACTAGGCACTTTTAAAGAGGTAATTTGCCGTTGCTTTCCTCTATGGCAGTAACCATATTGGTCGGGTGACCGCAGCCATTGCCTCGCGATAGACATCCTCTGCCTGCCGTCGCGAAACTTGAGACCATAACCAACAAATATCTGTCGACTGCCCTCAAAATTTTATCCACCACCTGCCTTCCGTGGCTTCTTTTAAACACTTCCAATAAACGAATACGAAATAACACCACATAATCCACAGGAAAACACTAAACAGCGTCTCCCGAAGAATAAACGCGTCACGTCGTCACCATTTTTACCGGAAGTCAGTTACTAGCCAGTATAAACATTGAAAAGCTTAGTGACTATACCGTGGTTCGAATCCGTTGCCCCCAAATGCCCACGTCTTTTGCAGAAACACGTGTACACGCTGCCAAACTGATACCCCTAAAATAAATATATATATTGACAGAAGTTAGTTTGTAAACTGGAATAATAACTCTCCATAGCACGAAGCCTGGGCTGAATTTAGAGGCCATGTGTTGCCTATGTAGCATGAACTCTCGTTCAACCTGCATAGTTTACTCCAGAGGCGAGGTAACACCAATAGGTCTGGAACAAGACCAGGGGCAGAAGTGCCGGATCAGCAAGGCATTGCTCTAACTGTTCACTTGTCAGAGCTTCCATCCTAGACCAGTTGCCGACCAAGGCTTAGGGTCTGGTCTGCCCTGTCATGGCATTTAATAGTTAGGTTTTATTTCCTCGTACTAGTGTAAAGCTTGTACCCTACCAATTGCGCTCCTCCGCCCGAAGGAGTTGGCACAATGTAAGGTGTCGGATTTGGTGAGCGCTGCTCAACATTCGACGCTAACGGAAAGCAGTAGTACCGTCTATTGTCATACGGTAGCTCAGCCATATCTGTCTACGACATGATTATAATCCTGACTATTATCAGGTCAGTCTTCTACCTTAAACCCCCATATATGTAATATGGATATAAATCGCATCCATCCATTGAAATAGCACCATGGATTACAGAAATGTATATTAGTTCAAATACAAACACACAAACACATTGGACCGTAACATTGGGTCTAGTTAACAACCCACATTTAAGAAGAGGCATGATTGTTTCCTTTGGGTTATACATAACCAGATGTGTAGTTGTCCGTGTTCGTGTGTTTCCAGTTTACAGCACAAATACGAAGAATACAATAGTGTGTAGACACCGGTTCTGTACATGTTTCATTCTAAAGAACAGTAGCTGAACAATCGCCATTATCCTCCTTACTGAATATTTCTCTATACCATTCAATTGAAGGTCACAATACTGGATTATCGATTATCGAATTCACGGAGCGCTGAAGCAGAAGCTATCAATTATGTAACTGGACCCACGCCATACCACCCCGTGGTGAACAGAACAGTCTAATTTCGAAATGCATTACAATCTCACAGAGCGCAGTTTCAATAGAGCTCCCGACATTACAAGCTCTTGTGTCTTTTCTCAGTCACAGCTGTTCTCATTTGTAAATGCCAACGTGTATACAGCAATGTCTAGAACTTTCAGCGCGGCAAGCGTACAGGTGGTGCCTAGCAGCGAGAACAAGAATTATTTCAATCTGTTTCTTCTTCTGCCCGTTACTCTCCATTGGGACATAGGCAATCAAGCAACCAATTCTATCTTGTGCTATCTCCTGCAACTCTCTCTCTCTCTATGTCCTTCCAATACAATTCATCTCTGTCTGTGACTCTTTTCTCCATTTTTTGTTTTTGTGTTATATCTGCTATTTCGTTTGCCGTGTCGGTTCCAGACAAGAGAGTGTCTAGTTATATTATCCTCAGATTTTCTCAGTGTGTGGCCTATCCAGCGCCCACGTCTTTTCCTCACCTTTAGGTTCACTTGAATTTGTTTAGTTCTCCCCATAAGCTCTACATTGGTGATTCTGTTGTACCTTTGCATTCTCAGTTTTCTAAGAATTAGTGAATGCCTGTAGAGTATTAGTAATTCTTTCAAATGTTCTAAATATTTCTAATCCACACAGCGCCACTGATTTAACTCTGGAATTAAATTTTCTAAGACTGATGCTAAACGTACGTTCCATCTGCCTCTACAAATGTCCCAGTGCTACGTAAGCTACACTTGTCAGTATAGAGTAAACATAAAAAAAACTCTTTTACAAACCTGAAGGGGTAACTAGCATATGGTTGTAGGCCCATATTTGTATAAACCAATCGGTACTCCCCGGATGATGTTGACAACATCACGCCGACCGCCTTAACTTCCCAGTACATTTGCTGATAGCCATGATAGTCTAGCTCGACGTGGGAGCCCAGGTTGATTTTTAAAATTACGATTTCGAACCCATGACCATTTGGCCGGAAGGCAATGATCTAGCCAGCACACTGCTGCAGCTCCCAGTCTTAGTGTACGCGCTCCAAAACCCTAATTTTACATGCTCACCCTTGGGAGTCAGTTTCAGGTTGGTATGGTAATGTGGAGCCGATTGTTTCAATTTTTGTTCCGTAATTGTTATTTAACTTTTTTATCTTCAAGGCAAATAGTGTTATATTTGACTTAAAACGACAACTGTCAGAAAAGAGAGTTAAATCGCGAAACCAATGTAAGAGTAGCCCTAAAGGCGTTTCAAACTTCTGACTCCCCTGCAGTAATCGATTAAGCTTGTCATCTGACACTGTTACATATTACAGCCAGAAAATAAATACACATCTTCACAACTATCACACTCTCTATGTAAGAAACACTGTGAAAATGTTGTTTACAAACCGACATAACAACTATACTATAGGGTGTATTTTTAATGACTGTGCATTGTTTGAAAATATTGCCGGTTCAAATTTTGCATTCAGCCTCTGTAAAGTTCATGCAACATCATAGGTAAATACAAAACTTGGACTGGCAATGTTTTCAAACACTGCACAGTCATTAAAAATACACCCTGCACTATACTATTATACTACAACAGCGGGCGCGCTGCTAGTGTTATGAGCACGGTCGGACACTGTTCGAGGCCTGGGCTCGTCGCCTGCGAAAGTGAAGGAAATACTGGCCACCTATTGCTCCCCGCATCCAGGCCTACAGCATGTTATGGCGCTATCGCATCTCAGACCCGTAGTAAGAAACTAGCAAGAAACTTAATTAGTGAATTTGTTAATGTATTAATTATGCTACATTAAGAAGTCAGCATGGCTGAATAGATAAGAGACTGAGTTCTTAAACATCCAGTGTGCTGATGCCGAGGTAGTAGGTTCAACCCCTAAACAGGTCATTTGGACTAAAATGTTGACATCTCGTCCTTGACTTCAGGACGTAAATTGCAAGTACCTCAGAACACGGAGTGCCTTCGCCTGGTGGCGAGGGACCCCAGTAATAGGGAAAGCTAATCCACACGCAAAAACCAGTCCAATGCACTAAAAACAGCAGGTGATCGGTTACGCTTGAGTTCAAAGCGAGTGAGCATTTTAACAAGATATATTAACTAAAATAGCCATAATGGATTAATAGAAGGAAGGATAGAATGAGAAAGAAAAAACGCGAGACATTGCTGTAGATTACACTTTACATAATAAATTGACACGATCATTATAACTTACTCAGTGATGGATTCCATTGGCTTTAGTTGTATGAGTTAGATGAATTGAAATCCACGCTTTACGTTCTTCAGCCGTCATTGTCTGCAAGACATATAATTTCAATAATAATCAATATGTACGTCAATGAAGATTTACGAAGATTAATTCTCAACATTCAAGTCTAACAGACCGTTGTATGGAATGAACTCACTCGCCGCCGTCAGAAGAGAAATTTTAATAGTGTTAAACATTTCAGCTACGCTGAACTCCGTCTTTACGTTAGTGTATTTGCGTGTATTTGAGTGTATGTGTTTCGCAATTCACATGGGGTATTATTGTGTTGTAAGCCTCCTTTTTTCGCATATCCTTTACAGGACATCGCTGTCAACATCAGCATCTTTCAGCTGATTGTTGATTTCTTGGCAAGATTATGCTCAGTAGTTTGACATTGCTTTCTGAGCGACCGGCTCACATACCCTGTAATTTAACAATGCGGCGATAACCCCTACCGATTCTCGCGCAGGTTATGTTACTCATGACAATATACGGGATTACGGAGAAAGACGTTAACCCTTAGGCCAGGGAGACTGCTAACCTTCTATAATTTAGGATAAATACATTATGTGCTACATTTAATGTAACTTTGCTACATTATGCGCTACAGGTAATGCAATTTTATTACACCATGTGCTACGTTTATTGTAACTTTTTTTTAAAATATCATGTGCGACATTTAATGTCATTCTATTGCATTATGTGCAGCATTTAGCGTAACTCTAGTAGATTGTTCTCTAGTAGATTGTTCTCTAGTAGATTGTTCTCTAGTAGATTGTTCTCTAGTAGATTGTTCTCTAGTAGATTGTTCTCTAGTAGATTGTTCTCTAGTAGATTGTTCTCTAGTAGATTGTTAGCTACAGTTTACAGTAAATTACATACACGTGCATATACATTCATTGCACCTGGAAATATATTTATTTCAGCTGTATGTAAATTCATTCTACTCGTAAGTAAATTCATATAACATCTGTAAATAAATTCATTAAACTTAATATAGCACTTAACATTACTTTAAGGTATAATCGCCAGCGTGTGTGTCTTAGAGGCAGTGATACAATTACTCGACATAACCTCTCTGACTGTCATCAGCTGCCTATAGTACCTTGTAGTGTAAGGCGGGGGGGGGGGGGGGGGGGGGGTCTTGAGTCTGAGAAATTAAGGCCGCCTGGCTAGTCCCTGGCTAGTGCAGTTGTCGCGAACTGTGCAGATTAGGGTTTTACTTTTACCTCCGATAGAAAAATATCCACTCCTTATCGAGGATTAGAACCCGGGTCTCCCTAAGGAGAACCCGGCGTTCTTAGCTACTCCACCAGCCGCTCCCCGACATAACCTCTCAAGAGTTCGAAATCAGCTGATTTGGCGGACGATTTGGAAGCAGACCGCATCGCGTTGTTTTTGATGGTATAAGCGTCGGTCGTTCAGAAAGGAACGGCAAACTGCTGAAGTTAAAAAATGCCCAGTAAATTACAAACTGCCAAGAAATGCTAGTATTGACTGCAACGTCCTGTAAAGGAATGCAACTAACTTCAGGTATAACTATTAGACTTATGTTGTTAAATTATAGGGTGTATTTTTAATTAATCTGCAGTGTTTGAAAATATTGCCGGTTAAAGTTTTGTATTCACTCTCTGTAAACTTCATGCAACATAATAGGTAAATACAAAACTTGGACCGGCAATATTTTCAAACACTGCACAGTCATTAAAAATACCCCTGTATAAGCACATGTGAGAATTCGTACAATGCAACCATTGTACATCAATGCAACCATTGTACGTCAATGCAGATAAACGCATGTGATAATTCTTACAGAACAACTATTGCACGTCAAACGAAGATTTACATTAATTCCACACACAGGAATAAACAACTTAGCAGGTTTTTGCTCATATAAATAAGTTAATACCACCGTCCAGGAAGTAATTCGTATCGACATAGCTGCTGCATCTCTCTAACCTCCATAGCTAGCGGGAACAGTGCCGCAACACTTTCAGGAATCGCCGCTTACCGCGCGGGGAGCTGGGGCCGGCCAAAATGATATCATGCTGCAGAAGCATCATCGTGTGCCATGCCGATAAGCGTGGGCGGTCATGTTTCGCCGTCATACACGATCAAAAGAGACATGGGTCAGCTCCGTGTTCATGCCTCGGCCATGCCACGGGGAGAAGCCATCTAGATACTTATTTCTCTGCCTTACCCTTGTTCTTTTTCCTTTAATCTTGCCACTCGTCACCAGGTTCTCTAGTTTTTATTTCTTTTTCTTGTTTTTTTTACGCTCTCTTTGAACTCAAGCGTAGTCCATACACACTACTTCTAGCAGTTATTAGTGCTGGACTGAATTTTGCTTGTGGATTCGTTTTTCCCTATTAACAGTGTCCCTCGCCATCAAGCGAACCTACTCCGAATTCAGAGGTACTTGTAATTTACGTCCCCAAGTCAAGGACGATAGGTCAACATTTTAGTCCAACTGTCCGGTGTAGGGGCTGAACCCCTTACCTCGGAATCAGCACACCGGATGCTCAACAATACACTTTTTTATCCATTCGGCCACGCTAACCTACGTTCTCTAGTTTATTTCGTCTCACAACGTGACCCAAACATTACAAAGAATTATGTCTCGAGACAGAAACACGGAGCTGATCCATAACTCTGATGATCGAGTGAGATGGCAAAACATGACCGCCCACGCTTATCGGCATGGCACATGATGGATGGATGGGTCCTTCCTTCCCTTCGCCCTTCTTTCTGCTGCATAATACGACCCTCTCTCTCTCTCTCTCTCTCTCTCTCTCTCTCTCTCTCTCTCTCTCTCTCTCTCTCTCTCTCTCTCACCGCGCCTGGCTCTACCATCAGCTACTAATGTCGCGAATTGGCTGCGATTGTTGGACTTCGGATGACATTTATCCAGAGTCGTGTCCACGACGTTGTGGAATGTTTTCCATTCTGCAGTGATCAGGTTTACGTGAATTCCTCGTGGCTTTGCTTGTCTTTCTCTCTATCGTCTCTACTGCGCTTGTACCAACATCATAGATAACCAGAGCCATGGGAGCCTCGGAATCAACACGCTTGATGGTAATGATGAGATCTTGAATTTTCCTATCAATCTTCATTTGCTGATTTTCCGCATATAGCTTTCCGCTGTTTCCCGTGAATGATGTTTTGCATTCTTGTCAATCAACGAGGCGTCGTACACGAGACTCTTGTCGGCTTCCTCTATCACTGTGTGGAATCCCTGATTTACCATTAAGAACGCGGTTTTGCTACCACTGCCTTGCCCCTCACAATCTACACGTTGTCTGAAGTCGCGAATTTGTAGCTCATTCTGCACCAGGCGGTCGGTTGAATTAGACGTTGGAAAATCCTGCGGGCATGGCTTCCCTCTGGTGTCAGAATGGTAGTATTGTCTATGAAGGCATTCAGTAGCGACATCCTGTGCTTCTTAACAGAGTTTCGGGTCTTGTAGCTACATCCAGATTGCCCTGCATCGCCATGACGAAATCAAACAGTTCATTGCTATACTCATCTGAAAATCGAACCAACTGGTTGTGAACGAGGAAAAGGGGGTGGAGAGAAATAAAGAAAGAAAGAAAGAAAGAAAGAGAGAGAGAGAGAGAGAGAGAGAGAGAGAGAGAGAGAGAGAGAGAGAGAGAGAGAGAGAGAGAGAGAGAGAGAGAGAGATAATAATAATAATAATAATAATAAGTCTTTATTTTCAAAGGGTTAAGAATTGGGCACGCAGGCCCGTCTGACATTCTGCCCTTCTTCTCTATTTCCTCTCATACATTCTTTCATTCAACATCACTTATGAAGCAACTTTTGACAACAAAAGAACATTAGAACGCATGAAAAATAATCAATAACAAATGACTCACTGAGGCAGTGTTTAACATGGGCATTATAAATACCTAAGGAGGGTGTAACGTGCCATACATAAGGGAATGTTTTTTGGCTAGTTGTCGTTTGAGATAAGTTGCCATTATTGTCACTATTGAGAGAGAGAGAGAGAGAGAGAGAGAGAGAGAGAGAGAGAGAGAGAGAGAGAGAGAGAGAGAGAGAGAGAGAGAGAGAGAGAGAGAGAGAGAGAGAGAGAGAAGTATTGCTTTAGCGTTATCGTGATCTCCTCCGATATTTTATACATCCTGTCGACCCGCTACAGCATTTCGTGAGACGTTAGCCAGGTTTAGCCATATCAGTTGGGGATTTAATTTTTCTGCTTCCACTCCCGACAGCTTCCAATATGACTTTGGTATGTACGACGCTTTGGAGAGTCACTGGGATTCCTCCGTTTGTATTGTTATGTCGGTGTGATGGTTTTCCTTTAAGCACGCCATAGAGCTGGCCACACCCGAGAAGAATATCTGACACTCAACGTTCACACGGATAACTTTCAATCAGATAGCGGTGGGAACGATTAGTAACATGACTCTTCGCTGAGGACGGAGCGCGAATGGGAATGTCCTGAGTGCAGTGATGTCGGTTCTTAGCTCACCTCAACTTAACTCATAAGAGAAATCGGCCTGAACAGCGCAACACTGGATGAGTCTGGCTCTTTTAGGATTTAGATTCCGTTGTCTTTTTTTCACTCTACACTTATGCATATGTGCCTCTCCGCGGATCTCAGCATCGGGCACGATTTATAAAGATGTCCTAACACTAATGCTACGCTATTGTCAGTTAAAATTCTCTCACTTAAGATATCTCGCTAATGCGGTGGACAACAATCTAGACGGACGTCCGAGAACTAATGTCATGTTATTGTCATGTATAACTCTTTATCTTAGCATACCTTGTTAATATGGCGGACAACGAACAAGACGAACGTCCGAGAACTAATGTCACGTTATTGTCACGTATAACTCTCTCACTTAGCATACCTTGTTAAAATGGCGGACAACGAACAAGACGGACGTCCGAGAACTAATGTCACGTTATTGTCACGTATAACTCTCTCACTTAGCATACCTTGTTAAAATGGCGGACAACGAACAAGACGGACGTCCGAGAACTAATGTCATGTTATTGTCATGTATAACTCTTTATCTTAGCATACCTTGTTAATATGGCGACAACGAACAAGACGAACGTCCGAGAACTAATGTCACGTTATTGTCACGTATAACTCTCTCACTTAGCATACCTTGTTAAAATGGCGGACAACGAACAAGACGGACGTCCGAGAACTAATGTCACGTTATTGTCACGTATAACTCTCTCACTTAGCATACCTTGTTAATATGGCGGAAAACGAACAATTCGGACGTCCGAGAACTAATGTCACGTTATTGTCACGTATAACTCTCTCACTTAGCATACCTTGTTAATATGGCGGACAACGAACAAGACGAACGTCCGAGAACTAATGTCACGTTATTGTCACGTATAACTCTCTCACTTAGCATGCCTTGTAAATTTGGCGGACAAAGAACAAGACGGACGTCCGAAAACTAATGTCACGTTATTGTAATTTATAACTCTCTCACTTAGCATGCCTTGTAAATTTGGCGGACAAAGAACAAGTCGGACGTCCGAAAACTAATGTCACGTTATTGTAATTTATAACTCTCTCACTTAGCATACCTTGCTAATACTGTTGACTGTGTTCTAAACTGCCGTCCTAAAACGAACATCAACTTAATGTAAATTATAACTTTGATGTTTTCTCCCTTTTCATTACACATAAAAACAGCCTGCAGTATTTACACTGTCGTTTATTGACTCATTCTTCTGCAGCCAGTAGTTACCTTAGGGATTTCTGTCCCATGGAGATGTGTTTAAACCAGTTAACTTGTGTGCGTATAAAGGAGGTTAAATTCACAACGTTATGCGACAGGAGATAAAGTAGCAAATATGATGTAGTGAGTTAATGTAGCTTTTTTATGAGGTCGAAGAAGCTATAAAAAGCATGTCTCTTTCTCCTTCTCCTTCACCTCCGCTTCTTCCTCCACCTCCGTCTTCTCCTCCTCCTCTTCTCCCTTCTTCTTCTTCTTCTTCTTCTTCTTCTTCTTCTTCTTCTTCTTCTTCTTCTTCTTCTTCTTCCTCTTCTTCTTCTTCTTCTTCTTCTTCTTCTTCTTCTTCTTCTTCTTCTTCTTCTTCTTCTTCTTCTTCTTCTTCTTCTTCTTCTTCTTCTTCTTCTTCTTCTTCTTCTTCTTCTTCTTCTTCTTCTTCTTCTTCTTCTTTTTCTCTTCTTCTTCTTCTTCTTCTTCTTCTTCTTCTTCTTCTTCTTCTTCTTCTTCTTCTTCTTCTTCTTCTTCTTCTTCTTCTTCTTATTCTTCTTCTTCTTCCCATCTGCCTCGCTCATGTTGCCATGATTGGAAGCTCGTTGAAATACCCACATAGATTTGTGTTAATGTTTGTCTGCATGGATCAGTGTTCTCTCTGCAAATGATAAAGCATTTGGTAATCTTGAGGGATACATTCGACTGTCAATGTGTCTAGTTCACGTTTACATAATGGTGAAGGGACCATCTTCAGTGTAAAATACGATACAGTTCTCGTATGAAACAGAACCGGATCACCTTATCTGCTCCATAAAGATAGTGATAAAGTTTCGCGTGACTGAGTTTTCTAATAGACTAGATAATTGAACGCTTTCAGTTGTAAGTGATTTGGCAGCGAAATCTAATGTAGAGGGCCGTGTTCATTGTTCTCTTCCGCAGTTCGCGAAAGTGATCTGTCTAGCCTTGCGGACTCACGATTAGATCTTTGTGGCTCACTTTCGACTAGCGTTTTGAGCGTTTTGGGGTAATTAATGTGGTAGTATTGTAATTCATTCATTTAAAAGAAAACCGGGATTGTTGAATTTAAATGTTACTGAAGAAGATTTATAATAATGTTAGCTAAGGATAAGAAAAAAATACTGACATCCTGTTGTTTGTCCATCAAGAATGATGATGACCATTCATTTCATCCAGTGGGGTTGAAAGTATGGAGCCGTGAGTTCTAAGATGGCTGATAAGGCCTAGTTTGGCTCGAAATGTTCTTTGACAATGTGGGCAAAGAATGCTTGATATTCCAGGAGGAGGATCTCCTGCAGTGGTTTTTCTATTCAGCCTTTTCTTCACAGCTCTTGCAGTCCTGGTTGCTTCACAAGTGACTGCACACTTGCGTAATGATGTACGCCGCGAATTTTGGTCTTTAGCAGCAGTCTCCCAGGTGTCATGATGAATTCTAAAAGCTTTCAGTGAGATCTTCAGAGTGTCTTTAAAGCATTTCCTCTGGCCGCCTTGGAAGCGTTTACCACAAAGCCGCTCGGAGCCTTTGATCTGGTATGCGAGTTAAGTGACCAGCCCAGCGAATCTAATTCTTCATTAGTAGAATGTGGATACTAGGCATGGACACTCTTTCTAGGACATCAATGTCTGGGATCTTCTTTTGCCATTTAATATTTAATTGCTTCCTTAGCTGACATCCTACACGATTAGAACATCGAAAGAAACTGGTTCATGGATATGATCCTCTCTGTGAAAATCAATTACTTTGGCCATATTAAACGTCACTGCGGTTTTGACAGAACTGTGACGGGAGGCATGGTTTCTGGTAGAAGAGGAAGGGGTTGACCAGCATTAAGATGGACACAGGACATTGAAGACATATTGAGCATTACAATAGATGGGACAGTAAAACTGGCAAAGAATCGACAATATTTCCCGCGAGCAGTGATGATAGTAGCGTTCTGAGCAGGACTTTCTACATGATAAAGATATTAAAATATCTAGCCAGATTTTTTTAGTGTGTTTAGATCAAATGTAAAAGATATTTCAAGAAATGAGTTGCTCGATACACACTGGCCATAGTTGTATACACATGATATGTTGCTTGGAACAGGACAAGTGAATCTTTTAATGTTGATAATTTACACGATCCCTGTAAAATACACAGACATTGTTCACTCCGTAAAAAAATAGCAAATCGTTTCCATAAAGTTCAATTTATTTAACCTAAACCAATTATCATTATCACTATATGAGATATCTCTGCGCAAAAGTTTGCTTTAAGTGCCACAAGTTCAAACCAGCAATTACTTCTCCATCCTTACGTTGGAGAATATATATTAGCTTAGCAGGCAGAAACACGTCATTAATCTCCTCGCCATTCCGAAACAAATCTCCTGGATGGCTTCGAGCATGAACGTTTAAAAAAAAAAATGTTTTAAATGTCTCCCGAAGCAGTTTCTTGCTATGGTCTGGATGTAATAGGGTCACCACATTTAGTAGGCCTGAATGTATGAAGAAATAAGAGGCCAGTCTTACTCTCAGCACAGTAGAACCCGTGCCTGGCCGGACTTATGACAGTATGAACTCTGCTCAAGGCATTAATGATTTCCCTTCCTGTCACCTTCACTTTGTCGCCTGCTGGGCATGATTTTTTGTTTTTTGCATATCCTATTTACAGAACATCGCTGTCAACACCAGCATTTTACTGCTGTTGTGGGAGTCTTGGCAAGTTTACGTTAAATAGCTTGCAACTGCTTTCTGAACGACCGACTCCCATACCAACAAATTAAAACCCAGCGCAACGCGGTATGCTGCCTAATCGGTCGCCTGTGTGTAAGTGGGCACACGAATAGCGTCTGCAAAGCCCTTAGCCACGGAGAGCGGCTGGGCATGGTATTACTCAAGTATATTTCAATGGATTAGTTTTATAAAACAGTGGACTTTGGAAGTTTGGTTAAAATTAGTCGGTAACGCACAAGGTCAACTGACGTGTCATAGTTTACATATACTGGATCGCCATTAATAAAATGAGGTGTCAAACCCATTCTCTATAACTGCAATGTTGTCTCTTGTATGAACTTCAATGTCTTTTTAGTGCACTCAGTGGTCCATATAGTTTAACTTCCACTGTTGTGTCTCCAGGCCAGAAGGTTTGCCTATATATGTCATATGTTGGGCAGCTTTGGAGTATGTGATCTGCTGTCTGCGACGTCAATCCACATGTGTACATGGCTGATTCACCAATATTTTGTTATGGTGTCGTTGCGTAATCTATTGTCTTGTTCTAAGTCGCAGAGTAATAATTTGTTCTGGTCTGTCCATAAGGTGGTAGTCGTCTTGAGCAGGTATTAGTGGCTGTCTGGTGAATTTGATCATTCTTTTCTTTTGGTAGTATGTAACGGGTACAACAGATTGTTCTTCTATTGCTCCTTCCTTAACCAATCGATCAGCTCTCTCGTTTACGGGTACTCCACAGTGAGATAGTATCTACTGTATGGTGACCTTAGGCTGGCTGCCAAGTTCAGAAAGTAGTGTCCGTAGTACTGGCAATTTCCCAGACAGGAGCGCCTCAGGTATTGATTTTGCATCTGCCAATAGCACCACTGGCTGTGTACCAATGTTGGTATTTGATCATTTCTATCTTGCTATTTAGGAGAGTACCAACAGGAAAGTACTGCATCAAAGTTATGGCAGTACTTTCCTGTTGGTACTCTGGCCGTGTCCATAGTATTATTTGGGTATTCTATTTACATTCCCACCCTTCCATTTTGAACAGCATTTTGTGTTGACCCATCTGTGTAGACTCGGATCCAGAGGTCCTATGGGTATTCTTTATCAAGGAAGCTAAGTGGGGCTGTTCTGCTTTGTACACTGTTCCTTTCTTCCTTGTCAAATATTCCTTTCACGAGTGTCTGTATTTGTAGTGATAGTCTATGTTCCCCTTTCCACAGAGTTCGTTCTGGAGTAGTTTTCAGGCAGATACAAACTGTGGGCAGATTTGTGGTTTCTCTGCAAAATCGTTTGTCCAGGTGGATAAGACTTCTTTTCAACGCCCTACAACTAGGTTCTCAAATTTGTCCTTACGCTCGAAGGTTAACCCGGTCAACCGATGCCAGCAGAAGTCGGATGTGTCGGACTAGAAGCGCAATTAAACGGGCACAACTCAATAACATCTGAAAAATCACCCCGGATTAATGAAGAAGAAGAAGGAGGAGGAGGAGGGGGAGGAGGAGGAGGAGGAGGAGGAGGAGGAGGAGGAGGAGTAGAAGAAGAAGAAGAAGAAGAAGAAGAAGAAGAAGAAGAAGAAGAAGAAGAAGAAGAAGAAGAAGAAGAAGAAGAAGGAAGAAGAAGGACGAAGAAGGAAGAAGAAGTAGAAAGAAGAAGTAGAAAGAAGAAGTAGAAAGAAGAAGTAGAAAGAAGAAGAAGGAAGAAGAAGGAGAAGGAAGAAGGAATGTCTGATACTTGGCCCCTTCCACGTAAACTTCAATTTGAGAAGCAGCAATATTATGTTTAACAAAGGTCACCTGTCTTTTCTAATCGGTAACACTTGTAGCCTCTGATTTTAATGGCTGTTTTCATTGAGGTGAGTTTCTTGAAGCAACATACACTTATTTGTTCTTGGTTCAAGATGTTTTCTAGTTCTTCTTTTGTTTCTTTTACTGACTCCCTGTACATTCCACTGCATTATTTTCAATCGTTGTTTCGTATGGCCAGACACTCTATTCTCGGGTCCCCTAGCTCCACAAGACATCTCAGGACATCTGAGAAGGACTTCCAGTTGGTATTTGTTGAAGACTTTCGACCATAGTGCCCGGTACTGCACCTACCTGTGTGGGTGTGTGTGTGTGTGTGTGTCGGGGGAGGGGGGGGGGTGTCGAAAGCAGTACGATCACCATAACCTTTTGCAGTAATCAACATATTTCATAGCGTAATTGCGTGACATCCTGATTTATGTAGTGCGCCTGGAGGATGATTGCCTCCGTCTTCAGCACTTTTCCTTTACAAGAGTAGACTGTGGTCTTATCAGAGTTTAGATATTTATGCATGTACACACGTGTCTGCGCATGTATATACGTACATATATGTCTAGAGAATTCTGGGTGTTTTTTTTTTCTTACTCCGCCAGAGATTCGCCGCCGACCCTTCTTCTGTTAGTTAAAACATTTCCTCCACGTGAAGGCCAGAAGTTGGACTTTTGCTGCCAGAGGTGATCAATGCACAAGCCGTGGGGTATTTTGCAAGGCTCACCCCAACTCTGCGCCCACGGCTATACAACAACAATTTGGAACTGAACCCCTGTCCATTGTGCGTAGTTGCTCTGACTCTTGAAAATAATGAGCAACATAATTTTGAAGAATCGTATGCCGGCTTAGTGGCGATGTAGTTACGGACGAAGTTCGTGATCCCATATACCCACGATCGAAACACAGCTGCGCACTATTTGGCAGCAGACTGCGTTGCGTTGGTTTTTATTTTTACGAAATGGTCGTTCAGAAATCAATGGCAAAGTACTGAACGTAAACTTGCCAAGAGATCACAACAGCAAAAAATAAAACGCTGGTGTTGTCTGCAACGTCCTGTAAAGGATATACAACTAAGAAAAAAAAAAAATTAAGAGAAGCGTCCCTGAAAATAATAAACATGGACACAAGTAGGTCTGTTTTCAATACGGGAACTGTTTTTATCCACCCCAAAACATCTTGAATTACTGTCATGTCATCAGCATTAACTCAGTATAATTTACGTTTCCATTTATTCTTCTATTTCATCTCTTCCACTATATGGATGTGTGTGTATGTGTGTGTGTGTGTGTGTGTGTGTGTGTGTGTGTGTGTGTGTGCTTGCGTGCGTGTGCGTGGGTGAGTTAAGGTGTGTGTCTTAGAGAGAGAGAGAGAGAGAGAGAGAGAGAGAGAGAGAGAGAGAGAGAGGGAGAGAGAGAATATTGACGGCGCGTCCTATAATAATATCATTAGAATATAGCGGGTGAGATTATTTAGAAAAAAGATGAGGTGTACAGTGTCAATTAGTTCTAGGAAGATCTGTTGAGCTTAGATGGGTTTCTAAAAAGGCTTCTGGTCTCATTGCAGCGCGTACTTTTTAGATCATTGAGTCCAGATATGGAGAATCACATCGAGCTGAGAAGATCCTTAAAACTGTCACTCTAGACTGGGACACTCAGACATAGATGACACGTGTCTTATATTGGCATCGTAGTCATCTGGGGATAGATGTCACAGTCTGGATAGATATTACTTTATTAGTTAGGAAGTCATTATGTGTTATTAGATAAGATGCGTGTGTCATGAATGAGTGCATGTAATTCTATATTTATTAACGCCATTTGGTTACACAAGAGGTCAGTCAGTGGGCCAATACCATAAGTGTGAAGCTATTATTACTCCGCCAGCAGAAAGGGGGCGATTGAAATAAATACGTGTACTTCGCGACGTCTTTTATGAGGTGAGACGACCTCCCTTCAACGGTGTGGAAAATCGAAGAATATCAACTGGATATCCAATTCATAGTTTGTAAGGCTGGTAGATGTGTGTAATGTGCACCAGGAGGAATGTTATTTACTGTATAAACGAAGTTGTACTTACAGATATTCACAATGGTGTTTTTCAGAGTTCCATATACAGAGAAAGTTGAGTATAGTGTTAGTTTCGTGGAACTGTGCACACAACTTTACAGATTACTAGCTGACCCGGCCCGGCTTCGCCCAGTCCCTGGCGGGGGTCTGTCTGTCTGTCTGTCTGTCTGTCTGTCTGTCTGTCTGTCTTTCTGTCTGTCTGTCTGTCTGTCTGTCTGTCTGTCTGTCTGTCTGTCTGTCTGTCTGTCTGTCTGACCCGGACAGGCTTCGCCCAATATCTGATGGGGAGCATCTAATTTAGTTCATATACGTAGTCATATAAGTTTCCGCTCCCGACTGTCTGTCTGTCTGTCTGTCTGTCTGTCTGTCTGTCTGTCTGTCTGTCTGTCTGTCTGTCTGTCTGTCTGTCTGTCTGTCTGTCTAATAATTTATTGGTTGCAGTTAGAACAACCTTAGATAAACGACGACCAACTTACAAAAAGCATTAGAAAGAGCACTTGAAAGATCTTTACATCTTCCCCCAACAATTAACTTGGGTAAATGGAGCGGCAGCAGCAGTAGCAGCAGAAAAAGAAAAAGGAGGAGGAGGAAGGAGGAGGAAGAGGGAGGTGGAGGAGGGAGGAGGAGGGAGGAGCAGGAGGGAGGAGGAGGGAGGAGGAGAAAGGAGAAGGAGTGAGGAGGAGGAGAGAGGGGGAGGAGGAAGGGGTAGGAGGAGGAGAGAGGAGGAGGGATGAGGAGGGAGGAGGAGGGAGATGGAGGAGGGAGAAGGAGAGGGAGGAGGAGGGAGGAGGAGGGAGGAGGAGGGAGGAGGAGGGAGGAGGTGAAGGGAGGATGAAAAGAGTGAGGAGGAGGCAGAGGGAGGAGGAGAAGGAAGGAGGAGGAGGGAGGATGGAGGTGAAGGGAGGAGTAGGGAGGAGGAGAGAGGAGGAGAGAGGAGAAGGAGGGAGGAGGAGAGAGGGGGAGGGAGGGAAGGGAGGGGGAGGAGGAGGGAGGAGGAGGAGGGAGGAGAAGGAGGGAGGAGAAGGAGGGAGGAGGAAGGAGGAGGAGGAGGGAGGAGGAGAGGATTAGGAGGAGAGGATTAGGAGGAGAGAGGAGGGAGGAGCAGGGAGAGGGAGGAGGAGGGAGGAGGGTGGAGGAAGAGCAGGGAGAGGGAGGAGGAGAGAGGAGGAGGATTTAGGTGGAGGAGTATAACGCATATGCCTGTAGATAACTGTAGCCAAAGGGTCCACCTACTTGAGAAATATGCAACAATTTTACATATATAGCAATGCTATTAGAAGTTATGTCCCCTCGCTATATATACATTATAATTTAAATTGAAATATTAAATAATATTAAGTAAATAACTGTTTGTACTCTAAAAAAAACTATGACATTTGGCAGCACGGGAATGAGAGGAAGACGTGTAGAAAATTTCATCTCAATCGGATGGACCGTTCGCGAACGCATAAATAACATACAGACATACATACAGACATACTTACATACATTCTTTTTTTATATATATAGATGAATACCTATTTGCCAGGCATAGATGTAAGACAACTTTTGTCGAAATAGTTTTGTGTGGTGACGTACAGTGTGTGCCGGTTTCCCGTGACTGAAGCATTAAGAATTGCTGACTTGCAATGAACTGAAAGAACGACTATGCTGAGACTATTCGATCTTCGGTGTCCGGTCTAGACTACATCCACTTATATGCTGGAAAACTGACTTTGCTTTGACCTAAAAGGATAGTCATGCACAACTATATATGTTCTAGTATTAAAGTGGGAGATTTCACAGCCAGCTTTAGTTATGTTTTGTGTTATCTAAAATCATGTGATGCTCCTCAGTTGTCACATCGATCCAGCCACACAGAATCCTAGAGGAATAGATGAGTCGTGTCTTAAAACAGTCATTGTAGTCTAAGAAATGTAAGGATAGATGACACTTGTCTTTAAAATGTTACCATGATCTGGAAAAATTAGGGAAATGTGACTGTTTTAAAACTGTCGCTGTAGTCTGAGAATATTGGGAATAGATGACACCTGTCTAAAAACTGTCATTTCGTCTGAGAAGATTATGGTTTGATGGCACCTGTCCTAAGACTGTCACTGTAGTCTAAGAAGTTTGGCAATGGATGGAAGTTCTCATTTCTGTACTGAATAATACTTGGTTATATCCTAACTTGCCTCGCCGCAATTTTGAAGTTCATATAATAAAATGAAAACAACTAAATACTCAAAACCCGAGGAACAAATATCACAAGCCTAGACCTAATCTCAGGCGGTTAGAGAACTAGTTATATTGCCTTGGGTGTTTTTATATCTCCATCTATTTCGTTTGACTTATGAGTTCAAGAGAATGAACTTTCAAATTATTTATTAGCTAGTTTTTTCAATGTATCCTATCCAGGGCCAATGTCTTTCACTCAGCTCTTCATTCACTCAGCTCGCACTGAAAACTGTCTACCTCTCCCCTTAAGCTCCTCATTAGAGATCCTGTCACACACTTTAGCCCTTCTGTTCTGCGAAGACACCAGTTAAAGAAAATTTGTCGTTTATTAGTAATAGTGTTCTCCGTGTTTCTAATCAATACCGCAGTAATAAAGTAATGTTAAATGTTCAATGTTTGGTATTAGGTTTAATTTCTCTGGGTACAACTCGTAGCTTTCATTATAAAGGGCAATTAGTGGGGCAACATCTCAATCCAAAATGTTAACGCTGATAAGTTTTACTCAGAATCTCAATAAACAAAGCGAAGAGATTCAGGACACCCAGCACTTTCAAACAGACACCCAGCTCTTTCACACAGACACCCGGCAATTTCACACAGGCACCCATACAAGCACCCGGCACTTTAACACAGGCATCCGGCACTTTCACATTGACACCCGGCACTTTTACACCGTCACCCAGGACTTTCACAGAGGCACCCGGCACTTTCACACCGGCACTTAGCACTTTCACACAGGCATCCGGCACTTTCACACCCGCACCCAGCACTTTCACACATGCACTCGGCATTTTTACACAGGCACCCAGCACTTTCACACAGAGACCCAGCACTTTCACACAGGCACCCGGCATTTTCACACAGGCACCTGACATTTTCACACAGACACCCGGCACTTTCACACAGGCATCTGGCACTTTCACACAGGCATCCGGCACTTTTACACCGGCACCCAGCACTTTCACACAGGCAACCGGCACTTTCACACCGGCACCCAGCACTTTCACACAGGCACCCAGCACTTTCACACAGGCACCCAGCACTTTCACACAGGCATCCGGCACTTTCACACCGGCACCCAGCACTTTCACACCGGTACCCAGCACTTTCACACAGGCATCCAACACTTCAGCATTATAAATACTAGGTTCCCCACTCCAACAAATCTTTACTAGATTCTCCAAAGGTTACATATTATATTTCCTACTCCAATAGTTCTACAACAGAATCCTAATTCCAACAGTTCCAGGCTACATTTCCCACTCCAACAGTTCTATAATAGAATCGAATCCCCACTCCAAAATTGCCATACTAGATTCTTCACTCCAACAATTCTCTGCTAGATTCCTCACTCCAACAATTTTCTGCTAGATTCATCACTCCAACAATTCTCTGCTAGAGTCCTCACTTCAACAGTTCCAAAACAATCCAACAGTCCTTTTCTGATTCTTAACTCCAATAGCCTTAAGTGGGACGATTCTTGAAGAGATCTGTCTTCATGCACCAAGCTGTCACTTATTGCTTGCTCTACGTCTCCTCCATCCATCGTTAGTCTCTCAATTACACGAGCCTGAGGAGCTAAAATATCAGCCCAGTCGTTTAGTGTAATTTCATATATCCTTACATTTCTCAAACTACAATGACTGTTGTAAGACATGAGTCATCTATTGACCTGGACAGTATATCCATACACCCTTAACCAATCATTCAGAGCTTCCCAAAAGTCTAATGCGTTAATTGCATTCACAATGTATACATTGTTATGATTGTTACAAACTTAGCATATTTGTTTCTGTCAACCGAAGTGTTAAAGACATACTGAGGAGGGGACCTGAGCATCCATGGACTAAAGGTTAGATATGCACTGGGGATGATCTGTTCACTGACGCTGTACTCTACCATTCTATATCATATGACGCAACTAACGAATGTTGGCGTTGGATTGTGGTTGCCAAAAGCTGTAGAAAAGCCAACCAATTACGAACAAAAACATAACTTCTCCGACCAATCATAAAAGGAGACGTCTAAAATTAAGACGCGATGTGGAATAAGTCGTAAGATGTCTGTATCACACACAGGCAGACAGACAGAAACACATATCACACGTACATCACATGAGCAATGTCTTGATATTGCCAGTTAAGGTAAGTGTTGGCACATAACGCCTCTTGAACTCGAAATAGTCTTTGCCTACAGGACTATAACTATAAAGCTACATGCAGTACCCTAACCATATAAATAGATGTCTACTTGGCCGTGGGGCTTAGTGCGCTTGCGCTTACACTTCCAGTGCGCTGACGGTGGGGTAAGAGGTTTATCCCCTAGACACACAGGTCAGTTGGACATCAATCTTGACATCATGTTCGGAAAGAAATGGCAAACTTCTTGTTGTTGTTGTTGTTGTTGTTGTTGTTGTTATAGTTGTTGTTGTTGTTGCTGTTGCTGCTCTTGTTGTTGTTGTTGCTGTTGTCGTTGTTGCTGTTGTTGTTGATGTGGCTTTTGCTGTTGTTGTTATTGCTTTTTCTGTTGTTGCTGTTGTTGTTGCTGCTGCTTTTGTTGTTGCTGTTGCTGTTGCTGCTGCTGCTCTTGTTGTTGTTGCTGTTGTTGTTCTTGTTGTGGTGGTGGTGGTGTTTGTTGTTGTTGTTGTTGTTGTTGTTGTTGTTGTTGCTGCTGTTACTGTTGCTGCTGGTTTGCTGTTGTTGCTGTTGCTGGTGGTGGTGGTGGTGGTGGTGGTGGTGGTGGTGGTGGTGGTGGTGGTGGTGGTGGTGGTGGTGGTGGTGGTGGTGGTTGTGGGGCAGTATTTTTCTAGGATCAAGTAAATTTCCTACCGATTTGCTAGACCTCGCATTGGTTCCGCACCTACTTAAAGGCAAAATACTGAATGTAAAGTTACCAAAAGAATCAACCTGGGGTTGGTTTTGATCGCAAAGTCCTGCAATGGACATTCAACATTTCTTTCCCTATCAATAGAGGAAAATGACTTCGAGACTTCGTG
Organism: Cepaea nemoralis; assembly: GCA_014155875.1. Classification (NCBI taxonomy): domain Eukaryota; kingdom Metazoa; phylum Mollusca; class Gastropoda; order Stylommatophora; family Helicidae; genus Cepaea; species Cepaea nemoralis. The sequence continues at coordinate 127,546 of JACEFZ010014065.1, forward strand.
TCAACTTCAAATACGGAGGTACTTGTGGTAGCCATTTTGATCTGTAATGTAGCTTTTTAACAAACATTTGCCACTATGTAAAGTCTGCGTTAACAGTTGAGGGGGGGGGGGGGGGGGGGGGGGGGGGGGGGGGGGGGGGGGGAGAGAGAGAGAGAGAGAGAGAGAGAGAGAGAGAGAGAACAGAGACAGGAGGTTGCTAATTATTGTTGTTTGCAATTGTATTTAACGAACTGGAATTTACATAAGAGACATTATTTTTAGCATCCTTTCCGTTTTCTTTTCTTTTTTTCTTTTTTGTTTTTTTTTTTCATTTTGTTTTTCCTTTTTCCTTTTTTATATAGAAATAACACAATCAACATTGCCAAATTTCCTGAGCCAAATCTGATCGATAATGCGAGATTGGCCAACATTATTAATATGTTACTCATCACCATTAGCCAGCGGATTTGTGAAAAATATACTAGGTGTCCGCGGTTTAAGAAACACATAAAGATAAACTAGGTTACCACAGCAACGATTGAGGCAAGTTTGGGGAGACCTTAACGCTCAGAATTTTCTCAATTCATTTGAAAAGAGATTAGTAAATCTAAATTCTCATACATGATACACTTAAAGAAGGAAAGCATTGCTGTTCATGTAGAAAAGCCAACTTTTGTGCAAACAAATGAGATACAATAATCATTTTAAAATTACCATGGTAAACAATTCAAATTACTGTGTAATATGTGTTATATATTTTAGCTTCAAGCAGTCATCTTATTAATTTAGTTTATGTTGTATGAATTCTGCAGTAAGCACCCAGGGAGATGCGGCGAAATATGCCAGGCAATACATTAAGCAACCCATTGTTCGTGTCTTCGTTATTCAAATAATAGATTCCCTACGTAAATGTCTCTGTACAGCAAACATTCCGTGTGGCGTTAATGCGTGATCACATGTTGACCACATTATCGACAGCTTTTGTTTAGCCAGCAGGCTCTGTGGTGGAGGAGTTCCGAAACAAATCTGCGGGCGATTTGGCAGCAGACTGTCTTGCGTTGGTTTCCATACAATGGTATGAGTGCCAGTCGTTGAGAAAGCAATGGCAAACTACTGAACGTAAACTTGCCCAAGAATCACAAACAGCGAAAAACTGCTGAAGTTGACTGCTACGTTCTGTAAAGGTTATGCAACTGACTGACTCTGTTTAGCCAAGAAGAAGTTCAAAAGCAAAACTAGGATAAAGACAGACTTAAAATAAACAATGGATAAATACGTAGATAATCGCTGGACAGATAACACTAGTCAACAGATTTTCAAAAGTTTGTTTGTATCAGAATTTGACTACACCATTTCTGATTGATTTTGACATGCTGATTGAAATATTATAATGAAACTCGCCTATTGGCTCTGTGGTTTTTCTTTTTAAATGAAGAATTTACAATACAGCAATACAAATAATGTATGCTTGTTTAATTCTCTGCGGTGAACGGTTAGTCTTTCTACTTTAGCATTATAAAAATTGTTTTTATATGCTCAGTTAATTGATATGTCAACATAAAATGATAGAAAAAATAAAAACATTATATAAAGCTCACATATAATGTTTTAAAAGGCACATTTGAACTAATTCCGTCATTGTTAAGTCGCCGTTCGAGCTCTCTTTGCTTGCTTCTTGTAGTTAATCGATGAGGTGTCTCTTATCACAGTCCAACAGTAATCAGCAAGCATTGCATGGCTCAAATTGCTTAGATACCTTGTCTCTATAGCAGCAATGCCCTGGTGAAATCATTCACCGTGTTCATTACTGACAGTTCCACAGTTTGACGTAAATAAATCCAGATGAGAATCCAGAAAATGAATTTTCACAGACATGTTGCAGCCAAGACTCTTATACTTCAGAGGGAGATTTCTTACAATTTCACTGTAATTATCAGATCTATTGTTTCCAAGAAAATTTTCCACCACTGACTTAAATTCTAGCCATATTTTTATCCCTTCCCATGCAGCACGCATGGTCTACAAGGTGTGGACTGCCCCTGGTCCTGCAGCCAGCAGGGTTAGGATCGGCTAGACTCTCTCAGGAGGGGTGAAAAGTGAAAATGAGTAGTCTACCCATGATTCGCAGACTACACAAGTCAACCCCACTTCCACGCGATGTAGACCGGGAAACCATGACCGCGAGATCAATCATGACCCACCGGGGGGAACGGACTTCCTTTGGTCAGATTTTTTTCGTCCTAAACCTGCGACTGACCTAGCAAGTCAGTAGGGATTCTTATCCTGCTCGAAGAAAACACAGTAAGCATAAACGGACTGATCCATACGGATAGACGAGATCGAAAATAGATGCAATATGGCAAACCAACTCACTGGACAAATGGCACCAATATTAAAGAACAAACATGTATCAATAGTTACTACGAAAGCACTATACAACACAATCTTCCTACCAACTCTATGCTACCAATCCCAAACCTGGACAATAATAGAAAAAGAGAAGAGAAAAATCACAACAACAGAAATGAGATTCTTGAGAAGAATACTCAATGTATCAAGAAGAGAGCAAATCAGAAATGAAGAAATCAGGATTAAAGTTGTGGTTATAGCAGCGCTAGATTTTATCAGAAAACAGCAGGTTAAATGGTTTGCCCATATAACCAGATTGCCAACTAACAGTATACCACAACAAGCAATGATGTACAGACCAGACGGAAGCAGAGGAAAAGGCCGACAACGTAAATGATGGATAGAGGGAATTACAGAGACCATTGGAACCTCGATATATGAAGCCCCTACACGGGCACTTTCCCGCTGTTTATCCTTCACCTCAACACCGCAAGGTACAAGAGGAACCTGATGAGATGAGATGAGATGAGATGCAGCACGCAAAGAAACTCGTCATCACGAAGACGTTTTCGCATTTGCGCACCAACAAATTCTCCCTCTCTTATTTTATCTTCACTCTGTCTTTGAAATTTTCTGATGAGGTATTTAAAAGCCTCATCTGTTTTCCCCATTGCCTTGACGAAATTTGTCATCAGATCCAGCTTAATGTGCACGGGCGGCAATAAAGTCTTGCCGGTGTCGACAAGTGCTGGGTTCTCAACGTTCTTACTACCAGTGTCTTCTGATGTAATGGTCAGTTCGTGCACGTCTATCCCACTCATAGAGGAAGCAACAGTACTTGGTGTATCCACTCTGTAGTCCGCGCAAAAGAGCGACCACGTTTAAGTCACCGCAACAGTTGCGTCTTATGTATAAATTGACCGTAATTACATAAACTAGTAGCATATATCTTGAAAACTAGAGCCAATCAACATTTCCGTTTTCAGCACTTCAAAATTACTTATTTTGATATCCGGTACATTTTGGTTGCTGACTAGTGTAATTTACAACACACTCGCAGGCGAAAATATGGTTAAAAGACTTGAAATATGCAAATAGATGTGAAATGTCAGGATTCAATCATGACCAGGCATTTCCACACAAAAGAATGTATTGTACGCTGACTAGACGTGTTTGATATGACAATTTAACGTGACTGGATTATTGTAATAGCGTTGACATGACACGTGATTGGAGATGTGTAATAGTATTGGCTTGACACGTGACTGGGAATTTGTAATAGTGTTGACACAAGCCCACGATTGGTTGATTCCTGCAAGTAAACAAGATAACCTTCTTTTCACTGTGAAACAATGTAATAGTGGGCGCCGACTGCTTTCTTGAGATATTAGGAGAATCTCAGCTCAGTGCAATGGCGGAGACCCTAAAGTGCGTTGCCTGATTGGTTAATCTGGTGGCTTGGAAGTTGGATGGTGGTTAGTTTGGTAGATGGGAGGTTAGGTGGATTGTTGGTTTGTATGGATCGGTTGGTTGATTAGTTGATTGGTTGTTTGGTTAGTTTGGTCGCTGGGGGGTTGGATGGTTTGTTAGTATAGTGGCTGGGAGGTTGAATGGTTGGTTGGTTGGTTGGTTGGTTAGTTTAGTGGCTGGGAGGTTGAATGGTTTGTTGATTGGTGGTTGGAAGGTAGGATGGTTAGGTGATTGGCTGGCTAGGACGTTGGATGGCTGGTTAGTTTTGTGGCTTATAGGTTGAATGGTTGGTTGGTTGGTGGCGGGGAGGTTGGATGGTTGGTTGGTTGGTTGGTTGGTTGGTTGGTTGGTTGGTTGGTTGGTTGGTTGGTTGACTGGCTGGGAAGTTAGATGGCTGGTTAGTTTGGTGGCTGTGAGGTTGGATGGTTGGTTGGTTGGTTGATTGCCTGGCTGGGACGATAGATGGTTGGTTAGTTTAGTGGCTGGAAGGTTGGATTGTTGGTTAGTTGATTGACTGGCTGGGGCATTGGATGGCTGGTTAGTTTGGTGGCTGGGAGGTTGAATGGTTGGTTGGTGGCTGGGAGATTTGATGATTGGTTGGTTGATTGACTGGCTGGGACATTGGACGGTTTGTTAGTTTTGTGGCTGGGACATTGGATGGTTGCTTGGTTGATTGGCTGGCTGGGACGTTGGATGGTTGGTTAGCTTGGTGTCTGGGAGGTTGGGTGGTTGGTTAGTTGATTGGCTGGCTGGGACTTTGAATGGCTGGTTAGTTTGGTGGCTGGGAGGTTGAATGGTTGGTTGGTGGCTGGGAGGTTGGATGGTTAGTTGGTTGATTGGCTGGCTTGGACGTGGGATGTTTGGTTAGTTTGGTGGCTGGGACATTGGATGGTTGGTTCATTGCCTGGCTGGGACGTTGGATGGTTGATTGGTTGATTTGCTTGCTGGGAGGTTGGATGGTTGGTTAGTTTAGTGGCTGGAAGGTTGGATGGTTGGTTGATTGACTGGCTGGCTGGGACGTTGGATGATTGGTTAGTTTGGTGGCTGGGACGTTGGATGGTTGGTTAGTTTGATGGCTGGGAGGTTGCATGGTTGGTTAGTTTGGTGGATGAGAGGTTGGATGGTAGGCTGGCATGTTGGCTAGGAGGTTGGATGGTTAGTTGATCGGCGTTCTGGGAGGTTGAATAGTTGGTTGGTTGGTTGGCTAGTTGGAAGGTTGGACGGTTGGATAGTTTGGTGGCTGGGAGATTGGATGATTGGTTGATTGGCTAGCTGGGAGGTTGGATGGATGATTAGTTGATTGGCTGGTTGGGAGGTTGGGAGGTTGGATGGTTGGTTAGTTGATTGGTTGGTTGGTTTATTGGCTGGTAGGTTCGCTCATTCTGTGTTGAACACTCTCGAGGAATGAGTTATAACTCTTAACCCGATGTTTGGAAGATTAGAACGTTTGAGACATGGGCAGGATGTACACCTGTCGGCATCAGTGTGGTGTAGAGACTACCCTCCCGACCTTGTGCCAAAGTGCCATTTTAACGACGACTGTGAGTCAGACTATTCCATCCCCTCTCCAAGCTCAGAAAGGAGCGGGGTGTGCAAGGCAAATATTGGAACTTCTTACCTATGGAGAGGCAATAAATGAAGCACCAAAAAACGAGAAGTAGATTGTGAGCTTTACTAGAACACGATTACAAGTAACAAAATAGACGTTGCGGCTAAAGCCTTCGTCAGCACAAAACAAACAACCATTAATCGACACACCACACGAAAAACACGACAGGAAGATATTAAAGTTACTTATCTGTATCCTTGTACGGCTGAAGAAGTCTTTAAACAACTATCAATGGATGGAATTAACCTGGTGTGTGGTGGTTCAGGCGGCTACTGGACTTGAGCTCAATAACGCCAGAATGAAGCTCATTGATTGGCTTAGCCTCCGATTGGGAGGGCCGTACCCGCTGGGAGGAGGGGAGCGGGAGGAACGCCCGGGTGAGCGTAAGGTAAAAATATGTAGAGCACTATAGCCGGCTATGTGGCGAAGGTGTCACGAACGCAGTTCGAATTACGCATCCAGTGCTCAAAACTCAGCTGCGAGAGATTTGGATGCAGACCGCCCTGCGTTTGTTTTCATAAAATAGTATAAGTGACGGTCGCTCAGAAAGCAGTGAAAAACCTCTGAACGCAAATTTGCCAATAAATCAGAAATAGCACAAATAATGATGTGGTGGACTGCGACATTCTGAAAAGGATATACAACTAACTTATTTAATGAACGATACAAATGCGGGGATATGGTGGGGGAGTGGAAGTTAAATGAAACTGTGTTGAACATTAAGGCAGTGAGGGGAGAGTAAACCCAATTGGAAGATGAGGCGGTTTTCCAATGTCTTACGATCGCGTTCGTGAGATGCGCACGATTTGATCGCCGTGACATGTATGTCGGCCACGCCACAGTGGTCAAAACTGTTGAAGTGTATGGATGCCGGTTTCTGGGCATCATTGTTGATATCAGAGAGGCGTTGTCTAAATCTGTCAGCGAGACGTAGACCTATCTCTCCAATATATCTCTCCTACCTATGGAGAGACAAATATAACAAAGTCTTGATTCGACACATCACATTCAGGCGTCGACCCAGTTTCATAGAATAGATTGCGGATACATATCACAATTTTATGGGAATGCTCTGGGGGGAAAAGAAAACAACGACAAGAAACGGAACCGGAAACTATACCTTATTATTGTGACCTATAATAGAATGACGAGAACACCGTGGACTAAAGAGAGAGCAATAACAATATGTTTTCAAAGAAAGTTATCGGCTCTGCTGAAACAGGATCGTGGAGAGGGGTCGGAATATCGCTGTATATTGGTGGCATGGCTGAAAATAAACGGGCATGGGGTGAACTGGGGCTTGCAATGCGTTTCAGGTATGGTGTAAACATGTAAGGAACCCTTTTACATCCCTTTAACGTCCATGGGACTAATGGTGCTAGTCCCGTATTTGTCTAGACCAGTCAGCTCTCGTTGAGTGATGTGTTCTGTATCACACCAGCGATCTTTACTTCCCAAGATATGTTGGGTACTGTCATGGAGTATAGGGAGTATCGTGTGACTGAAGATGATGAAGTAGTTGCTGCAGTTTATCGTCTTGATGATGAACGACATTCACGAACCTTGAATCAATGACAGGACGAAGGTTGTTTCACAAAACGACGTTTCTCTTCTTATTAAACGGTTCAGATTGTTTCATAAGATCACGCAATCATACAACGAACATACTATTGCTAAACTGATTCACATTGATACTACCACTACTGTACTAACATATCGGCGGCAATATAGTTTGCCATTGCTGAACTCTTGCAACAGAGTCATGCGTCTGCTACCACGGTCTCCGCTGAGTGACGTTTTTACAACCGTCCTTTCACTCCTGTGTTCATTTAAAGCGCTCACTTCGCTCAAAGTGCATTGCGCACCCAAACACAACAAGAGCTAGCCTTTGGCTCCTGACAGGTGCCTATTTTAGAATGGGATGACCATGGAGCCTAGGTAAAAGAACTGGTTACTGGCATCAGAAGAATGTTCCCATTCTTTGAGCATGTTGTGAGAAAGAAACAGCTGGAGTATGTTATCACAACGGGAAAGATGTCAGAGATGAGCGGCAGGGAGGAGACCAAGAAAGAATGTTCTAGAGACATTATGACATGGGTAAATATCAATATCAGAAATGACGGGCAGCACATAAGACAGAAGGTTGTGGACAGACATGATCACCAATGCCATTCAGCATGAACTATAAGGAGAAGAAAATATGTGGACACTAAACATCCCAATGGTAGTGTTTGTCTTAGTTGTATTTAATAGCACCGCCCGATGGATGGCAGCATGGGGCGAATGGATAAGAGCGCTCGTTTTTAAACATCCGGTGTGTTGATGTCGAGGTAGCGGGTTCAACCACTGCACCAGTCAGTTGGACTAACACTGTACTTCTCATCCGTGACTTGGGCACGTAAATTACATTTACTTCTGAAGTCGGGGTGGGTTCGCCTGATGGCGAGGGACACAAGTAATTGTTTGTTTTTTGTTGTTTTTTTGCATATCCTTACAGGACGTTGCAGTCAATATCAGAATTTTTCAGCTGCTGTTGATGTACTAGGCAAGATTACGCTTAGTAGTTTGCCATTGCTTTCTGAGCGACCGGCTCAATACCCCGTAAGTTACCAACGCGGCGAGAACCGTTACCAATTTTCTCGCAGGTTACGTTACTCATGAGAATATACGGGATAACGCAGAAAGACGTTAACCCCTAGGCCAGGGAGACCGGCACACTAGTAATAGGGATAATTAATCCACACGAAAATATTAGTCACGTGGACTAGAAGTAGTAACACGTGGATGGACTAAACTTGAGTTGAAAGCGAGCGGCAGCAAAATAATAAAAACATAATAATAATAAAATAACAGCACCTGATCTAATGCCGAAATAAATAAATTGCGATGTGACGTCATTTACTAACCGTGAAAACAACTTTTGAAAAATACGGTCCTTGGCTGCATTGGAACTTTTGGTTTTTGTTATTTAGTCTGGGGAGGAATTGATACAAAATAAAGGACACCAGTCAACATAACATAGCAAAGTCAGTCGGGAGAAGGAAATAGTATCATTATATCGGTGTAACCAAGCACGGGTTAAGAAAACTTAACGTTAAGTGCAGAAATACCCAGCAAACATAATGTTTACAAGAGCTGGGGGTGTATCGCCCTAACTGTGGTTAGGAAACACAAGTAGCTAGCAATCAATATGCCCTAAATAAACTGATACTGGAGAAAGCCCCGTTGTAGAGTGGTCAGATAGCAGGGCCTCTTGGGACAACCGCGTCGTGTGGGTACGAATGGTGAATACATAGGGCCCTTTTTGCACGCAATGTCAGTCACGTATGCGGATCTGTACGTTGGAACTTAAACTGGGTGAGTTATCGTCCCTGCTGAAACAGGATCGTAGAGTAGGCGTCGGAATATTGCTATAGTTGCTTGAAAATAAATGGGCATGGAGTGAATTGGGGCTTGGGGTGGGTTTCAGGTATGGTGTAAACATGTAAGGAACCCCATTACATCCCTTAACATCCATGGGGCATACGGTGCTAGTTCCATATTTGTATAGACCAGTCAGCACTCGTTGGGTGATGCGTTCTGTATCACATCAGCGATCTTCACTTTCCAAGACATTTTGGGTATCTATGTTTAGGCCACATGGCATGGACGAGACAGGAACACTGAGCTGATCCACGACTCTGGTGATCGAGTGAAATGGCGAATCATGACCGCCCACGCTTTCCGGCATGGCACATGATTGATTGATTGATTGATTTTAGAATAGGTTGACTATGGAGCCTAGGTCAATTCTCACAAGTTTAATCCGCCCAGATGTTGATAAAACCCGATGCCTACGGACCGGCAAGCTAGCGTCTAGCTAATACCCTACAGCGGCTGCCTTGAGTTTGGTGTTTGCCAAATATAACATTACCGAGAGTTCTAATCTATTCGGGGAGATTTGTTCTCCGTGAGTCTTCAGTAGTGTTACGCTCGTCTTAACCACCCGCTAACTAAACAGAGACCTGGTTTTCACGGGAAGACGTATGCCAGGATCTCGTAGGCAGGTTTCACAAAGAAAGAATCCCTCAGCTGATGGACATTGTCATGGGTAGGTGGCCACTGCAAATATCAGTTCCCTATAGTATCTTGTAAATGTCTCTTGGTTTGGACCTGATAATATATGCTCTGTATTTTCATAAAATAAATTGTAACTGGCTGTCTGTGCAAACCTCATAATATACGTTTTGGCTTTTCCATAAAATAAATTGGAACTGGATCTTTGAGCAAACCTAACAAATTCCACTCTGGTTTTTTCATAAAATAAATTGCAATCTGATCTTTGCAAGCCTCACAAATTTCACTCATGTTTTCCCATAAAATAAATTGTAACTGGCTCTCTGTGCAAACCTCACAAATTACACTCCGGTTTTTTCATAAAGTAACTTGTCATTTCATGTCGGGCTCCCTGGCCAAGGCGTTAATTATATTGTTCATAATCCCGTATACCCACGCGGGTAAAACAGCAGCTGCGAGAATCGGCATCGATTCGCGCCGCGCTGGTAACTTAAGGGGGTATGTGAGCCGGTCGTTCACAAAGCAATGGCAGACTAAAAAAATGCTTTGCATATCCTTTACAGGACATCGCTGTCAACATCAACATCTTTCAGCTGATTGTTGATTTCTTGGCAAGATTACGCTCAGTAGTTTGCCATTGCTTTCTGAGCGACCGGCTCCATACTCTCATAAGTCACTGACGCTACTCGAACCGTTCCCAATTCTCGTGCGCTCACGTCAACCACGGGGTTACGGAGAAAGCGGCTAACTTCTCGACCAGGGATGCTCTCTGTGCAAACCTCACAAATTACACTCCGGTTTTTTCATAAAGTAACTTGTCATTTCATGTCGGGCTCCCTGGCCAAGGCGTTAATTATATTGTTCATAATCCCGTATACCCACGCGGGTAAAACAGCAGCTGCGAGAATCGGCATCGATTCGCGCCGCGCTGGTAACTTAAGGGGGTATGTGAGCCGGTCGTTCACAAAGCAATGGCAGACTAAAAAAATACTTTGCATATCCTTTACAGGATATCGCTGTCAACATCAACATCTTTCAGCTGATTGTTGATTTCTTGGCAAGATTACGCTCAGTAGTTTGCCATTGCTTTCTGAGCGACCGGCTCCATACTCTCATAAGTCACTGACGCGACTCGAACCGTTTCCAATTCTCGTGCGCTCACGTCAACCACGGGGTTACGGAGAAAGCCGCTAACTTCTCGACCAGGGAGACCAGAAATGGCAGACTACTGAACGTAAAAACTTGCCTAGTACATCAACAGCAGCTGAAAAATGATGGTGTTGACTGCAACGTCCTGTAAGGGATATGCAACATTAAAAACAAAAATTTCATCTTTGGAAATCTCATAAATTCCACTCCGGTTTTCCCATAATGTAACATGTAACTAGCAGCCAGAGTACTGCTGTGAAAAGTACTGGTGACTGCCGGCCAGGTTTTCAAACAAACATCTTTTCCACATCGAGGCGGTTTTTTGTTTTTTAATTGTCGACCCTACCTCATCATCATCGTCATCATTAAGTACCCGCGTTCATGGCTTTCCAGGTATCTCGGTCTTTGATGCTGTGGACCCTACATAAAATGTAGTTGCATATCCTTTATAGGACGTCGCAGTCAACCACATCATTTTTATGGTGTTTGTGATCTCTCTACAAGTTTACGATCAGTAGTTTGCCATTGCTTTCTGAACGACCGGCATCCATACCATTTTGTAAACAACCAACGCAAGACGGACTGCTGCAAAATCGCCCGCATCTGCATTTCAAACGCGGTATGCGAGATTACGACCTGCGGCCGTAAACCTTCACCACGAAGCCGGTTACCTAAAATGGGTTTCAGGAAATATTAGGGAAATAAAGGCTACAGGCGTAATATTGACCCCATTAACCGTCAAGTATAGACAGGTCTGTAAAAGTATGGAGTTATCACCACATGCCTAATTCGCCTCGAGTTTGGGGGGGGGGGGGGGGGGAAGGGTTGTGTTCCTGACTTACTTCACAGTGAAGTGACAGAAGTTTTGACACAATTCTAAAAAAAAAAAAAAGTCGCTTAAAAGTCGACACGGTCAACTTCATTGCATCGGGTTAATTTTTTTTTTTTATAATCTCATATGGCTCAGTCTCTTTCCTCAGTGCGGAAAGCGTCACCCAAAGCACGAACTCCGTAGTTCCAACGACGACCCTCAAGAGTCTCCGAAAAAATGCACTCGTGAATCGAAGGACGCGGCCCGGAATCGAACCCACAACCTTCGGAGCCCGAGTCAGACGGCTTGACCACTTCGCCACAGAGACTCCCGCCACACTCCCTTGACACAATTCAAGGAGCATTTGGCATTTGCTGCAAGACCCATATTTTTTAATAGAACAATCGGCACTCGGAGAGTGATGTGTTCAGTATCACATCGGCTGTCTTTGCTTTCCAAAACATTGCCTGGTACCCATTTTAAGATGGGTTGACCAAGTCTATTGTAATAATTTGTTTGCGTGCGAATTCGAACCTTTGACTATCTGGCTGGTATTCAAACGTCTGGTCAATGCGCTACCTCTGCTCACCCTTTGTTTGCTAATGTGTAAATGCCTCTTACAAGCGTTGCTATGCACAATATATGAACAAACAACACGTTATTATAAAATCCCGCGGCAAACAATTAAAACAAACACATGGAATTACCTGACTAGGGAGTAGTATATGGCGTGCACTTGCCACATGATTTCTTGTAGGCTGAAGGCTGAAAGGGTTTTATGAAGGAAATATGGGGGAAATTTGTCGACTCGGTTCCAGCCTGGAGGCTGAAGGAAATTTGGGCGGCGGCGTGTGGGAAATTTTATTTCGTGGGAACGAAATTTTTGGGGCTGCCTGGTGGGGAAGTAATTAAGGTAAATGTTCTGTGAGATGAGTGATAGTATTTAAAGAGAGGGTACGGATGAGGGAGGGGTATATATTTTAGAAAGGAGTATATGAATGTGTGCGTAGTGATGAACAAGGGTGTGATGGGTCGTGATTTCTACTCATGGGTATATGGTGGTTACGTATATTAGTATGGGTAGTGATGAACAAGGGTGTGATGGGTCGTGGTTTCTACTCATGGGTATATGGTGGTTATGTATATTAGTATGGGTAGTGATGAACAAGGGTGTGATGGGTCGTGGTTTCTACTCATGGGATGGGTATATGGTGGTTATGTATATTAGTATGGGTAGTGATAAACAAGGGTGTGATGGGTCGTTCTACTCATGGGTATATGGTGGTGGTATAGATATAATGTGTGCGTAGTGATGAACAAGGGGTGTGAGGGGTCGTGGTTTCTACTCATGGGATGGGTATATGGTGGTTATGTATATTAGTATGGGTAGTGATAAACAAGGGTGTGATGGGTCGTTCTACTCATGGGTATATGGTTGTGGTGTAGACATAATGTGTATGTGTAGTGATGTATAAAACAAGGGTGTGATGGGTATATGGTGGTGGGGTATATGAATGTGTTCACTAGGCATGGTGTAGTGATGTATAAAACAAGGGTGTGATGGGTATATGGTGGTGGGGTATATGAATGTGTTCACTAGGCATGGTGTAGTGATGTATAAACAAGGGTGTGAGGGGTCGTGGTTTCTACTCATGGGATGGGTATATGGTGGTTATGTATATTAGTATGGGTAGTGATAAACAAGGGTGTGATGGGTCGTGGTTTCTACTCATGGGTATATGGTGGTGGTGTAGATATAATGTGTGCGTAGTGATGAACAAGGGTGTGATGGGTCGTGGTTTCTACTCATGGGTATATGGTGGTGGTGTAGATATAATGTGTGCGTAGTGATGAACAAGGGTGTGATGGGTCGTGGTTTCTACTCATGGGTATATGGTGGTGTCGTAGACATAATGTGTATGTGTAGTGATGTATAAAACAAGGGTGTAATGGGTATATGGTGGTGTGGTATATGAATGTGTTCACTAGGCATGGTGTAGTGATGTATAAACAAGGGTGTGATGGGTCGTGGTTTCTACTCATGGGTATATGGTGGTTATGTATATTAGTATGGGTAGTGATAAACAAGGGTGTGATGGGTCGTTCTACTCATGGGTATATGGTGGTGGTGTAGACACAATGTGTATGTGTAGTGATGTATAAAACAAGGGTGTGATGGGTATATGGTGGTGGGGTATATGAATGTGTTCAATAGGCATGGTGTAGTGATGTATAAACAAGGGTGTGAGGGGTCGTTCTACTCATGGGTATATGGTGGTGGTGTAGACATAATGTGTATGGGTAGTGATAATCAAGGGTGTGATGGGTCGTTATACTCATGGGTATATGGTGGTGGCGTAGACATAATATGTATGGGTAGTGATAGACAAGGGTGTGCTGGGTCGTTCTACTCATGGGTATATGGTGGTGTCGTAGACATAATGTATATGTGTAGTGATAGACAAGGGTGTGATGGGTCGTTATACTCATGGGTATATGGTGGTGGCGTAGACATAATATGTATGGGTAGTGATAGACAAGGGTGTGCTGGGTCGTTCTACTCATGGGTATATGGTGGTGGTGTAGATATAATGTGTGCGTAGTGATGAACAAGGGTGTGATGGGTCGTTATACTCATGGGTATATGGTGGTGGTTACGTATATTAGTATGGGTAGTGATGAACAAGGGTGTGATGGGTCGTGGTTATACTCGAAGTAAGAGGTGGTTACTGAACAAGGAGGTGTAGTTGTTTACTGAACAAAAAGAGAGGTGTAGGAGTCTGACACAGTAAAACACAGAGACAAAAGTAAAAACAAAGTGGGTTCAATAATGAAACAATCAGGGTCGTGTAATACGAAGGCATTCTCCGGTCTTAGGGATAAAAGAGGCCGCCGGGGTGGTGTTATAAGTGGTAGTAACTGCAAGGGTGGGTTCTTCACCGAAAAGCTTATAAAGAAGGATATGGTGGTAAGGGGTGTAAAGGGTGATGTCGATCGGGCCCGCAGATCAACCGGTGTCAATACGGTTCCAAGTGCTTGAACTGTTCCTCTAGGCGATATATCAGCGTCTACACGAGTCTCCTTGTCTATAACAAATACATAAACACAAACACACATACAAATACAAAGACAACCAGACATACACATAAAGACAGACAAGCACAAAGACACACCCATACTATTACTACTGTCATCACAACTATACACCCATAATCAATTACACAAATACACACCTACAAGCGTACAGACACACAGACACACCCATCGCCTAGGATTACTACTGTCATCACAACTATACACACTTGATACACTTGTACATACAGACCTACAAGCACACAAAAACACACCCAAACCATTACTACTGGTACCACAACAAGTACACACCCATAATCAATTACACAAATACACACACACATACAAACACAAAGACAACCATACACAGACACACCCATCGCCTAGGATTACTACTGTCATCTCAACTATACACACACGTGTACACACATACAAGTACAAGAATAGCTTGTCTAACTGCCACGTCAGCTATGTAGGGTGCAGACCCAGTGTATAAAATAGAAGGCGTCTCTTGTGAGCACAGTACCAGTTCACGGGCTGAGTTGGGTATCTACAGAGGTGCTTCAGGCTGGGGTGAGCAGTGTAGTAACCAGATATTGTTCACGTACTGACTTGGCTAGCTACAGTGGTGAAATTTGGTGTGAGCAGTGTAGTAACCAGATATTGTTCACGTACTGACTTGGCTAGCTACAGTGGTGAAATTTGGTGTGAGCAGTGTAGTAACCAGATATTGTTCACGTACTGACTTGGCTAGCTACAGTGGTGAAATTTGGTGTGAGCAGTGTAGTAACCAGATATTGTTCACGTACTGACTTGGCTAGCTACAGTGGTGAAATTTGGTGTGAGCAGTGTAGTAACCAGATATTGTTCACGTACTGACTTGGCTAGCTACAGTGGTGAAATTTGGTGTGAGCAGTGTAGTAACCAGATATTGTTCACGTACTGACTTGGCTACAGTGGTGAAATTTGGTGTGAGCAGTGTAGTAACCAGATATTGTTCACGTACTGACTTGGCTAGCTACAGTGGTGAAATTTGGTGTGAGCAGTGTAGTAACCAGATATTTTTCATGTACTGACTTGGCTAGTCACAGCAGTGAAACTTGGTGTGAGCCTTGTTCGTGTCGTTGGCCTCTGCTAAAACAGTGAAACATTGTATACACCAGAACATTTTTTCAGTGGTTGTAAGAAAGAAGAAAAAAACCAGTTTATCAATATGACCACCAGATCTACTGTCACGTGCTCAGTGTGCGACAAAGCCTATTGTGATAAGTATACCCTTAATCATCACATTCGGACCTTTCACGAGGGGAAAGACCAAGTATATCCCTGTCAGTTATGTGATAAGGTGTATAAGACGAACGATGGCCTACAAAAACACAAACGAATACGTCATCAACCACGTATGAATACACCAAACACTGCAATACCAGAGACGACAGCACCACCTGTCTATTTACATCATTATTGTAGTCTAACGCAAGTACCAGACTGCCACCACTGTATCTTCAATGATAACCTTACCCGCTATAATGGGAACATTCACAATGATTATCCCTGTCAGTTACGTGACAATCTATACAATTCGAACCTACAACGGTACTTACATCACCTGACATCACGAGAAAGGATGACACCCTTAGACACCCTGGCAACAAGTCCACTCATAGTAGCAGAGGATATCCAACCAAATGATAGAGACAGTTTGGCAGCCCTTAAGGCGTACTGCAAGGACCTCTCGATTATGCTACCCAATCAAATGGTAGTACTAGAAAAAAGCGTCGACCACCGCTATCGGGTGGTTTTGGTATGATAAAAAGAAGTATTCAGATATCTTGTATGATATCTCATACATGTCCTTATTCTGGAGCCGAAACAAATAAGGTATGTGTGATGACTTCGACAACAACAGTGTTTTTGCTAGTCAACCACCAGAGCCCAGAAGAATGAAGATCACTAATCCAGAACTTTTTGGTGTTTCACTAATCATCTATGTCATTGATTGTTTCTTATATCTCTAAACTGTTTTTCACTAATCATGTATGTCATTGATTTTTTTCTTATAGCTCTAAACTGTTTTTCACTACTCATGTATGTCATTGATTTTTTCTTATATCACTAAAGTGTTTTGATGAATATGTTGTGAACACACATATTTTGGTGATAAAAATATTGAAACCAAGTTTTTTTTTTTGTTGATTTTCTTTATTGGTTTGTTTTCATGCCGTTGTCTTGTCGGCTCAGAGCTTACATTACCAGACATGAACAAAGTCTTAGAAGAAGTTATGGCAAATACAGAAATATATGAAAAATAACCAAGTATGAAAAACATCGTGCAAAGACAGAAATAGTTCAACTAAACTTATAAATAAGTCACCAAAAGGGGAAAAGGTCAAGTACAGAAATAGCTATGGAAAAAAATAAGTCCACAAAACTAAGAAAGAAATGTAACTTCTGTAGTCAAATGTGTCTTATCTGAAAAGACGCTATCAATGTCACCCCTTTCCTTGTTTTACTTTACCGAAGGCCTTCACCGTAGCTGGTACAGAAACCCTTATACAGCACTCATCTCTCCACAGTCTTGGTTGCTTTCTAATACAAAGTGGTTACATCACCAAGAACTTCAAACCTCCACTGTACACGTGCTCCATTGAAACACCCATGACAGTTAACAACATGTATGGCCATGTAATCTGTGAGTCCATCGGGGATAGTTCATCCGAGTATTCCAAAAGAACCATTTCCCATGGCTGACATCTTCAACTTGCTATAACACAACTTATTCTAATATACACTTTACATGAAATTTCCCAAATTTGGGCTCTATTAAAGATTACGTAATGAGATACACAAAGACACCAAGAACATATCAGACAAAACAACTCACAAACCAGACTTAGAACTAAAACTTAAACCATATCAGATGAACCACCCAACAAGTACTACTAGAACACAAACATATAATAAGGAAACACATGACACACAGAGCTTACAGACAAATCACTTGGACTCAAACAAATTTTGCTTCTTGTACTGTAGAATTCTACATTATACATCATTTAACCCTAACCTAACCCCTAACCCTAACGATTCACCAAACACAACAAGCTCTTTCTGTAAGAGACATAGACACAAACCACTGTTAGAAACCGAAAAAGTTAAATTTTAATTATCACTTAAAAATAATAAATCGCAATTTTATTTCGCTTCACTTAATATACAGATATAGACTAAGTATAGGTATAGGTATATGTATAGGACTATATCGAGCTTACATTTTGTGTAATAAAATTGCGATTTATTATTTTTAAGTGATAATTAAAATTTAACTTTTTCGGTTTCTAACAGTGGTTTGTGTCTATGTCTCTTACAGAAAGAGCTTGTTGTGTTTGGTGAATCGTTAGGGTTAGGGGTTAGGTTAGGGTTAAATGATGTATAATGTAGAATTCTACAGTACAAGAAGCAAAATTTGTTTGAGTCCAAGTGATTTGTCTGTACGCTCTGTGTGTCATGTGTTTCCTTATTATATGTTTGTGTTCTAGTAGTACTTGTTGGGTGGTTCATCTGATATGGTTTAAGTTTTAGTTCTAAGTCTGGTTTGTGAGTTGTTTTGTCTGATATGTTCTTGGTGTCTTTGTGTATCTCATTACGTAATCTTTAATAGAGCCCAAATTTGGGAAATTTCATGTAAAGTGTATATTAGAATAAGTTGTGTTATAGCAAGTTGAAGATGTCAGCCATGGGAAATGGTTCTTTTGGAATACTCGGATGAACTATCCCCGATGGACTCACAGATTACATGGCCATACATGTTGTTAACTGTCATGGGTGTTTCAATGGAGCACGTGTACAGTGGAGGTTTGAAGTTCTTGGTGATGTAACCACTTTGTATTAGAAAGCAACCAAGACTGTGGAGAGATGAGTGCTGTATAAGGGTTTCTGTACCAGCTACGGTGAAGGCCTTCGGTAACGTAAAACAAGGAAAGTGGTGGTGATTATGTATGTGAAATGTCTTTTCAGATAAGACACATTTGACTACAGAAGTTACATTTCTTTCTTAGTTTTGTGGACTTATTTTTTTCCATAGCTATTTCTGTACTTGACCTTTTCCCCTTTTGGTGACTTATTTATAAGTTTAGTTGAACTATTTCTGTCTTTGCACGATGTTTTTCATACTTGGTTATTTTTCATATATTTCTGTATTTGCCATAACTTCTTCTAAGACTTTGTTCATGTCTGGTAATGTAAGCTCTGAGCCGACAAGACAACGGCATGAAAACAAACCAATAAAGAAAATCAACAAAAAAAAAACTTGGTTTCAATATTTTTATCACCAAAATATGTGTGTTCACAACATATTCATCAAAACACTTTAGTGATATAAGAAAAAATCAATGACATACATGAGTAGTGAAAAACAGTTTAGAGCTATAAGAAAAAATCAATGACATACATGATTAGTGAAAAACAGTTTAGAGATATAAGAAACAATCAATGACATAGATGATTAGTGAAACACCAAAAAGTTCTGGATTAGTGATCTTCATTCTTCTGGGCTCTGGTGGTTGACTAGCAAAAACACTGTTGTTGTCGAAGTCATCACACATACCTTATTTGTTTCGGCTCCAGAATAAGGACATGTATGATATATCATACAAGATATCTGAATACTTCTTTTTATCATACCAAAACCACCCGATAGCGGTGGTCGACGCTTTTTTCTAGTACTACCATTTGATTGGGTAGCATAATCGAGAGGTCCTTGCAGTACGCCTTAAGGGCTGCCAAACTGTCTCTATCATTTGGTTGGATATCCTCTGCTACTATGAGTGGACTTGTTGCCAGGGTGTCTAAGGGTGTCATCCTTTCTCGTGATGTCAGGTGATGTAAGTACCGTTGTAGGTTCGAATTGTATAGATTGTCACGTAACTGACAGGGATAATCATTGTGAATGTTCCCATTATAGCGGGTAAGGTTATCATTGAAGATACAGTGGTGGCAGTCTGGTACTTGCGTTAGACTACAATAATGATGTAAATAGACAGGTGGTGCTGTCGTCTCTGGTATTGCAGTGTTTGGTGTATTCATACGTGGTTGATGACGTATTCGTTTGTGTTTTTGTAGGCCATCGTTCGTCTTATACACCTTATCACATAACTGACAGGGATATACTTGGTCTTTCCCCTCGTGAAAGGTCCGAATGTGATGATTAAGGGTATACTTATCACAATAGGCTTTGTCGCACACTGAGCACGTGACAGTAGATCTGGTGGTCATATTGATAAACTGGTTTTTTTCTTCTTTCTTACAACCACGAAAAAATGTTCTGGTGTATACAATGTTTCACTGTTTTAGCAGAGGCCAACGACACGAACAAGGCTCACACCAAGTTTCACTGCTGTGACTAGCCAAGTCAGTACATGAAAAATATCTGGTTACTACACTGCTCACACCAAATTTCACCACTGTAGCTAGCCAAGTCAGTACGTGAACAATATCTGGTTACTACACTGCTCACACCAAATTTCACCACTGTAGCCAAGTCAGTACGTGAACAATATCTGGTTACTACACTGCTCACACCAAATTTCACCACTGTAGCTAGCCAAGTCAGTACGTGAACAATATCTGGTTACTACACTGCTCACACCAAATTTCACCACTGTAGCTAGCCAAGTCAGTACGTGAACAATATCTGGTTACTACACTGCTCACACCAAATTTCACCACTGTAGCTAGCCAAGTCAGTACGTGAACAATATCTGGTTACTACACTGCTCACACCAAATTTCACCACTGTAGCTAGCCAAGTCAGTACGTGAACAATATCTGGTTACTACACTGCTCACACCAAATTTCACCACTGTAGCTAGCCAAGTCAGTACGTGAACAATATCTGGTTACTACACTGCTCACCCCAGCCTGAAGCACCTCTGTAGATACCCAACTCAGCCCGTGAACTGGTACTGTGCTCACAAGAGACGCCTTCTATTTTATACACTGGGTCTGCACCCTACATAGCTGACGTGGCAGTTAGACAAGCTATTCTTGTACTTGTATGTGTGTACACGTGTGTGTATAGTTGAGATGACAGTAGTAATCCTAGGCGATGGGTGTGTCTGTGTATGGTTGTCTTTGTGTTTGTATGTGTGTGTGTATTTGTGTAATTGATTATGGGTGTGTACTTGTTGTGGTACCAGTAGTAATGGTTTGGGTGTGTTTTTGTGTGCTTGTAGGTCTGTATGTACAAGTGTATCAAGTGTGTATAGTTGTGATGACAGTAGTAATCCTAGGCGATGGGTGTGTCTGTGTGTCTGTACGCTTGTAGGTGTGTATTTGTGTAATTGATTATGGGTGTATAGTTGTGATGACAGTAGTAATAGTATGGGTGTGTCTTTGTGCTTGTCTGTCTTTATGTGTATGTCTGGTTGTCTTTGTATTTGTATGTGTGTTTGTGTTTATGTATTTGTTATAGACAAGGAGACTCGTGTAGACGCTGATATATCGCCTAGAGGAACAGTTCAAGCACTTGGAACCGTATTGACACCGGTTGATCTGCGGGCCCGATCGACATCACCCTTTACACCCCTTACCACCATATCCTTCTTTATAAGCTTTTCGGTGAAGAACCCACCCTTGCAGTTACTACCACTTATAACACCACCCCGGCGGCCTCTTTTATCCCTAAGACCGGAGAATGCCTTCGTATTACACGACCCTGATTGTTTCATTATTGAACCCACTTTGTTTTTACTTTTGTCTCTGTGTTTTACTGTGTCAGACTCCTACACCTCTCTTTTTGTTCAGTAAACAACTACACCTCCTTGTTCAGTAACCACCTCTTACTTCGAGTATAACCACGACCCATCACACCCTTGTTCATCACTACCCATACTAATATACGTAACCACCACCATATACCCATGAGTATAACGACCCATCACACCCTTGTTCATCACTACGCACACATTATATCTACACCACCACCATATACCCATGAGTAGAACGACCCAGCACACCCTTGTCTATCACTACCCATACATATTATGTCTACGCCACCACCATATACCCATGAGTATAACGACCCATCACACCCTTGTCTATCACTACACATATACATTATGTCTACGACACCACCATATACCCATGAGTAGAACGACCCAGCACACCCTTGTCTATCACTACCCATACATATTATGTCTACGCCACCACCATATACCCATGAGTATAACGACCCATCACACCCTTGATTATCACTACCCATACACATTATGTCTACACCACCACCATATACCCATGAGTAGAACGACCCCTCACACCCTTGTTTATACATCACTACACCATGCCTATTGAACACATTCATATACCCCACCACCATATACCCATCACACCCTTGTTTTATACATCACTACACATACACATTGTGTCTACACCACCACCATATACCCATGAGTAGAACGACCCATCACACCCTTGTTTATCACTACCCATACTAATATACATAACCACCATATACCCATGAGTAGAAACCACGACCCATCACACCCTTGTTTATACATCACTACACCATGCCTAGTGAACACATTCATATACCACACCACCATATACCCATTACACCCTTGTTTTATACATCACTACACATACACATTATGTCTACGACACCACCATATACCCATGAGTAGAAACCACGACCCATCACACCCTTGTTCATCACTACGCACACATTATATCTACACCACCACCATATACCCATGAGTAGAAACCACGACCCATCACACCCTTGTTCATCACTACGCACACATTATATCTACACCACCACCATATACCCATGAGTAGAAACCACGACCCATCACACCCTTGTTTATCACTACCCATACTAATATACATAACCACCATATACCCATCCCATGAGTAGAAACCACGACCCCTCACACCCTTGTTTATACATCACTACACCATGCCTAGTGAACACATTCATATACCCCACCACCATATACCCATCACACCCTTGTTTTATACATCACTACACCATGCCTAGTGAACACATTCATATACCCCACCACCATATACCCATCACACCCTTGTTTTATACATCACTACACATACACATTATGTCTACACCACAACCATATACCCATGAGTAGAACGACCCATCACACCCTTGTTTATCACTACCCATACTAATATACATAACCACCATATACCCATCCCATGAGTAGAAACCACGACCCCTCACACCCCTTGTTCATCACTACGCACACATTATATCTATACCACCACCATATACCCATGAGTAGAACGACCCATCACACCCTTGTTTATCACTACCCATACTAATATACATAACCACCATATACCCATGAGTAGAAACCACGACCCATCACACCCTTGTTCATCACTACCCATACTAATATACGTAACCACCATATACCCATGAGTAGAAATCACGACCCATCACACCCTTGTTCATCACTACGCACACATTCATATACTCCTTTCTAAAATATATACCCCTCCCTCATCCGTACCCTCTCTTTAAATACTATCACTCATCTCACAGAACATTTACCTTAATTACTTCCCCACCAGGCAGCCCCAAAAATTTCGTTCCCACGAAATAAAATTTCCCACACGCCGCCGCCCAAATTTCCTTCAGCCTCCAGGCTGGAACCGAGTCGACAAATTTCCCCCATATTTCCTTCATAAAACCCTTTCAGCCTTCAGCCTACAAGAAATCATGTGGCAAGTGCACGCCATATACTACTCTAGGGTCTCTGACCGGGTAACCAGAGTAATGAACGTGGCAGAAATACATTAAAATGATAATGATGATGATGATGATGATGATGATGATGATGATGATGATGATGATGATGATGATGATGATGATGATGATGATGATGAAATAATAATAATAATAATAATAATAATAATAATAATAATAATAATAATAATAATAATAATAATAATAATAACTACAAACAAGTATTAGGAAAACTAGTATAAGTTAAATACAAAGCAACTGCCCGACGTTTCTGATATTTAATATCTTTGTCAAGAACAATGCAAAGACAAACATGAGAAATTGATATAATTAACATGAAATTAAAATACACGTTAATGTACATTTAAAATAATAGTTATTTTTACAAAAGGGAAATGAGAAGGGCATATTCGTCTTTCTTATCTGATATCTGAAACCTCAAAATAGCTCTAGCAGAAGACGAGGTAAAGCTATAAAATATGCACACAAGATAAATTTGGGATTTTCCAAAAGTTGAATAGTCGCCTAGCAATTGCTATTTCTGAGTATAGAACAAATGAAAGCAAAAATGATATGACGTATTTCCATTACTCTAGTCTGCATGAGGTGATGAGAACACACACATGAGGTAGAAGACCATGTTAACAGCGTTAAAGACGTTCATACACTGAACTGGGCAAATGTGAATTGGTAAAGCGAGTATCTTACCGTATAATCAGATCATTCGCCATATACGTTTTTAGAAGAAGCAGCTTAAGAATAATTCGGTTAAATACATGAAATATTAAGAGATCTTGAAAGCTTGGCTTTTAATATTAAAAAGAGATCTAGGTTATGTGAAGGATTAGAGAAGAAAAGGTTAAAACATAACCGCCGAGTTGTGTTTGTATTTATTGAGTATTCAACCAGTTTATTTTAGGAGTAACAGATCCACTCATTGTTATTTTCTTAGTATAGATTCAGTAGGTTAGAAGTGCACGATGAGGGTCATTTTTGTTGCTCTCTCTCTCTCTCTCTCTCTCTCTCTCTCTCTCTCTTTCTCTCTCTCTCTCTCTCTCTCTCTCTCTCTCTCTCTCTCTCTCTCTCTGTCTCTCTCGCTCGCTCGCTGGGGTCATCCATACCTATTTCATTTTTTTATTCGCAAGCAGCTGTGATTTATCCTATATGTAGGTAGCTAGTGGGTTAGGCAGGCAGGCAGGCAGTCAGACAAGTAAAGTTTGATATTCCAGGTAAAGAAGACATTTATAAGTAATTCTACCTCAGCCGATCAGCTGAAATTTCCTAGCGTTTAACCAACGAGAAGCCAGTATTTGGAACAGATATTGTCCAGTGCTTGCCAGTATTTTTAACAGATATTGTCCAGTGTTTGCCAGTATTTGGAACAGATATTGTCCAGTGCTTGCCAGTATTTTTAACAGATATTGTCCAGTGTTTGCCAGTATTTGTAACATATATTGTCCAGTGTTTGCCAGTATTTGGAACATATATTGTCCAATGTTTACCGGTATTTGGAACAGATATTGTCCAGTGTTTGTCTGTACTTGGAACATATATTGTCAAGTGTTTGCCTGTACTTGCAATGTATATTTTCCAATGTTTACCGGTCACTTCCGGTCCCCAGCATGGCGGTTAAGCATTGAACCTCTACTGCCTCTGCAGTATTTATCCGTGTGGCTGCGGTTTGCATTTAGCCTTTTCCTCATGTTGGACTGGCAGTATATGGTTCCGTCGCCCTGCTACTGAGTGAGTGCGTGGCGGGACTCTGTGAGCTGTGATATTCGCGTGGAATGCTTCGACATGTCCGCTTTTGTTTGTACAGTGAACTGCATGTTCGGAACAATGACTACCGGCTATTGCTGAATTTACTGATTTGCCTTTTCGGTTCACGAGTGCATTTTTCAGGAGACTCCTGGGAGTCGGCGCTGGAGCTACGAAGTTTGTGCTTAATACGACGCTTTCGGCGGGTCGCTCTGCGGATAGAGACAGAGCCATGTGAGAAAACCCGGGTCAATGAGGTCTTTCTGGTGACTGCCGATTCCATCGTCGATGAACTCGTGTTATTTTGTTTTCGTGGAGGACTTTTGTGTTGGCATTCTGGCGGCGGCATTATGCACAGTGTACCTGTGCGTGTTGTTGGATTACCGAGACTCCTGTCTGTTCCACTTTTCACATTGGACACTGAGGAGCATTTTGTGTAATATTCACTGGCACAGGAACGGAGCTATGTCACATTAAAAACTTGAACGTTTCGATCGATGACAGAAAGTCGCGCCAAATGTCTACACACAGTCGGCATTTCTTTAATATGTTGTTGCTCGAGGAGGGACTATAGCGCCATCCGTCCGCAAGGCGGCAGCCATCCTTTGATGTGATAGACGGGATGTCTGGGCAGAAGTCGGCTAGACCTTGTGTTGTGGGGAAATTATTCTCTGGTTCACAGGCGGGCAAGACTTTTTGTTGTACGGGAAACAGGTCCCCAGATGAAAGCAAAATAGACGGCGGGCTGTTTCCACCCAGTCTAAACAGACGGGAGAAAAATAGATTCCAGACTGTCTAGTGTCTAGACAGTTTTGTGACGTCATTTATACTCAGTATAAAAACAGTGAAGTAAACAACTTTTGGGTTAGTCGACCAAAAGTTGTTCAAGCGCTACGGATGTGTGCAATATTCCTTGTTGTTTCTATAGAGAGAGACTATAGTGTCTATTGTTGATGTATATCGGCGGACATCGATCCAGTCTGTGATTTCATAGTCTCCATCTACAACAGGATTAACTATATGGTATTCTATTAATCATATCTAACTTAGATTATTCTTAGGAATAGAGTGCAGTACTGTGCGGTGATAGAACGTATTATAAGAGCGTCGGCAACAGTAGCCTATCGCGTAGCTTAAACTAGCTGGTGTGAGATATAATTTAACTCAGTGAGTTAAGGACAATGTAGTGGGATAATATTTTGAGAGATTGTGGATGGTTGGTGGAAGGGGGGGGGGGGGGGAGATTGAGGGAATGTGAAATGGTAGGATCTTCCAGTAGGGCATCTGCTGGGTTTCTACCCGTTTCCTTTAGTCTTTCCTTGTCTTACCATGACTCAGACCGAAGTGATGAGCTTCTCGGCCTTATGGCAGAGTTTGGTTCTCTGTTATTTTTTCTGAGTGCGGCCGGTGGCCTTCACTCACCTAATAAAGGTCAGAATTGGGATGCTCTCACCAGGTGTGTTCTCTGTTCAACAGGTTCCACTCGTTTGTTCCACATTATTCTACCAATAAGCTAGCAACAAAGTCATAGAAAGGGATGGCTCGAGGATTGAAAGCAGAGTTTACTGAGAGGCTTTTGCACTAGGCTCATAACCCAGATGGTCTGCGGGAACCTGGCCTCTGCTGAGCAGGACATGATGAGTATACGTGTGTTTTCTTAAGTGATAGTTACATCACAGAAAATTCAGGACACTTTAACTAACACCTGTACCAGGAACACTAATAGATATAACTACCTGGAACAGTAACATTGTGTGTTAATGTGACATGTTCGATTGAGACAGAGGACCTAGTTAGTAGTGTTCTCTGGAAATATATCTTGAATAATAAAAATACAAGATAAAGGATATGATTTTGCACGTTTTTGTCTAGAGGTCTCTCAAATGAGATAATCATTCCCGCAATAGCCCCTTTGGAGAACCATTTTTCCCTTGGCTCTGAACCCCCACTGTGAGACTACCAAGTATCTACAAAGAAATTTATAAAAGAAGAAAAAGGTTCCCTCAAGGCCAAAAGGAGATCTGAACTATTCGCCCCTGTACAACTGAGGATCCATTTCACTCATTATAATGTTGCCAGTGTGCTATTCGTCCGTCACATTAGATCTTCCCTTATTTATTTGTTTGTGTCAGTGTGACCTATATCAGCTGTCCAATTATACCTTAGGACTTTAGGTTTCAATACTAGTCGAAAAACTCAACAAGAACTGTACATAACATCTGTTGAACAAGACATCTACATGACAGGTTCTTGACAAGAGTGGGACATACATTTACAGAGAAATGTTTACACCAACCAATGCACAAGACACACATCATAAGAGATACTTGACAACATCTATACAAGACTTTTCACAATATTTGTAACCAACCACAGTAACTTTTAAGACATTCACCAGAGACAATACTTGACAGCAACTGTACAAGAAATTCTCCTGAGACATGTACTTAAAACACTGGTTCATTAATACACTTTATTGAGCTGATGTTGGGTCGAGTGAAGACCAATAGTTCATCGTTCTGACATGTCAACACTTCAACACATACATACATAATGTACAGATATGTCGAACATGCATGCAGATAAACATGATACAAAAACTCCTAAATAATCCACCAACTGATAAAAAAAAAACACTCTCCTCCTTCTCTCTTCTCTAACTACACCACTGATTCATGTATCTATCATCACTTCTTGTCTCTTGGGAATTTTATAAAATCCTATCATGGGAAACTTAAGGGAGGAACTACTGTTCTGGATCAGTTGCATCCTGTTATCATCAGCAATTGATGTTGGGAAAGCTCCAGGTAGCAGACTTCCTATAATAAGTTCCATGGCAGATTATTTCCTCTTGAGAACAGAATTTGGAATGATGGTACTGAATCTCACTGTTGACCAGACTGTCGGTGAATGCTGTCACTGGGGTACTTCAAAGGGTTGAGGATAGCACTCTCTTGAAATTGGGAGATGTATACTCGGTACATGTAGAACATGACTTGTCGAAGAGACCCAGAGATCTGAACACAATCCAATATATTGCAGCATTTCACTTCGCCAGTCTAACCTCACCTACTCTTCAAGTCTCATTCAATATCACTGTGTGAGCACTGTCATGAGTCAAATGACAGTGATGCAGGCAATGGATGAGTTAGCGCATCAAAGAAGAAGATAAAGGGTGTCACAAATGGTGAACATTGTGACACCAACATTGAACGCAATTTTGACGTCATGATAGGACGTCACCTAACGCCATAACGGCTTAAGCTTTAGTGTGTGTGCCAGCGGACAAGGTGATCGGATGTGCTTTCAATATCAGTCTCGGGAGTCAAACTGTGACCGAAGTTCATAAGTCACCAAAAACAGCGCTAGCTGGTGTATGGTGAGCTCCAGTGGAAGGTAGGAGTAGTATATTGGATGTGCATGATACAATAGGCGGCTGGCCTTGTTCCCAACACTTTCACTGGTCTGTGGAGATGATTTATGGTTAACGTGCGGGAGTGCATGGAGAGAGAGAATGACTGAAGTCAGCATCAATCCCACACTCATTACCGTAGTCGACGACCAGCTGTAAGAAATACATTACAGTTCATTCCATCAGTATATGCGTTGAGTCGTTGTTGTGGAATTCAGATGGTTACCCTGTCCTGTGTCAGAATGCATCAATATATGCTGTCATGTACCCCTGATGCCCAGAGCCACATAGAGCTTGAGGTGAGCTCGCTACATTATAGAGCCTGAACTCGTATCATTGTAGAGGAAGCAACCTCGCCTCATGACATGGGAGCATCGTCCGAAGAGATTTGAACCATTGGTTTTGACATGGTAGCGTCACCCGAAGAAATTTGAACCATTACCTCGTGACATAGTGACGGTCAGTTTCTCAGCCTGATAAAGAAACACATTCATGAACACGCAACGTATCTGTAAATGTGAGGATCATGCCGATCAATAGCTGGTGATCAAGTGGCGCATCCTGGGTTGTTTAATTGTCTTATCATCGTATAAATGATTGAACCGCACGGTCAGTGTCAGTTGGAGACTGTTTTCTGGATGCTAAAGAGGTCGGTACTGTACTTAATTGTCCGAGAGCCGTATATTGACATTATCGCTCTAATTGTTGATCTAGATAGAGAACATTTGCTTACGAGTTATTTTACTCATTATAAGAGCAAGATTGAAAGTCTAAGTGGACTATATTTGGAAAAACTATCAATTACCAGTTTGGGGATTAAAAATAAATGTCACGATACATAGGAGACACAGGTGATACGGAAGATTTGTAATAACTGATTGATATCAAGATTTACAAAGGCAGTGATTGTTGGATCGTCATTGGGTTACCTTCGCTGGTTGATTGTATCGTCTATACCAACAACAGTTCGTCACAGTGACATATGTTCTACGGAAAACGAATTTTGGTTTTTCCAGTGCTATTCAAGTGTACAAGATAATCAACGCCTCGCTGAGGCTGTATCAACACAGTGGTCATCTTAGTGCATATAGACAGTGTATTACAAAATAGGGCTAAACCTGATAGCTACAGTGTGTAGCAAATAACACTCACATCAGGCAGGCTCCTTCTAAGGCTGATCACGGGCATCGTGCCTAGAGTGTTATTCTCATAATTGGTGTAACCTACGACAGTTCAACATTTTAAACATATACGGAAACGTGATGAATTAACGCCTAAGTACAACGAAATGGACACAGTGATATCATTTATGAAGGTACGCAGACCATGGATTTCAGGAACGTACATATAAACTCATCAAAGTCGTGCTTACGGAGTAACATCGAACAAAATTATTTATCAAATCGAGTGGATTGTTCTACTATCAAACTGTTGGAAAAGGTTTACTTATTCTTGAGCTAAGTATTCTATTTGTTTGTGGTTTGTCAGTAATTAGTTATGGTCAGAATACTGTAATTTTGCACGCATTTATTTTGTCTTTATTATCGTAAGTGTGATGACGTCATAGGCGTGATACACAATTTTATGCTATTTTGTCTTGTGAGGTCTTATGCGCGGTGCATTATTGAGTTGTTACATAATGCTGGAATCTAAAGAACTTTAACTCTGTCTATACTGTAACTACTGAGTTATAGGTCGTGTCTGTTATAAAATTATTTGTCATTTTCATTATTAATGTATCTAATTGTAATTTATTAATTATTTCTTTCGACTTTCTTCGATTTTATCTGTCGAATTTAATACTTATAAGCCATGTTTATGGTTGGGTAAAATATTTTTTTTTCTTTTCATTCATTTCGCACTTTGATTATTATTATTGAATATTGTAGAAACATAAAAACATGTCATCATTACAGGATTTTGTTACAATTGGGAAAGATGCAGGTTTGACAGGAGCAGATCTTATATCGTGGTCGGAGAAACAATTTACAGATTTTCAAGCTCACGAAAGGAACGAAAGAGTTGCGATTAGACAATTGGAAAAGGATCGACTAGATGAACAAGAGAGACAAAGAGTATTTGAGAAGGAAAAAATGGCTATGGAAAATGACAATTGCAGCTCAAATTGCAGCAGATAAAGAGAGGATAGCCGCAGAAAATGACATAATTGCAGCTCAATTGGTTGCTGATAAGGAAAGGATGGCATTGCAAATCGCTGCAGATAAGGAAAAACTAGATAGAGAAGCACAATTAAGAGAAAAAGAGATGGCTTTTAATCTGGAGAAATTGAATACAGAAAAGCTCCTGAAGGAAAAAGAATTGGAGAATAACTTCAAAATGAAACAATACGAGAAGGACAAGGATGAACAGATTGCTAGAAACAAAGTGGAGGCACAATCCACAGATGCCATTAAGAAATATAATGGGGTGATAAAGACATACTCCAACTCCGATTCCGTCTCTGCATGGCTAACTAATTTTGAGCTAATCATGAGACACTATGGAGTTGCAGAGACCGAATGGGCAGTTTTGCTACATAGGCACTTAAGTGGTGAACCTTTGCAGGTTGTAGAACTGATCCCAGATGAGTTACGTAGTGATTACTCATACATTCGAAAGAGATTGCTGTCGCATTTTTGTCTTGACGAATTTGGCCTTCGTGCATCATTCAAAAATCTTAGTCCTAAAGCAGGACAGACGTTCATTGACTTCTCCTCTTTGACTCAATTAACATTCGATAAATGGGCTCGATCAGCCAATGTTACTGATGACTACAAGAAGCTACGTGACTTGATTGTTAGAGACAGACTGATCTCGGCGGTTCCTCCATCTATGTCTACCTTTCTTATTGAACAGAAATGTTCGAGTATACAGCAGA
The DNA here is from genome assembly GCA_014155875.1 of Cepaea nemoralis. Classification (NCBI taxonomy): domain Eukaryota; kingdom Metazoa; phylum Mollusca; class Gastropoda; order Stylommatophora; family Helicidae; genus Cepaea; species Cepaea nemoralis. Next base: position 158,850 of record JACEFZ010014065.1, read on the forward strand.
TGGATGAAAAGGGAGAGTCTTTCTTCGACGCCCACAAAGACATATTTAATAATAGTTTTTCCCCATTGGTGGAGACAAACGCATGTGATAGATTCCCTCAGAAATCAAGGAGGCAGGGATACAAAACACAACAACAGTCTGGTGGACAACATCAAAGGAGGGAAAAACAACAACAACCAAATTATCAGCCTTATGTTAAACACGAGAAAAAGGGTGTATGGACAACTTGTAAATACTGTGGGTTTACCCACGGCTCAAATCAAATGTGTGACAAACATCCGCAGTTTGACAGTTATATAAAGAAATTAGCACTTAGAAATAGAGACAGATTTAACACCTATCAAAGACAAACACAATGCTTTAAATGTAAAAGTTTTGGACATATGTTTTTATCTTGTCCTTTAAGACAACTGTATAAAGAAGCAAACATAGGGATGCTAACATCTAGTAGTGACAGTGACTCCGACGAGACTAGTCATGCAAATACGGTAGAAGTGGAATATTCTCCCATCGACCCAACGTGTGATACATGCAAGATCTTTCACAAAGAGGGCAACTTGACGTGTGGTCATAAAATACATGTGCAGGAGGCTAATGCGGTCCAAATTACCAATGGATCACTGATCGTACAACACGCCATAGTGAATGGAAAGAAATGTAGCTTAGTACGCGATTCCGGGTCGAGTATAGTGGGAATACATAAAAAGCTAATTAATGAAACCGACTATACTGGAGAGCATGTGACCTGTAGAACTTTTGGAGGTAGAAGAGAAAGGTTTTCAGTTGCCTGGGCTGATATAAACTGCCCATATTTTTCTAGGAAAATAAAGGTAGCTGCGTTGCCGGACCCATTTGTGGATGTCTTTATTGGAAATATCCCTGAATTATGTGATGTTTCGTGTGAGGACATAACAGAATGGGAAAGGAAGCATATTGTAGCAAACACCGTTAATAATACACAAATACAAAGGGAAAGTCGATTACCTCATGATGGTCTGGTTTCAAACACACACATGTCACATCCAGTTATGGTGGAACCTAAAGATAATAAGACAGTTCAAGCCGCAGCAATAACGCTGCAACAGGACATCATACAAGTGGATAGAAAACCACGGACATATGACATATCAGTGACAGTTCCGTCTTGTAATCCGAAGAATATGTGTATGAAAACAGATACTTCATTTGATTTAATCGATACTTTCTTCTGGTTGATTTCCTTGCTATCTATCATAACAAACAAAGTAATAAAATGTATAGCTAAGGTGACAGGGAGTGTGATTAATATGGTACAATATGGTGTACGCCGGAAGGTGAGCCATATTATAGGTATATATGATGATTCTGTACAATGTATTCGAACAACCTGCCTGACGACACGGTATGACGAATCTGAGATTCCTTTGCAGGAAGCACATTCAATGATCAGTCCTAAGATCATTTTCGGAGCAAATAATGGTGTTGTGGTGGATGGTACCTGTTTACTGTCTGTCGTGTACATTCTTCCACAAGGTTGTAGGAAAATACTACATCTTGTCTTGTACTCTGGGAGAAAGGTATACGAATCACACAAACGCTATGAAATTACTTTATCGTTGGTAAATTCTGGTCAGAAATTGGTTAAATATCTGTTAGGAAGAAAATTCTTGGTCATCTCAAAGTGAATTTTACTAGCCATAAATAAAACATGTAGCGTCATTGTGATTGTATTGTCATCATAAATATTGTTAGAAGTGGAGTGTACTGTATTTGTATTATTGTCTGGTTCGTATTATCAATCATTTTGTTGTTATAAGCAATTATCTTTATCTAAAACCTAGGCTCAAATAGACTGGGTAAGAGCGAGCATGGCGAAATTTATATAGTTGTATGGATCATATCTGAGATGGCGGAGGATTCTATACACATGACCGCGCCAGTAGCGCCTTTCTGTTTATAGGAATTCTTATACCTTCTTTTTGTTATCAGAATTATCCGTTATCATTCTACATTTATTATTTAAAGACATCACAAACGTATCAGCCATAATACTGAAATAGTACATCATCGTACATTCCTAGACAGATGGTTTGTTTTGTCGCATTCGGATGTTTGATTTTACGATAGAGCCAAATAAAACTGAATTTGCAATTCAGGAATTCAATTTTTAGAACATAAAATAATCTAGCTGATCTACTCAGTAGACTATAAATAAACTATGAATGTTTTATGTATATACTAGCTGACCCGGCCCGGCTTCGCCCAGACCCTGGTGGGGAGCATCTCATTTAATTCATATAAGTAGTCATATAAGTTCTCGTTCCCGTTACCGACTATCTGTCTGTCTGTCTGTCTGTCTGTCTATCTGTCTGTCTGTCTGACCCGACCCGTCTTCGCCCAGACCCTGATGGGGAGAATCTCATTTAATTCATATAAGTAGTCATATAAGTTCCCGTTCCGACTATCTATCTGTCTGTCTGTCTGACCCGGCATCGCCCAACTCCTGGTGGGGAGAATCTATTTTAATTCATATAAGTAGTCATATAAGTTCCCGTTCCCGACTATCTGTCTGACTGTCTGTCTGTCTTGGGTTAATGGAGGAGGGAGGAGGAAGAGGGAGGTGGAGGAGGGAAGAGGAGGAAGGAGACAGGAGGAGTAGGGAGGAATAGGAGGGAGGAGGAGGGATTAGGAGGAGGAGGGAGTAGTGTGGAGGAGGAGGCGAGGAGGAGGGAGGAGGAGGCGAGGAGGAGGGAGGAGGAAGAGGGAGGAGGAGGGAGGAGGAAGAGGGAGGAGGAGGGAGAAGGAGGAGAAGGGAGCAGGAGGAGGAGAGGGAGGAGGAGGGAGGAGGAGGAGAGAGTAGGAGGAGGGAGGAGGCGGAGGGAGAAGGAAGAGGGAGGAGGAAGAGGGAGAAGGAGGAGGGAGAAGGAGGGGGAGGAGGAGGAGGGAGGAGGAGGAATGTGAAGGGAGGAGGAGGGAGGAGGTAGAGGGAGGAGGAGGAGGGAGGAGGAGGGAGGAGGAGGAGGGAGGAAGAGGGAGGAGGAGGAATGTGAAGGAAGGAGGAGGGAGGAGGTAGACGGAGGAGGAGGGAGGAGGAGGAGGAGAAAGAGGGGGAGGAGGCGGAGAGGGAGGAGGGGGAGGAGGAGTGATGAGGAGGAGGGAGGAGGAGGAGGGAGGAGGAAGAGGGAGGAGGAGGTAGAGGGAGGAGGAGGGAGGAGGTAGAGGGAGGAGGAGGGAGGAGGAGGAGTGAGGAGGAGGAGAGGGAGGAGGAGGAAGGAGGAGGGGAGGAGGGAGGAGGAGGGAGGAAGAAGGAGGAGGAGGGAGGAGGAGGAAGAGGGAGGAAGAGGGAGGAGGAGGAATGTGAAGGGAGGAGGAGGAGAAGGGAGGAGGGAGGAGGAGGAGGAAGAGGGAGGAGGAGGGAGGAGGTAGAGGGAGGAGGAGGAGGAGGAAGGAGGAGGGGGAGGAGGGAGGAAGAAGGAGGAGGAGGGAGAAGGAGGGATGAGGAGGAGGAGGGAGGAAGAGGGAGGAGGAGGAATGTGAAGGGAGGAGGAGGGATAGGGAGGAGGGGAAGAGGAAGAGGGTAGGAGGAAGAGTGGAGAGGAGGAGGGAGGATGTAGAGGGAGGAGGAGGGAGGAAAAGGGAGGAGGGAGGAGGAGGAGGAGGGAGGAGGTAGGAGGAGGAGGAAGAGGAAGGAGGAGGGAGGAGAAGGAAGGAGGAGGAAGAAGGAGGAGGAAGAGGGAGGAGGAGGATGGAGGAGGGAGAGGGAGGAAGAGGGAGGAGGAGGAAGGAGGAAGAGGGAGGAGGAGGATGGAGGAGGGAGAGGGAGGAGGGGAAGAAGAAGAGGGTAGGAGGAGGAGGAGGGGAGAGGAGGAGAAGGAGGAGGGAGGAGGAGGGGATAGGAGGAGGGGATAGGAGGAGGGAGGAGGCAGAGGGAGAAGAAGGAAGGAGGAGGAGGAAGGAGGGGAGGAAGGAAAGGGAGGTGGAAGAGGAGGAGGGAGGTGGAAGAGGAGGAGGAGGGAGGAGGAAAGAGGTAGGGGGAGGAGGAGGTAGAGGGAGGAGGAGGAGGAAGGAAAGGGAGGAGGAAGAGGAGGAGAAGGGAGGAGGAGGAGGTAGAGGGAGACGGAGGTAGGAGGAGGAGGAAGAGGGAAGAGGGAGAAGAAGGGAGAAGGAGGAGTGAGGATGATGAGGGAGAAGGAGGCAGGAGGAGGAGGAGGGAGGCAGGAGGAGGAGGAGGGATAAGGAGGGAGAGGGAGGAGGAGGGAAGATGAGGGAGGAGGGGGAGGAGGCGGAGGGAGTAGGAGGGAGGAGGATGGAGGAGGAGGGGAGAGGAAGAGGGAGAAGGAGGAGGGAGTCGGGAGAGGGATGAGAGGGAGGAAGAAGAGGAGGAGGGTGGAGGGAGGAGGTAGAGGGAGGAGGAGGGAGGAGAAGAGAGGAGGAGAGAGTTCGCCATTCCGAATTCATACTCGTCTAGTTCTTCCCTTCTACACGACTGTAGATAACTTCCTTACACATAAAAAGATGAATTGTTATTGATATTGCCGTGGCATGGAGGAATATCAGCAGCAGAGTTGATCCAACAAACCAAAGACTGAGATCTACGGAGAGCCATGAACGCCTACGCCAGCCGCACGGCACTTGATGATGATGATTGCCGTGTGACGATTCTGTGTAGTCACGTCATTTTCTTCCCTTTCCCTAGCGTTTTGGTTCGGGGATTCTTTCATCATCATCATCATATATTTACGTGCATATTTTGGGAGGGGGAGGAGGGAGGAGGAGGAAGAAGAAAAAAAAACTATGACAGTTGACAGCTCTGGAATGAAAGGAAGGCGTGTAGAAAATTTCATCTCAATGAAGAGGGAAGAGGGAGAAGAAGGGAGAAGGAGGAGTGAGGATGATGAGGGAGAAGGAGGCAGGAGGAGGAGGAGGGAGGCAGGAGGAGGAGTAGGGATAAGGAGGGAGAGGGAGGAGGAGGGAAGATGAGGGAGGAGGGGGAGGGAGTAGGAGGGAGGAGGATGGAGGAGGAGGGGAGAGGAAGAGGGAGAAGGAGGAGGGAGTCGGGAGAGGGATGAGAGGGAGGAAGAAGAGGAGGAGGGTGGAGGGAGGAGGTAGAGGGAGGATGAGGGAGGAGAAGAGAGGAGGAGAGAGTTCGCCATTCCGAATTCATACTCGTCTAGTTCTTCCCTTCTACACGACTGTAGATAACTTCCTTACACATAAAAAGATGAATTGTTATTGATATTGCCGTGGCATGGAGGAATATCAACAGCAGAGTTGATCCAACAAACCAAAGACTGAGATCTACGGAGAGCCATGAACGCCTACGCCAGCCGCACGGCACTTGATGATGATGATTGCCGTGTGACGATTCTGTGTAGTCACGTCATTTTCTTCCCTTTCCCTAGCGTTTTGGTTCGGGGATTCTTTCATCATCATCATCATATATTTACGTGCGTATTTTGGGAGGGGGAGGAGGGAGGAGGAGGAAGAAGAAAAAAAAACTATGACAGTTGACAGCTCTGGAATGAAAGGAAGGCGTGTAGAAAATTTCATCTCAATCGGATGGGCCGTTCGCGAACAAATAAAGGACATACATATTTACATACATACATATATACATATATACATACACTTTGTTTTATAGATATAGATATATATATATATATATATATATTTATGTTTTCTGATTTATTTATTTTTTTTAGTGTAACATTACGGTAGGATGACTGTGGCTAAGTCTGAATTACCACAGATAAATATATAATATTTTTGTTAAAGAAAGTATGGACGTGAATTAGTCACTTGTTGTTATTATTATTTCAGAGAAACAGGTGAAAAGTTTCACGTGGCTAGATGAGTCTATTGCAGGGGCGGCATAACCAATTTGTGTGGCTTCATTCTTTCACAAGCCAATATGGTACTATCGGTGGTGGTTTGTAGATAATTTTAATTGTTTAGTATAAGAAAATTATGAACAAATTCATGATTTTGGAATTTTTAATATAGGACATAAACTCGAGGACAGAGTCTGTGCGAATCTCCGTTAAGATTAATTAAGTTTATCTTAAGTGATTAACATATTTTATAAAGGAATATGTTTATTGTTTTAATGTTATGTATATATATTTTGTTTTTATAATTATTATGAGGATTGATATTTGTTATTTTAATTATCCAGACATTGATGTGTGGTATTTCATAATGTCAGTAGTATGTGCTGTGTTAACTATTGATCATCATACATATCATTTTCACGATGGATGAAGGAAGAGAAAGAAATGAAAGAAAATTAATAGACACAAACATATAGTAAACACTACACATTATAGGATACATAGATACATATAACAAAGGAACAACACACTATAGCTATATAACACAGTGATATTGAGAATAGTTTTCCCTATCGACATGCTATAGCGAAAAGAAATGAGGGTATGTCAGGTCGACTTGCAGTTGTGAGGATATATGTATTCACGTCAGGGACAATCAGTTGTCGACTACGGATCATGTGATCGTTGGGTATGCAACACTGGATGGTGTTTTTATTTAACTGACGGCACTCGGGGATATAGAGACCGTTAGTAGTTTTAAGGTGTCAACATATATACGCGATAACAGATCTTAATATATGAACTGGCGGTGTTTGAGCCTTAGTTTAGTTACAAGTAGTCGGGCATGTTAACGCGATAACATCTCAGGGATCATTTATAGAATGTAGAGGTGGCGGTGTTCGGGACTTGTATTTTAGTCCAGTGTTCAATATCCCATGATCTAGAGTGGTTCACGTTGACAAACTAAGTTCCAATGACGGTGAATATGTTGTCTATCACAATAGGAGGTAATTTACGTCGTGAACATCATTTGCCTGCATGTCAAGATAACATAGAAAATGGTCTAACGATCATTTTCATTGTAGAGGGGGCAAAGCTGTCATGAGTCAAATGACAGTGATGCAGGCAATGGATGAGTTAGCGCATCAAAGAAGAAGATACAGGGTGTCACAAATGGTGAACATTGTGACACCAACATTGAACGCAATTTTGACGTCATGATAGGACGTCACCTAACGCCATAACGGCTTAAGCTTTAGTGTGTGTGCCAGCGGACAAGGTGATCGGATGTGCTTTCAATATCAGTCTCGGGAGTCAAACTGTGACCGAAGTTCATAAGTCACCAAAAACAGCGCTAGCTGGTGTATGGTGAGCTCCAGTGGAAGGTAGGAGTAGTATATTGGATGTGCATGATACAATAGGCGGCTGGCCTTGTTCCCAACACTTTCACTGGTCTGTGGAGATGATTTATGGTTAACGTGCGGGAGTGCATGGAGAGAGAGAATGACTGAAGTCAGCATCAATCCCACACTCATTACCGTAGTCGACGACCAGCTGTAAGAAATACATTACAGTTCATTCCATCAGTATATGCGTTGAGTCGTTGTTGTGGAATTCAGATGGTTACCCTGTCCTGTGTCAGAATGCATCAATGTATGGTGTCATGTACCCCTGATGCCCAGAGCCACATAGAGCTTGAGGTGAGCTCGCTACATTATAGAGCCTGAACTCGTATCATTGTAGAGGAAGCAACCTCGCCTCATGACAAGCACCATGCTGTGTATTATCCAAGATAAGTCCTAGATAAACAATCCACTGCTATAGTCATTTCACCAGTTTTCTTGAATGGGGTGAACAACCAGAGACTTGTTTTTCATTTTCTCAGATGACACTGATATTTAATTATCACTGCCCTGATCACTATAAGAATCACTATAATCACATTAATTAATTATTCAGAACTGTTTGTCTCCCCATTTTCATTTAGCGGTTAGAGAGCTGAGATAAAAACCTCCAAGAAATTCCTACATGTTGGATTCTAGGAAAATAAGTGTTCCATTGGGGCACCGGTTTTCTTTCCATGAGCCTGACCGAGACAAACTGTAGACAGGGGTCTTCTTCCTTAAAGAGCATGGTTCACTGTGCAGCAAGACAGATTCACCAATGTCGACCATTCCTGCTTTCTGTTGCAAAACAGTTACTTTCTGTTGACTCCATGGTATGTCATGAAAATAAAAGATGGCAATTCAGCCTGTGTTCATCTGTGATTTTCCCTGGATTACACTTATAGGGAGTAGTTCTAGGTCTTGGGACTTCTGGTTAGTTGTCCCTGATGTTATATGAAAGCCTTTCCACCATCCTCTGTTCTCTGTTGATATACAAAATGGCACAACATCTCTTTACATTTGTTAAAAGAAAATGTTATCATAATCAACATACACAGATGGAAATGGGGAGGTTAAGGGAGGGTGTTGACCAAACACACCTCTCCTGGTTTGATGATGAAGTGTATTTCACTCTGATGTACTGTGGGTGATGTTTTCATTATTCACCTTTATCTGTGGTAATCACAAGACTATATGCTGAGACAGGGGTAGCTTAACACAATTACAAGCATTTACTATGTTTAAGTTCTGACAATGTTTAAACCACAGTAGACCTGGGCACAACGATGAACAGACACAGTAAAGCAAGCACTATAAGGCAAGCAGCATGAGCAAGCATTGTGACATAGCAACATGAGACAGACATTGTGAATCAGCACATGAACAGGCATGGTGAGGCAGAATGAAAAATAGGCATTTACAACTGCAATATGCAATATGTATTAAACTAATGGCATTTACCCAATTAGCAGACCAGACATCCATTCCAATGGTTGTGATGTTGGTGCATGAATGTCCTATTCCATACACACTCACACAGCAATGCCAGACATCACCCCTTTCAGACCAGACTTGGCTCACAAGTACATCACATCATCATGTGTGTGTTCTTTCCCCACTGAGTAATGTCCATATCTACTACAGTAGGTAAAAGAAGCCAAATTGCATACGCAATTGTTCTCATATGCACCAAAGCACATATGGGGAAAACATGTTTAGTCCTTGTAAATTTGCATGAGCCATACAGTATATTCAGCCAACTAAGACACAGGTTCACACACCTATTGTCCTTTTAGGAACTAGTTTATATGAACCAACTAAACAGTAGAGGTACCAGTGTAATACTTCAGAGAGCAATTGTATTAATTCTCTTGAGCGTAATCTAGCCACCAGGCATCACAGGAACTTTGCAATTCTGGCGTGCCATACACGTCCTGCTTACATATGGATATTGAAGCATCTTTCTTTCTACTCATGTGAGAGGCTACTTATCAAATCACCAACTCACTCCAACATTCTCAGCATTTACAAAGGACCTTGTACATGTTTACATCACACATTCCAATCCAGACTGCCAAATGTCAACTCGCAAGAGCAGTGTACAGTTGGGTTATGAATGAGTCATGCTAGGCATATAGAATGCACAAATGGTTTGCGAATTTGCATTGAGTGTAATTTACAATCATCAAGCATACGCAACCAGTCACAACAAGGGAATGATATGCACTTGGAGTATACAGCGTGGGAAACCTGACAGGTTGAAGAAGCAGTATTCAGAGTACTGGCACACAGAAGTTATGTTTTCACTTTCACATTTTCTTCATAAAATACTCTTATATTCTTCTCTTTCGTTCACTAGGCATAACCACAACATTAAAGTATGTTTTAAAGTGGTACCTGTTATCCAGAGAACAATATTTTACTGAATCTTTAAGGGCATTTTTGCGTCCCCACATCACAAATAGTGACTGCTCCGGGTGGAATTCGAGCGCAAACTACCAGATATTCAAATGTGGCCTAGTGAATAGCGTGAGCTGCCACGTATTAGCCAATGAAAAGACGAGCGTATACCGCTGCCCTACCCCACCGCGTTCTGGAACCTACGAATCTAAGAATAGTCCTGCTATCTGGATGGTCTCCGTTCAAAGTTGAAAGTAATTTAATGAATGTGTTGGACTGGGAATGTGGATGTCTGGTCCATCATGTCACAGTTAATATTGGGAACATCTTACAACAAGTGACATACGAACATTTAGGTTTTCCAAAGTGACATTAACGATATTTGTAGGATTCTTTGATCACAGAACATTTAATGAACAGAGTAGTTACACTGTGTGTGCTAGATCGATGATCAATATTTGACTGTTTCCACTATTGAAGACCAAGCATCCTGATTGTTCACGAGCTATCTGAAGAAGTCGTCACGTGGCCTGAGAGACACATCACTTGGGTGAGGTTTTCTGTCCCTGATATGGTGTTGTGGTGTGGCCAGTACGATGATGAAGCAGACTGTGCTCCTTGGCTGTTCGGTCTGATTCTGCATACACACTAGATTATACGACAGACATTCTACTCATACACTTTGCACATACACGACACTTTTCTCTATTAAACTAAATTGTTGTTTTGTTAGAGCCAGTGTTGTTTAGTGTGTTTTGGGAAAAGAATGAGAGGGGGCTTGATACAGTATTGACACACAGAGAGAGAGAGAGAGAGAGAGAGAGAGAGAGAGAGAGAGAGAGAGAGAGAGAGAGAGACAGACAGACAGAGAGACAGAGAGACAGAGAGACAGAGAGAGACAGAGAGAGGAGGGAGGGATCCAGGGACCGACGGGGTTTTGTGGACAGAAATCAAAAAGATCCTCAAGACAGTGATATGAGGTTAAAAGGATGTCGATGTTGATTCCCCTCACCCCAGGGACGACATATATTATAAAATAAAATACGTCAAGCATAATGGGGACGACTCGTTGCCGTGTAGTTGTAACCTAGACTAACTAGCTAACTAACTAACCAACCAACCAACCAACTAACTAGCTAACTAACTAACTAACTAACTACCTAACTAACTAACTAATGTTTACCGGTATTTGGAACATATATTGTGCAGTGTTTACCAGTATTTTGAACAAATATTGTCCAGTGTTTGCCAGTATTTGGAACATATATCTTCAGTGTTTGCCAGTATTTGGAACAGATATTGCCAGTGTTTGCAGGTATTTGTAAAATGTATTGCCCTATGTTTGCAGGTATTTGGAACATATATTGTCCAGTGTATGCCAATATTTGGAACATATATTTTTCAGTGTTTACCAGTATTTGGAACGATATTGTTCAATAGGGGCCAGTATTTGGAGCAGATATTGTCCAATGTTTAGCAGTATTTGGAACATATATTGTCCAGTGTTTACAAGTATTTGGAACAGATATTGTCCAGTGTTTGCAAGTATTTGGAAAAGATATTGTCCAGTGTTTACAGGTATTTTGAACAAATATTGCCCAGAGTTTACAAGTATGTTGAACCTATATTGTCTAGTGTCTTCCAGTATTTGGAACATATATTGTCCAGTGTTTGCCATAATTTGTAGAGACAGTGAGCGACCAGCCCGAGTTTGGACAAAAGACTCGAATCTGTCACCTCCAAATGACGACATCGCCTGATAACTATAACTTTCCTTTGTATAACTATAACCTTTCCACTCTACTTCTTTCTTCTGCTCTGTGAACTTCAAACAATACTTATGATCGCGTTGAAAATTCTAGACTTACTATCCGTTACTCGTGTATTGGGTGGGGGGGGGGGGGGGGGGTTTCTCCAAATATTCTAAGGATGTTTGTAACAATAGCCCTCCGCATCATGGACACCTGGCTTGCCACATGTATCTACCATGTCCCCGATGCTCTTTAATGTCTACATCAGCAAGATCGCAGCTATCGAGACACCAGGTGTGGGTAGAATCTTGACATTCGCAGATGATGTGCTGGTGTACAGTCAGACAGAGACAGGACCAGTTTAGCTGAAGATTTACAGGTGGCAGTAAATAGGGTGGCTGAGTTGTACAGGGACGCAGGGGCCGTTATAAACCCAGACAAGGCATCGGTTGTGTGGTACTCCCTGGATAACCAGATGGTCAAGGCAGATGTCTCAGGTATTAAATTGAATGGATGTCCTCTTAGTAGGGAGAGTAAATTGAAGTATTTGGGTACCACCTTTGACAGGTGTTTGTCTGTTAAGGATCATGTGGAGGCTTTGGTGGTGAAGGCTGGTAGGGGACTTAATGCACTGAGGGCGATGGCAGCAACCGGGGTAGAGCAGAGGATGCTTTACAGGCTCTTTCAGTAGTTAATAATTTCTGTCATTGAGTATGGTTTGAGGCTGCTGACAGTATCAACGAGCCAGCTTAAAAGGTTGGAGCGAATACAGAATGCTGCCGTGCGGGTAATCATGTGGTGTACAAAGGACACACCAATAATATGCATGAGACATATCCTAGCGCTACCACAACGGCGGATAGGCATCGGGTCCTTCAGGCCAAATGGTACCTGAGAGTTGCTGCATATAGGGATTATCCCCTGCATGAAGCTATGGATATGGTCAAGGGTCATAGACTAAGACGAGGCAGGTTCTGGATGGCACTGGCAGAACTATCTATTCGTCAGGTGTGTGATCTAGAGACCATCAATTGTGATGTCACAGCGCCAAACCAAGGCACTTAGTTTGGTCTGTGAAAACCGTACGGTCCTGGCCACGCCGGAAACGCCACTTTATCACAAAGACCGGAGGCCATTTTTCCTTGTAGCAGCCAGCTCGGTGTGAAGGCAGGCGCTGGGGCCCTGTGTAGTTTTGTGGCCAGCCCGCCTTGAGACAAGATATGTGGGGTTTCCCATCTGTTCATCAGTGAACAACATATGTCAGAGGAGAAAGCCGTAAGTTTAAAATGTTTAATTTAATAAATATTTGTTAAATCGCAGCACACGCCATGTTACAGGCTTGAAAAGCGTTCACGTGGGAAAACCGATGTGTGTGAACAAAGCTGTTAGGCAGAGTGGTAGGAACAAAGAAATATAAATAGATAATGTAGATGAGTATTACTAAAGTGAGCTGTTTACAGATCAAGGTAACGTCCCTGAGGTTTTAGGAATATAACATTTAATTCATAGAGATGTCAACAATCAGACAATGGTGATGTGAAATATGTAGAATAGGTCATTGATGGTGGTTAAGTATCATAGAGACTGATGTCATGTCATGCCAGCCATGCTGGCACAAGATTATTTTGTTGGGAATTATTTTACATGGTTATCCTATGGCATCTGGCTAAATAGATATGTGGGAGATTCACCAAAATATACAATGTGTGGGGTCATAAATTAGTTTATGGTAAAGACTGAAATAATGCCACATGGTGCCATGCAGGCCATGTTGGCATGGAAGGGAGTAAGTGCTTGTGAGGTTGCTAGAAATGAAGGTTACTTAACAACAGAGTGGTGAGAATCATATGTGTATACAGCAGCAAGATATGTTTACAGGATTATTCTGTGATTATGGTGAGCATCACATTGAATGCTTATGAGTAGGGGAAAATAACCATAATATAGGTGTAATATTTATAACATGTGTAAAGCAGAGAAGAGTACTTACATGTTATATGCGGCAATGATGGGTTAATGGTTAAGCTAAGCAGTTAGAACATGTAGGTAATAAATAGAAGTGTAGGAAATAATGTGTTGAATTGTAGGGATGCCATGCAGATTGATAGCCACTAGGCGTAGGAAATAATGCATCTTAATACGCGGGGTGCGTATCAGCAATCATTGTGTAATCGTAAACTGCGAATGAAGTGTGGCTTTACTGAGGGAGAACAGGCAGGTGCATCTGGAACTGATATTGGTAAAGGGGTTTCTCATTTAGCATTGAAGTCTGGTGTCACATCTGTTACCAGAATGCAGTAGTGTTTGTGCTAGTGTATCAAACTGGGAGTTTTATGTGTAGTAAAACAGGGTGTTTGTTGTACCAGGGGAAGGGTGTGATTTATTGCTACGTACCACCTTTCGCAAAGATATATGCACTTGCTATGCGACACGAAGCGTAAGAGAAGAAAATGTATAACCGGTGTATCGTAGGAATAATGATGGGAAATAGAGGGCATAACTGCACATTTGCTGTCCACTCACAGATAAAAGTACCCTGGTGTAGTTGGCATTAGTGTGTAATAATAAGGACATAATATATATAGTATACTGGTTGTTATATTAGTGCTGATATTCTGTTTCTGCCCATGAACATGGTTATGCTTTGATCCTGTCTCATATGGATGATGCACTCTTACTTGATACTAATGGTGTGTTTATTTTATGAACTGTCTTAAGGGTATCAGAGAGTTCCTAATTGAGTTCCTGTGTAATACATGTTTATCTTTATCTTTAACTTTCTGTGAATGTTGTGATTCTTCTATGTGTAAGGTTACATTGTCACATTCTACAAATATGGTGTTTCCACATTGTATGTATGTCTGTTGCTTTTCATAGTTAGACATGTTTTGCTTGCTGGTTGTTAGTTTGTAATGCTAATCAGATGCTGTAACTTGCACAGTATCATATTAGTGCTGGTACTCTTCATGCAAACTGGGACATTGTTGGGGTAGTTGTCCAGTGAAGTCCCTATGCTGAGGTAACTTAGTGTCTGATGGTGGCAGAGTTCATAATGTTATGTACTGTTGCATAGGAGTAAAGTGTACTATCAGATGTGGAGCACAGGAGTTCAACCTGTCAATATATGTTTTATATTAGGGAAAAGAGTACGGTGTGTTAGCAAAACAGTTGCCGGGGTGCGTAACAGTAGAGAGAGAATTGTAGAGCATTATACTGAGGATATAATAGGTGGTGTTTGATTGTGGCTCTATCAGGGACTGAACATTGATAGTGTTCTATGAACATGTGGTTTATAGGGAATATTGTGTTGTCCTGTGTTACCAGTGACTTGGTACAAATTAATGTATAAAATATTTTGGAAGGTGTAGACAGGAAACTGATTATGGGTTCCTTGGCAAATGTAGCCACTTTGGTAGGTAGGAATGACAGCCTAATTTACCAGAACAAAGATGTCATTCTGATACCTGTTAACTGAATCAATGCTGGGATGTTGTTTGTTTGCAGGGTCTGATGTGTGTTAACCAAATGTGTTGTGATGTTGTGGCAGTTTGCAGTGGCTGATGTATGTACTCTGTTATATGTAGCTATGTGTTTACAGCTGGACAAATGAGATCAATCTTCCACTGCTTGTGTGTGTAGGAGCTGTGTGGTGTAGTTACATTGAATTGAGAAGGTGGAGCAGATTGACATTGTTGCATTAGGTGGTCCATTCTAGCAATATCAAGTGTGATCTCATGATAGCAGTGGCACAACTGGAGAAGATAATAAAGTGGGTGATCTGATGATGCAACATTGATTGTTGTATTTAACAATTAGATATGTAGTCACCTTTAAGAATAATGAGGCAACACAAGAATGATCATGCCAGTCACCAAGGGTTACCTCAGAATAGCAGTAGTACAACTAGAGGGGCAAGGTGGATAATTTGATGGAAGACATTTATGACCTATGGGTTAATTCATGTGTTATATTGTATGTGCTCATTGCTTCATGTGTTTAATATGTCTTCTTTATAATGATAATCATAGATTGTGTTTTCCATTGTTACAGGAGCAGCTGACTAGTTAGTGTCAGCAAGCCTGGGTTCTTGGTGGGATAGTAAATTGTGTCACAACTCTTGTTTATGTCGCGTCTTGGGGTTTATGTTGTGTAACCTATGTTTGTAACCTATGTTTTTGTAGTGCCTTATTGTCTGTGCAGTGTTGCTTGTGTCAAAGTTCTTTATAGTGTCAGTCTAACCAGCCATTGTTTGGAACACCTGTGTTGTGGTACTTGGTGTACCCTGTTGTCTTAAGTGCTGTTGATTGGTTAGGGGTTACCCACTGTGGTGATTTGATATATACAGTTGTCTATTGTATCTGTTATTGACACGCAATGTGCTGTTAGAAGAAATAAATAAAGAGCTTGTTTATTTGTCCTTGATTTGTTTGTTTAGTATCTTTTGGTTTTTACTTTTTACAGTCACTATTTCTACCACAATCTAACACCTTAATCCAATGTCTGGGTCTCAAATATGACAGTCAGTCCAGAGTTGAGGCCCCTGTCTGAGATCTCGTATATCTTATCTAATTACTATCCTCTTTTTTTGTCGGTTGAGGCGGTGTGAGGTTCTCTCTCTTTTCACTATTTTTCTTCTTTGGCCGTAACGAAGTCAGAACTACTCTTTACCTCTTAGCACCGTAGTGAAGGAAGCATCAGTCTTTATGATTATCTCCCTTTCTCTTTTACCATCGACTACAGTGAGAAAGAGTGAGTTGAAGTTCCGGAAGACCTGACGAACAGGCACAATATAATAGTAACACAGGACCGTGAGTGCAGAGAATGGGCAGCGAGCCGCACTAAGTTTGAAGTGTAACAGCTGATCCAGAGCAACACACATCAAGGTGACAGAGTCATCTACACCGATGGGTCAGTGGTGAGAAACACGTAGTGGTTGGAGTTTCATTGCAAAGGCTAATGGGCGATTTTTGAAAAGGGATAGTCTGGAATATGAGACTACAAACTCCAGCATGAGAATGGAGGTGAAAGCAGTAACAGCGGCATTCCGTTGGTTAGAGGAGACTACTGCAACACACACTGTATTCATTACGGATTTAAAGAGTATGCCTAGTAAGGTGGAGAAAGGAATGTTTTATGTGGAATGGCTATCGTCGCTTCAGCGATCACAGATTGTGAGATTTGTATGGATATTTTGCCCTGGCCATGAGGGGGTGCGGGGACATGACCAGGCTGATAGGCTAGCAGAGAATGCACGTCTTGGTGGTAGATTACCTATGGACACGGGGGAGGTGGTCGTGCGCTTGTGAGACCAGGTGGAAAAGGTGTGGGAATAGACTGAGAACCCGTATGCTGGGGATTGGCAGGGGTTCTGGAAGAATCTCAAAACTGAGAGGGAAGACCAGGAGAACTTTAAATCAGATAGCGGTGGGAACGATTAGTAGTATGACTCTTCGCTGGCTGTTGAACGAGGAGACGGAGCACGTATGGGAATGTCCTGAGTGCAGTTATGTCAGTTTAGTTTAGTTTAGTTTAGTCGATGGACCAACATCACCGCACACGGTGCTCCATTAGTGCTCCGTTTTCCTCCTAACCCAAACCTGAGTCTGGAGAAACTCAGCTCAGTGCACGAACTCTGTAGAACCGGTGAGGATCCTGAAATACTTTGGGTAGATTTTTAACTTGAAATTTTGTCCGGACAGCGCGGTTAGGCTACTCTTTTTCGATTTCCAACTTTTACCCGGGACCTCCAGCACCCGAGGCGGTCTTAACTCACCTCAACTCAACAACTCTACTCAACTGTGTATCTGATCTGCTGTAAACTAACTTGTCTTTTCAGAGCCGACCTGCTTGGTGGAGGCTGCCTGTCAATACTGACTGGAAAATTCCACAATTTCTGGTAGTTTTCTGGGCTTGTTATTCGCCATTTTCCCGTCAAGTTTGATCTCAGTCTGCTGGCGTCTGTTGTATTATCGCTGTCGGCTATATTGAATTTAGGACGTGGCATTATCAGAATATTGTAGCTGTTGGTCGCGGTTATTTGTAAACGTCAAAATGGCCAACTCCCTGAAGGTTTCCTTCCCGATATCGGGAATTGTGGAGGTCGGCAGAAAAGCTTGGCCTACTTCTGCACAGCTGTCACCTACATTTGTACAGTGCTTCCGCACTTCAGCCTCCAGGTCAAGAATGGATTATGACAAATAATTTCTCGATGAAAGACCGCTACATTTGTTAATCTTTTAATGTAACATCATTTCTACATCAAGAACATCTTCATTTGTTCATCATTTACAGTACTATCATTTCTACATCAAGAACATCTTCATTTGTTCATGGTTTAATGAAACATCACTTCTACATCAAGAACATCTTTATTTGTTCATCATTTACTGTAGTATCATTTCTACATCAAGAACATCTTCATGTGTAGATTAGTTACAATAAAATAATTTCTATATCAAGGAGATCCATTCCATCAAGTTTTAACTCCTTTAGTCGTTGAAAAGAAATGTCGGGCACTGGATAATTTTCAAAACTGTCAGGGGATTGACTGGAAATGAGAGACGTTGTGGGAGGAAACTGGCGCCCCAACCTACTTAAATTGTTGTCTGTCATATTCAACCGCCCGTCGGCAATGAACTTAGATACATACAACTGTAAACTTTAATTTTTCATCCAGTAATAAATATAGCACCTATTACTGACTCTGTAGAACACATCATCAACATCAAGTGTCATGCCTGCTGACGTAGGCGTTCATGACTGTCCACAAATCTGGGTCTTTGATTTTCTGAATCAACTCTGCTGATGATATTCCTCCATGCCACCGTCTTAACCCATCCATAGGATGCTAGGGGCTTGCGAACGTGCTTTGTGAGCCCACTTACCTGCGTTCGAAACACAGCTGCGATCGATTTGGCAGCAGACCGCGTCGCGCTGGGTTTTACCGTGTTGGTATGAGAGCCAGTCGTTCAGAAAGCAATGGCAAAGTACTGAACGTAAACTTGACAAAACATCAAGCAGTAAAAATGCTGGTGTTGACAGCGATGTCCTGTAAATAGAATATGCAAAACAAAAAAAAACAAAAAAAAAAAAGATACTATAAAAAAGCTATAAAAGATACAAATAGGATGAAATAAAATAAATAAGAGCCAGTACACTGGCGAGTGATTGAAGATACTCATCATCCAGTGCCTTGCCGACTAGCTTGGGCGATCATGCCTCTCCACAAATTGCGATCTCCGAAGTCATGAATCAAATCATGCGGTGACTCCCTTCCGTGCCATGACCCTAGACTGTCAATAATCTTCTCACACTGTCTTCCTCTATCTCTCTTTCTGTAAATATTTCCGGTTGTCACAACATGTTCCAGTTTTGGCTTCTCATAACGTGGGGGGGGGGGGGGGGGGGGGAGAGAAAACAATGACTGCCTCTTTCTGATGTTTGTGATAAGTTGTCTTTGTGACTCAGCTCATTTTGGCTGTCCAGTTAATTATCAGCATTCTTCTATAAAACCACAACTCCAAGTCTTCCAGGGATGTCGCCTGTTTACTAATTGTCCATGATTCGCAACCGAATATTAAAACTGGTTCTATGTAACATCCAAGAACTCTTTTTTTAACTTTCAAGCACAATGACTTATTGCACAAAATGTTCTTCATTTGATAGAATGCAGTTTTTGCTTGTCCTATTCTGCTCTTTATCTCAGTGATGCATCTTCCATCTGATGTTATCCATGTGCCTAGATATCTGAATTTCTTTACTTGTCCCAAAATAACGTCCTGTTCTTTAATTAAACATTGAAGACATTAATAAACAAAAACAAATGTGCCTTAGCTAGGAAACAGATGTGAGCATGTGAAGGGTTAAGGCTATCACGTGTTGTAGGTCTGAGTGCACAGGTAAATAGGTGGTCAGTCTTTCACTCCGGTAGTGAACATCCGGAGCTGACCTCCATCTCTCTTCCGGCCGCTCTCATGTCATTGTTAGCGCAATGTCGCGACTATTACAGCTATATTTTAAAAAAATAATTGTTGCGTATCCCTTACGGGACGTTGTGGTCAACACCAGCATTTTTTAGCTGCTGTTGATGTACTAGACAAGTGTTACGTTCAGTAGTTTGCCATTGCTTTATGAACGACCGGCTCCCATACCAGCACGTTATAACACAACGCGACACGGTCTGCTGCACAAATCGGTAGCAGCTGAGCTTCGAACGCCTGGTACCCGGCTGACAAACCGCGTTCGCAAGCCTTTAGCCACGGAGCCGGCACAGCTATATTACCGAAGTCTAATTGTCAAAGCCTAGTTCTAATTTTAGTGACAAAATTGACGTCAGGCAAGAAAGGATCGAAAAGCATTATGTTCCTAACTCGAACAGAAGACACATATATCAATTTAAACACATCATCATCACTATCATCATCTTCCACTTTTGCCGTCAAATGTCGTGGAGAGGAATATTATAAGTTCCAGCTCCCAGTGAGTGGCACTGGGTAGTGTCATTCCGTGTGGTTGTACAATGTCTTTGATGTCGTCAATCTATTTTCCTCTCGGGCATCCTCTTGCTGTAGCGCAAGTGCTGGTAGTTGATGGTGCTGCATTCTAACGAGATGGCCGAACCATTTGATTTTCTGCCTGTCGATATGTGTGGCACAAGATGTTAGTGCCACTGTCTGTCAGGTAACGTAATCTCTGTAAAACATTTAAAACACAGCTCAGATTTATTTAATGACAACACACATTAGACTCTCAACATATAACGTAATAAATCTATCACACCCGGATTTATAGCGGCAAGAGCCGATGTACGGATGTGGCAAGGACACTAGCCTATCTCGTCGGTCATCATGGGTTCACTCCTCCGCCAGATTGGGATATATTTTAAATGATCTGGTCCCCCACTTCGTCCCAGTCTAATATGTGTATCAAATATTGTCATGAGAAATCAAGTGAACGAGTGTGACGTGACATCATCACTCATCGAGTGTCTATCTGCCCCTCTAGCACCAAGTATTGTCATGAGAAATCAAGTGAACGGGTGTGACGTGACATCATCACTCATCGAGTGTCTATCTGCCCCTCTAGCACCATATACCAAGTATGCCATATTGCGTGGGGAAATAAATGTATTTCGTTAACTTATATGCAGCTATGGGAAATTTGAACTCTCATCATTTCCCGATAAACGGAGAACGTCTTACGAAACAAAACAAAAACGTATCCATACATCCGTGTACCATTACATTACATGTGCAAAGGACGCAGTCTAAAAACAGCTGCATCAATGACAACAAAAACAACTCCAGGATAATAACAACATACATTATTTATTAGAATATTTACCTTAGATTCTGTCATTATTTTGGATTCAACATCCAGTTGCCCGTGAACTGCTTGATTTGGCAAATCGCCGGATTGCGTATTCATCCAGGCACAGCTCGTGTTGGAACACAGAATTCTGAGTTCGCATAATCTCTCTTCTCCTCTCCTCTCCTCCCCAGACGCTATGTCCAGACACCTTGATAAAATTATGCTTTTGTTTTGGCTATTCAAACTACAAGGATGCATGGTAATTTATTCCTGGGCAGTCTGCCAACATGAAGGAAACGTTTAAGGTATAGAAAACAAGAGACAAAACACGATGTTTATGTATTTCCGTTGTTTTCCTAACCATATAGTTAGACAGCATTCATACCGCCATGCCAGCTATTCAAACGGGAAGGTAACCACATGGCAGAAATTGCCGCTGGTGTGTGTGGTGTTATGTATTCACGTGTTCTATGCCATTTTTTCATGTTCTGTGCCATTTCTTATCTGAGTAAATGTCAAAGGATAATAAATCGCCAAATGGTAACTCCCATTTTGGACAGAAGGACGATATATCGCCATACTAGGGCCATCGATTGCGATGCTCAGTGAACGGAAATTGATCTTTATAATACTTGTTCATTTGATTGTGCCTGTGTGACCCGGTGGAGAAGGTAGGGGAACAAATCTAGAACCCTTATGTGGAAAGGATGAGATTGCGGGGATTGGCAGGGTTTTGGTAGAATCTCAAAACTGAGAAGGAAAACCACGAGAATTTTCAATCAGATAGCGGAGGGAACGATTACTAGTGTGACTCTTCGCTGGCTGTTGAAAGAGGGGAGGAGCGCGTATGGGAATGTCCTGAGTGCAGTGATGTTTGTTCTTAGCTCAACTCAACTCAACTTGTGTATCATGTTTGGTCCAAACCTACATTTTGCTTTACACTGAATCAGTTAAGCGCGTTGTGCGGCCAGTTTTCCTCCCACAACGTCTCTCATTTCCCGACAATACCCAGACATGTGTTGCCGGGGCCCATAAGGGAAGCAAAGAATAGCAACACTGTAGCCTACCATGCAGGTCGTAAGAGGCGACTAAGGAGGCTTGATGGTTCCGTCGCCCTGCTACTGAGTGAGTGCGTGGCGCGACACTGTGAGCTGTGAGTTTCGTGTGAAGTGCTTTTGAATCTGCCCAAGTTTTTATTTTTGGAACGTGACTGCATGTTCGGAGCGATGGCAGATGGCTATGTCCCAGAGTTGACCGGTTTTTGCCTTATGCAGAAATGCATGGCTGCTGGGCTTCTGGTTGACTACCACTGCCGTTGGTGATGAACTGTATGTTCGTGGACTGTGTGGGTGAACATCTAGGAAACATCCAGATAGGAAAATGACTGCCGATTCCATCAGAGATGAATTGGGTGTTTCGTGGGGGACTGATGTGTTGACATTCTGGCGGCGGCATTATGCACAGTGTATCTGTGCGGGCTGTTGTTTGTCGAGACTCCTGTCTTTTCCACTTTTCACATTGGGCAGTGGGGAGCGTTTTGTGTGATATTCACTGGCAAGGGAACGGAGCATAATGGTGACGACCCGTTGCTGTGAAGTTGGAACTGCGACTAACTAACTATCCCAGACAGTTTTGAAAATTATCCAGTGCCTGTTGTATGAGTTTGGGTAACGTCAGAGCCGCACCAATGGGAAGTAGATCCTCTCAGTAATGGAGAAGTGAACCGAGGTTAGTGTCTAGGTAAGCGCTCATATTAACAACTATACCATTGCGTCTCCCAAACATAAGCAGCAAATTATTGTGTGTGTGTGTGTGTGTGATTGTGAGTGTGTGTGTGTGTGTGTGTGAGAAACAAATTTCTTTGGTCATGTAATGAGAAGAGAGGCATTGGAGAACATCGTGACAACTGGAAAGATCGAGGGGAAGAGAGGCAGCGGCAGACCAAGAGAAATGATGCTGGATGGATTGAGACGGTGGCACGGACGAATATCAGCAGCAGAGTTGATCCAGAAAACTAAATACCGAGATTTGTGGAGAGCATTGAACGCCTACGCCAGCCGGCACGGCACTTGATGATGATGATGTGTGTGTGTGTACCTGTGCATGTATTTGTGTGTGTATACTTGTGCATGCATTTGTGTGTGTGTGTGTGTGTACTTGTGTATGTGTTTGTGTGTGTGTACTTGTGTATGTGTTTGTGTGTGTGTATATACTTGCGTCTGTGGTTGTGTGTGTGTGTGTACTCGTGTGTGTCGGTGCTGTGCTAGAAGGACCGTCAGCGCTAATACTTTTAAAATGTTGCAGGTCGTTTGTAGGATGTTTCCATCAATGTCAGGTTAATGTTCTAATCAATTTTACGTTCATTAGTTTACCTTTGATTTTGAACGAGAAGTCAACATTGAAGTCCAGCTAACCGGTGTAGGAAATCTTACCTACATTGTTGACCTGATTCCATCTCCTACATTGTTGACCTGATTCCATCTCCTACATTGTTGACCTGATTCCATCTCCTACATTGTAGACCTGATTCAATCTCCTACATTGTAGACCTGATTCAATCTCCTACATTGTAGACCTGATTCCATCTCCTACATTGTAGACCTGATTCAATCTCCTACATTGTTGACCTGATTCCATCTCCTACATTGTAGACCTGATTCCATCTCCTACATTGTAGACCTGATTCAATCTCCTACATTGTAGACCTGATTCAATCTCCTACATTGTAGACCTGATTCAATCTCCTACATTGTAGACCTGATTCCATCTCCTACATTGTAGACCTGATTCAATCTCCTACATTGTTGACCTGATTCCATCTCCTACATTGTAGACCTGATTCCATCTCCTACATTGTAGACCTGATTCCATCTCCTACATTGTTGACCTGATTCCATCTCCTACATTGTAGACCTGATTCAATCTCCTACATTGTAGACCCGATTCCATCTCCTACATTGTAGACCCGATTCCATCTCCTACATTGTAGACCTGATTCAATCTCCTACATTGTAGACCTGATTCAATCTCCTACATTGTAGACCTGATTCAATCTCCTACATTGTAGACCAGATTCCATCTCCTACATTGTAGACCTGATTCCATCTCCTACGTTGTAGGCCTGATTCCATCTTCTACATTGTAGGCCTGATTCCATCTCCTACATTGTAGACCTGATTCAATCTCGTACATTGTAGACCTGATTCAATCTCCTACATTGTAGACCCGATTCCATCTCCTACATTGTAGACCTGATTCCATCTCCTACATTGTAGACCCGATTCCATCTCCTACATTGTAGACCTGATTCAATCTCCTACATTGTAGACCTGATTCAATCCCCTGTAGTGGTCAAATGCTCTTCTATCAGTACGTTTCTGCCATCACCGCTACTGGCGGTTAATGAGCGCCCGATAAAATTTTGAATTGTCTGGCAGGGAAAAGTGGCCAGACGTTAGCTAGCCAGTCCGTTTCATTATGCAGGGACCTAGTATTCGTATGTAAAGGTCAATCCATGGGATCAATCACGTAGCCAGTCCTTTGTTCAATTTCCCTTGGTGAAACCTGACCTTAAGAGGCGGAATCAAGCACCTATTTTGGAAGCAATGTAGACAAAATGGGAGAATACAGAAACATATTAAAATAATAATGCAAAGGGCAAGAGGGACTTCCTTAGCTTTAGGAAATTTGTGAAAGTCAAAGGAAGTTAAACTTAGCACGAAACTTAAAATGTTTAACTCCAATGTTTCAATTAGCACAGTGAATGAGTAAGACCCACGGAGAACAAAGAATTACTACGAGTAATAAACTACAAACAGTCAATAACTGGTCTCTACTCAGTACAGCCACCAGCAGAGGCGGTCATCCGAATGACCCACGGAGATGTGGGGACCCGATGGGGAGGCTATGGCCCCTTGGGGAACAGCGAGCCCTTGTTAGAAAAGAAAAACAGTGGGAATAAATTAGTACGACAGCATCCCCAATGTAGAGCTCATGGAGAGAATTAAACAAATCCCAGTGAATGAATCAAGAGGTGAAGAAAAGACGCTGGCTTAGGATATGAGACACAATGGACAAATATGAGGATAGTATAACCATACACAATTGTATGTGTAACGCACAAGACAAACAAAATTGTAGGAGACCTAAAACACATGGAGAAGAAGAAATTTACAGAGATGAATAATGTTGGGAGGACATGGGGGAAAGTGCACGAGAGAGCAACAGACATGACGGTTTGGCGTGGATTGGTTGATGGGCTATGTCCCAATGGCGGATAACGAGCAGAAGAAGAAGAAAAAGTCCTTTGCAAAACATGGCTCACATCAACGCCAATCAACAAGATTCTCGTCGATCCTTTGCAAATGTTCTTTTTTATTATACATGGCAGCAGGCTAAAAGTATTTTACACAAAGCATGTATTGAAGACCTTGGTAAAAGGGAGCAAAATATAAATCATGGATAACGTTTGAAACCATAATCAATTAGAAGAAAGGAAAAATACAAAAATTAGTATTAAACAATAAAAGAAGAAGAAGAAGCGCTATTAAAGTCTGTACACATGAAAAACACACGGATGTTAATAGAGTAGTTAGGGGTCGGATAAGGACGGATACAATACAATAGATATATGTTCTAACTGGAGAGTCAGACGTAGTTGCAGCGAGCGGAAACCACAAAGTTCTTTACAGCACAACACGAAAAGCTGCAGGAACATATATTCAACTACGTGAACTAATGAAAAATAGTATTCGAAAAGTTCTCACAAACATTGAAGATTAAATGGGCTAAATACTTCGAGAAACTTCTCAATAGAGCAAAAACTAATAAACAAAAAAGAAAACCCACCAGATATGCAGTTTGTAGAATTAGAGCTTTATCTCAACTGTGAGAACCCATATAAAGAAGAAATGGGAAAAGCCACTTATCCCTTGAGAGGCGGAAAAACTGCTGGTCCAGAGGGTTTCCTAGCAGAAGCCATTAAAGTCAATATAGACACACATCAACTTAATTACTGCACAACTAATTTAGCAGATTCCTGGAGTCTGAACAAAGTACTAATTGACTGATGAGGATATCTGATGGAGCTGCTAAAGAAATTGGACATTCGGGTGAGCATATGTTAAAAGATGGGATCATGCTATTGCAGTTTCTGCGAAAATATTAATCTGGGGAGATTAAGCGCTGCCGTTGACAAGCAACTATGAGACGTGATAGATGAACAGTCAGGGTTCAGACCAAATATATCATGCGCTGACCTGATGCCCACATTGTACACAATAATGGAGCAAAGAATTGATACGAATTAGCCACTTTATATTGAATTTGTACACAACGAAAAAACCTTTGACAGCATTGATATATATCATTGTATATCACTATAATTCTGGCTTCTTAACAGCTCATAAAGTTTGTCTTTGGAATTTTTTTAATGTTAAAAGGGTAACTGTCAACAGTCTATTCCTTGATTCCTTGAAGAGAAGTGTTGTTGTTTTTTTTTTAATCCAAGAAAGCTGCTCACCTAAACACGTACCTGGAATCGGGAGGAGTACAATATCCAGTCCCTGCGCCTGATCGTCGTGTTGTTGTGAGCAAAGGTTGCTGCTAGTGAGCTTTTAGGATTACACGTGTGAGTGATCCTACAGTAGACTATCGCGTAAATGGCATCGCTGTCACACTATTCTGGTGCGCTGAGCAACAATTGCCTCCACTAGGGCAAACAAATATTGCTCTTGAGCTGTTTAAAAATAATACTGATACCATCCTTCGAGCCCTATACGGGTGGAAAAAAGAATGTCTCTTTCACAATGGAACTGAAGCTAAATTGTCTTAACAGTAAACCGTGCAATGAGTGAATGAACGAAAAAGAGAAGTAGAGACGGTAAGCCTTACCTGTACACAATCACAAATGGCAAAATGGACGTTGCGACTAAAGCCTTTGTTAGCACACAAACAACAAACATACACATAATAATAATGTTTTGCATATCCTTTACAGGACATCGCTGTCAACATCAGCATCTTTCAGCTGTATGTTGATTTCTTGGCAAGATTACGCTCAGTAATCTTTCTGAGCGGCCGGCTCATTATCCCGCAAATCACGAGCGCGGGTCGAACCGCTTCCAATTCTCGCCTCGCTGCGAGACCCTGCGTGGATAAACGGGATTACGGAGAAAGTGGTGTAACCCCTCAGCCAGAGAGACCGGCAACATACACATACACTACATGATAAAAACCTACATTAAATTA
Organism: Cepaea nemoralis; assembly: GCA_014155875.1. Lineage (NCBI taxonomy): Eukaryota > Metazoa > Mollusca > Gastropoda > Stylommatophora > Helicidae > Cepaea > Cepaea nemoralis. The sequence goes on from JACEFZ010014065.1 coordinate 185,754, forward strand.
TATACACGAGGTAGTCATCTGCCACGAAGAGCTGCCTTGCAATGAACTCAACACTTGTGTAGCATGCTCCTCCAATGTAGCTAGAAGAGACATTACTAGTAAGTTGACACACTAACTAACACTTTATTTTGTAGACTGTCATTCATAACTGTCATTTACTGCCTATATAGTACCTTGCGGTATATGGCAGAGGGGTCTTGAGCCTGAGGAATAAAGGCCGCCTGGCTAGTGCAGTCGCCGCGAACTGTTCAGGTTAGAGTTTTCTTTTTGCCCCGACAGAAAAAAACTCTACACCTTACCGAGGATTCGAACATGGGTCTCCCGAAGGTGGCATTCTAGCCACTGGCCAGCCGCTATTTTGTAGACATACTGCCATAATCTAGTTAACAGCAAGTTATGACAAAGTGAAGCTTCTAGCCTATTTTCAATGGCATTATGTGGCATAACTGATGTCTCCAAAAACCTCGACACACTCTCACGAACTCAAACAATTAAAAATTGCTGATTTTAAATTTAACCCTGGGCATTGTGCCCCCGAATGTAGGCCATCTACAACTTAATATGCTGCTGTAAACTTAATAATCATGAATATCACGTGACAGACCAAGCAGACGGCGTGGAAGATGTAGGCCAGGGGAAACCCCATAAATACGCAGAACTCATACAACAGCAGTTCTAGAATGGCTGTGTACGTGAGAGATATCATGGTGTGCCTATCAAACTACCCTATGATGGGTTTACGTAGGTTTAGCCAATTCAATAACAATTCCGAATTCTTGCAACATCTGGCATGGCCGGAAAATATCCATGTAAACTTTAAAGTGCAAACTGTGGAAACTTAGGGAAATGTGACAAGGACACTGATAGGTTCAAAGGGGGAAAAACCCATTAAAATACAGCCGTAGAAGTTGACTATTAGTATACTGTAAATGGATTGCCGTGGTAACACAGTGGCTAACCTGGTTGCCACTCAGTCCGGTGGACATGCATTCGAATATCCATCGCGGCGAATTTTGTAAATTAACCTGGTCTCCGAGATCAGCACAACCTGAAATGGCTATCTGGCAATGCCGGAACATTACTTCTTTATTGGAAGTAAAGAAGGCAGTTATCATGTTTACTATATCATCCATCGAGGGCCATTTGGTCTATCAAAATATGGAGCTAACACAATATACCTTATACCCTCAAGACGTGTAAAGTGGTCTTTTGCATGGTTTTATATACCTTTCAACACTACAAGAGGCTTCAAGATCCCTTCAAATTGACAAAATTCTACTTAGCGAGACTCTAGTAGTTGAGATTCTTAAAGTCCAGATTCAGTAAAATGTCTGTCTTGTATTCCATCTCAGTATTTCCACAAGTCAGATCTGGCAATACGTGTGTTAAAATGCGATGGAATGGCCTTTTAAAAGTATAGGTGAAGCAGTGAGTTTTACAATACAATTACCAGCCGTGACCTGACATTTAATATGCGTTGGTTGGTTATTGGGTGGTAGGTAGGTAGATAGGTGGGTAGGTGGGTAGGTAGGTAGGTAGGTGGGTAGGTGGGTAGGCAGGTTGGTAGGTAGGTGGGGGGCTTTGGTTAGCTTGTTGATTGGTTTGTTGATTGTGAGACCTCTATGAAAACTGTGAGGTTTAACTCTTAAATCCTATGCATTGCCATTCAGTTCGTCGAGTCGTGAAAAGAGCTGACGCGGTTAGTGTGACTATCTCCCGACCCTGTACTATGTGACGTATCTCCCGACCCTGTACTATGTGACGTATCTCCTTACCCTGTACTGTGGACATTTCTCCAGACCTTGTACTATGTGACATTTCTCCCGACCCTGTACTATGTGACGTATCTCCCGACCCTGTACTATGTGACATTTCTCCCGACCCTGTACTATGTGACATTTCTCCCGACCCTGTACTATGTGACATTTCTCCCGACCCTGTACTATGTGACATTTCTCCCGACTGTCGTGTCCTCCTTTACAGTGTCGTCCCTGGAGTGAAGAGAGTCGACACCCACATTATAATATTTTTTTTCCCTCTCAATATTCTGGAGAATCCACCAGCTTCCGTCCAACACACTCCATCAGCCTATGGACACCTTTTCCTATCACTCTCTCACTGTCGTACTATGCCCCCTCCCATACTTCCCAACGCAACATACTCAAGAACTCTTGCTTCTAGAAATTAATAAAGATTAATTTATTAAAAGAAAAGTGTAACGTGTAGGAGACGTGTATGCGAAGAAAAAGTGTGTCGTGTATCTATATCTATAAAACAAAGTGTATGTATATATATATATATGTATGTATGTAAATATGTATGTCCTTTATTTGTTCGCGAACGGCCCATCCGATTGAGATGAAATTTTCTACACGCCTTCCTTTCATTCCAGAGCTGTCAACTGTCATAGTTTTTTTTTCTTCTTCCTCCTCCTCCCTCCTCCCCCTCCCAAAATACGTACGTAAATATATGATGATGATGATGAAAGAATCCCTGAACCAAAACGCTAGGGGAAGGGAAGAAAATGACGTGACTACACAGAATCGTCACACGGCAATCATCATCATCAAGTGCCGTGCCGGCTGGCGTAGGCGTTCATGGCTCTCTGTAGATCTCAGTCTTTGGTTTTTTAGATCAATTCTGCTGCTGATATTCCTCCATGCCACGGCAATATCAATAACAATTCATCTTTTTATGTGTAAGGAAGTTATCTACAGTCGTGTAGAAGGGAAGAACTAGACGAGTATGAATTCGGAATGGCGAACTCTCTCCTCCACTCTTCTCCTCCCTCCACCCTCCTCCTCTTCCTCCTCCCTCTCATCCCTCTCCCTCCTCCCTCCTCCTTCTCCCTCTTCCTTCTCCCTCTTCCTCTCCCCTCCTCCTCCATCCTCCTCCCTCCTACTCCCTCCGCCTCCTCCCCCCTCCTCCCTCATCTTCCCTCCTCCTCATCCCTCCTCCTCATCCTGCCTCACTCCTCCTCCTCCTGCCTCCTTCTCCCTCATCATCCTCCCTCCTCCTTCTCCCTCTTCCCTCTTCCTCCTCCTACCTCCTCCCTCTACCTCCTCCTCCTCCCTCCACCCTCCTCCTCCCTTCTCCTCCTCTTCCTCCTCCCTTTCCTTCCTCCTCCCCCTCCCCTCTACCTCCTCCTCCCCCTACCTCTTTCCTCCTCCCTCCTCCTCCTCTTCCACCTCCCTTTCCTTCCTCCCCTCCTCATTCTCCCTCTTTCCTCTCCATCCTTCCTCCTCCTCCTTTCTTCTTCTCCCTCTGCCTCCTCCCTCCTCCTCTCCTCCTCCTCCTCCCTCCTCCTCCCTCCTCCTCCTCCCTCTACCTCCTCCCTCCTCCTCCCTTCACATTCCTCCTCCTCCCTCTTCCTCCTCCTCCTCATCCCTCCTCCTCCCTTCTCCTCCTCCCTCCTCCTCCTCCCTCTACCTAATCCTCCTCCCTTCACATTCCTCCTCCTCCTCCTCCTCCCTCATCCTCCTTCTCCTCCTCCTCCTTCTTCCTCCCTCCTTCCCCTCCTCCTTCCTCTCCTCCTCCTCCTCCTCCCTCCTCCTCCTCCTCCTAACCGTCCTCCCTCCTCCTCCCTTCACATTCCTCCTCCTCCCTCTTCCTCCTCCTCCCTCCTCCTCCTCCTTCTCCCTCCTGCTCCTCCTCCCTCCTCCCCATCACTCCTCTTTCCTCCTCCTCCCTCTCCTCCTCCTCACTCCTCCTCCTCCCTCCTCCTCCTCCCTCTACCTCCTCCCTCCTCCTCCCTTCACATACCTCCTCCTACCTTTTCCTCCTCCTCCTCATCCCTCCTCCTCCCTTCTCCTCCTCCCTCCTCCTCCTCCCTCTACATCCTCCTCCCTTCACATTCCTCCTCCTCCCTCCTCCTCCTCATCCCTCCTTCTCCCTCCACCTCCTTCTTCCTCCCTCCTCCCCCTCCTCCTTCCTCTCCTCCTCCTCACTCCTCCCTCCTCCTCCTCCCTCTATCTCCTCCCTCCTCCTCCCTTCACATTCCTCCTCCTCCCTCTTCCTCCTCCTCCCTCCTCCTCTCTCCTCCTCCCTCCTCCTCCTCCCTCCTCCTCATCACTCCTCCTCCCTCCTCCTCCTTCTTCCTCCTCCCTCCTCCTCCCCCTCCTCCTTCCTCCTCCTCCCTCTCCGCCTCCTCTCTCCTCCTCCTCCCTCCTCCTCCCTCTACCTCCTCCTCCTCCCTCTACCTCCTCCCTCCTCCTCCCTTCACATTCCTCCTCCTCCCTCTTCCTCCTCCTCCCTCCTCCTCCTCTCTCCGCCTCCCTCCTCCTCCTCCTCCCTCTACCTCCTCCGTCCTCCTCCCTTCACATTCCTCTCCTCCCTCCTCCTCCTCCCCTCTCCTCTTCCCTCCTCCTCTTCCCCCTCCTTCTCCTCCTTCTCCCTCCTCCATGTTCCTTCTCCTTCCGCCTCCTCCCTCCTCCTACTCTCTCCTCCTCCTCCCTCCTCCTCCCTCTCCCTCCTCCTCCCTCTCCTCCTCCTGCTCCCTTCTCCTCCTGCGTTCTCCTCCTCCCTCCCTCTACCTCCTCCTCCCTTCACATTCCTCCTCCTCCCTCCTCCTCCTCATCCCTCCTTCTCCCTCCACCTCCTTCTTCCTCCCTCCTCCCCCTCCTCCTTCCTCTCCTCCTCCTCACTCCTCCCTCCTCCTCCTCCCTCTACCTCCTCCCTCCTCCTCCCTTCACATTCCTCCTCCTCCCTCTTCCTCCTCCTCCCTCCTCCTCTCTCCTCCTCCCTCCTCCTCATCACTCCTCCTCCCTCCTCTTCCTTCTTCCTCCTCCCTCCTCCTCCCCCTCCTCCTTCCTCCTCCTCCCTCTCCGCCTCCTCCCTCCTCCTCCTCCCTCCTCCTCCTCCCTCCTCCTCCCTCTACCTCCTCCTCCCTCTACCTCCTCCCTCCTCCTCCCTTCACATTCCTCCTCCTCCCTCTTCCTCCTCCTCCCTCCTCCTCCTCTCTCCGCCTCCCTCCTCCTCCTCCTCCTCCCTCTACCTCCTCCCTCCTCCTCCCTTCACATTCCTCTCCTCCCTCCTCCTCCTCCCCTCTCCTCTTCCCTCCTCCTCTTCCCCCTCCTTCTCCTCCTTCTCCCTCCTCCCTGTTCCTTCTCCTTCCGCCTCCTCCCTCCTCCTACTCTCTCCTCCTCCTCCCTCCTCCTCCCTCTCCCTCCTCCTCCCTCTCCTCCTCCTGCTCCCTTCTCCTCCTGCGTTCTCCTCCTCCCTCCTTCTCCCTCCTCCTCCCTCTTCCTCCTCCCTCCTCCTCGCCTCCTCCTCCACCCTACTCCTCCCTCCTCCTAATCCCTCCTCCTTCCTCCTATTCCTCCCTACTCCTCCTGTCTCCTCCCTCCTCCTCCCTCCTCTTCCCTCCTCCACCTCCCTCTTCCTCCTCCCTCCTACATTTACCCAAGACAGACAGTCAGACAGATAGTCGGGAACGGGATCTTATATGACTACTTATATAATTTAAACTAGATGCTCTCCACCATGGGCTGGGCCGGGTCAGACAGACAGACAGATAGATAGATAGATAGACAGACAGACAGACAGACAGACAGACAGACAGACAGACAGACAGACAGACAGACAGACAGACAGACAGTCGGGAACGGGAACTTATATGACTACTTATATGAATTAAATGAGATGCTCCCCACCAGGTGTTGGGCGATGCCAGGCCGGGTCAGACAGACAGACAGATAGATAGTCGGAACGGGAACTTATATGACTACTTATATGAATTAAATGAGATGCTCCCCAAAAAGGACTGGGCGAAGCCGGGCCGGGTCAGCTAGTTATAACATAAATGTATGTGTCAGCCTTCAAAGTTCAGGATCATAGTGTACACATCATGGCAAGGATCACACGACATCATTCAAGTCAGTACGAAAAAACCTCACCGAAGTCGTATCCTTCTCTCCAGACATGTCCTCCTCCAGGAACTCTGATGACCATGAGATCTGAATCTCATGTAAATATAATCCGTGGAAAATACTAGTATATTTCCTAACGCAACTGGTCCTAATAGTTTATAGAAACTCCGGCTTCATAATTCCGGCGCAGTGAAAACAAACATGGAACACTGTCCTACTAACAAGTCTTTTTGTCTCTTGATAAATGTTCACTAGTTCTCACTATTAAACAGTTAATGTATCTAGAATAAAATGGCTTGCTTTATTCACTAGATATAGTCTGAAAGTTCTGATTTCCTTGATACGTGGAACAACTACACTTCAATGTTTGGTTTCATCTACTGTGAACATCAGTCCCTACTGATCTAGTTCCACATGGGCTGAACCTCCATCACTTCAGGTGTGTTAACGATTGGTATTCACTCATGTAGGATACATATACCATTAGACTCCACCGAGCAATGTGTATTAACTTCTTCCGTTGCGAAAGTTGCTGGCCCATCTCTCTACATCATAATTTATCCGAGATCGGATGTTACATTGGGTCCGGGTTCTTCATTCCAACCCGAGGAACCTGTAAAATAAATCATACAACTGGTGATAGCCTCCCCGTCACTGATCTCTATTAGATGATCGTGGGCCATCGGCCTCACTCAGAAAATATAATGAACCCATCAGGGACATATGAACTGACCACATAGGTTATCATCAGGCCAAGACAAAAAAATATCAGCAAACAGAATGCGGAACCCCGACCACCAGGGACACCTACGGGAAAATCCCAATTATCCCTCATTACTCAATTCTCAACTAGTAAAGCTTATCAACACTTCACTAATCTATTTTCAACTAACAGAGCCAAGTATCACTTCCCTACTCTAGTTAGTTCCACTAACAGTGCTAATCATCACACTATAGTTTAACAAGGCCACAGTCTATATTAATTAGAACTAATATTATAATAGGTTATACCTTAAATGGCACTACTGCAGTCCTATCAATCATATCTACATCTGCCATTATAGGCACGTGTAAAATTAAGTCACTAATTAACATACGGTAGATATTATTTCCACTAGGCACTGCAGTGCCCTGGCACTCCGACTAGAGCATTTTCAAGTCCCCCTAGTTGGTCCCAACTCGGGTTTATATGGCAAACTACCAAAGTTGGCCACGTGACGTTATCCTTTATGCCCCCACACAGGTGGCACATTGGCAGATCATCCCCTGTCAGGGATCCATCCCCCCTCTGGCTCCCTCCATGTTAGATCTGTCATCACTGGTTGTGATTCCCAAAACAAGCCAGCGAGTTACTGTCGAGTTCCAACAAAGAGTTTTTCTCAACAAGCTGTCAGTAGCAATCTGCCCCTCTGAGTGATGTCCGGAAACTATATGACATATGGACTGTTTACTTCCAGTGCTGAGTACTTCCGTTTTCCATCCGACTTGTCAAAACGATGTATGATTCAGCGCACTCACTTCCTCTTTACATCTGCCCCTGTGATCTCACGGCTTCCATCTGCATTCAAATGTTGACAAACTTGTCAAGGCGATGCCGGGACCTGTCACCATCAACACCGAATGTTCCAAATCCGTTAGAGATGTACACGTGCAGCTACAAATATTGTCCTGGGATTTTGACAACCCATTTGTTTTCTCTGTTAGTAAAAATAGTTGTCGCTGGCAGATAGTCCTTTCAATCAAAAAATCCTCTATAATAATCAACCGGTTAAACACACGGTTTTATTTTGTGACATAGGCCCCCTCCTAAGAGAGTAGTCCATCTCACTCTTCTCCACCGTGAGTTTAATCCAGATGATTCATTCTTCTTCTTCAGGAGCTGGGTGTCTTGACAAGAAATCCGCTCCAACATTTTCCTTCCCAGGAATGTACTCCACTGTGAAATTATAAGGTTGAAGTAACAACGACCACCGCATCAAACGTGCGTTGAGCTTCTGAGAAGTAGCCAGGAACATCAGGGGCTGATGATCCGACTGGACCCGAAACTTAACTCCATACAAATATGGCTGAAATTTTTGCACTGCCCATACAAGAGGACAAGCACTCTCTCTCGACGGTTGAATAATTCCTCTCCGCCTGTAGAAGTTTCTTACTTGCGTATGCCACAGGTTTCAAAACCGAAGCATCGTCTTTTCCTTCCTGTAACAAAGCGGCTCCAATTCCAATCGCACTCGCATCTGTTCTCAACACAAATTGTTTGGAAAGGTCAGGGAGCTGTAATACAGGTTTGCTGACCAAGGCCTCCTTTAACTGACTATAGGCATTCTCACATTCTGGTGTCCAAATGATTTGGTCCGGGAATCCCTTTTTCAAGGTTTCCGTCAACGGAGCTCCCAGGTCAGTGAAATGTGGGATAAATTTGTGGTAGAACCCACACAACGAGAGAAAAGATCGCACATCCTTCTTCGTTTTTGGCCTTGGTGCATTTCTGATTTTCTCCAGGTTCTTCTCTTCTGGGACAATGTGTCCTGGAGTGATGGTGTGACCTAGAAATTCCAGAGTCTGGTAACCAATCATGCACTTGGTTGGACGAGCAGTAAGCCCTGCTTCCTTGAGTCTATTAAACACTCTCTCCAAGGATTGTAAGTGGTCATCCAAGCTGTCACTGGAAATCAGAATATCATCCATGAATGAGATGATGGACGGATCCTGTAACGGATCTAGTAAAGTCCTCATCATGCGTGTAAACACACTAGGTGCATTGCTGAGTCCAAAGGGCATGACCTTGAATTCGTAGTGTCCACTGGGTGTACTGAAAGCCTAACAGTGGTCGAATCTCCGGTTTGACTGGTATCTGATAGTACCCCCGACTCAGATCCACCTTTGAAAAGTACCGAGCCTTATGGAGCCTAGCGAATAACTGAGTTGGATTCGGCAAAGGTTCCACCTGAAATTGTGTGTGACTGTTCAGAAGTCGGTAGTCTATACACAACCGTTGTTCTCCACTTGGTTTCCGTAACAAAACTACCCCTGCATTGTATGGGGATGTGGATGGTGCAATCACGTCATCCTCCAGCAGTTTCTGTATTTCCTCCTCCAGGGCCTTTTCTTTAGAGAATGGCACTGGGTAAACCTTCTGACGAACCGGCTCCTGTGTGGTCAAAGTCATCTCGAACTCCACCAACCTCGTTCGTCCTGGTTTATCAGTCAGTATCTCCTTATGAGACTTGAGAACCTGGGTTATCTTTTCCCTCTCCTGTGAGGTCAGATCAGGGTTCACTTGTACATCCCTATAGGTTTCCTTGTGTACCAAGGGATATTCCCTGCCCTCGTTGGTTCCCGCTTCCGTCTCCACTGCAACTGCCATTGCCATGAGGTGCGCTGCCTTGTCTCCGGGTCTCTCTTCGTATTTCCGCAAGAGATTGATATGGAAAATCTTCGACTTTCCCCGGATCCGGATCTGATAGTTGGTTCTGGATATTACCCTTTCCACGGGAAATGGTCCTTGCCAACCTATCTCCAGTTTGTTGTTTCCCGTTGGGAGTAGCAACAAGACTTTATCTCCCACCTCTAGAGATCTTTCTTTAGACCTACGGTTGTAGTAAGCCGCATGTCTTTTCCTGGCCTTTTTCAAGTTTTGATTTGCCAGAGTCCATCCCTTGTGGAGTTTTTCTTTCAGTTCCTCCACGTATTTATAGGATGAGATCACTTCATCTGACGTCCCCTCTTCAGTCCAACTCCTCAACATGGCTTCCAACGGTCCTTTGATTGGACGACCAAACAGCAACGTAGCGGGTGGTAGTCCTGTTGAGCCATGAGGAACTTCCCGATAGGCAAAGAGTGCTGCTGGGATATATTCATCCCACCTATCAGGTTTTTCCTGCGCTAGTTTCCTGAGCATTGTCATCAACGTGCCGTTGAAACGCTCTACTTGTCCATTGGCTTGAGGGTGGTAAGGGCTGGTATGTATGTGGTTAGAGTGAAACACCCTAAATACCTCCTCCATGAGTTTTCCACAAAACTGAGATCCATTGTCCGTCAGAATTTGATCCGGAAAGCCTAATCTGGTAAAGGCCTCCATCAGTGCGTCCGCCACTCTTTTCGAGTCAATCGTGGTCAACGGTATAGCCTCACCCCACATTGTACAGCAATCCACCATTGTGAGTATATACATGTTCCTCTTCCTAGTCCTGGGAAGTGGACCCACTATATCGATGGCTACCCTCTCGAAAGGAGAGTTCATGATGGGCATCTCACCCAACACCACCGGTGCTGTCCAGTGTTTCGGTGCCACCCTCTGGCACTCAGGGCATGACTTCACATACCGACGCACATCATCTGTCATTCCCGGCCAATAGTAGTGGCAGGAAATCCGCTGCATGGTGGCGGCAATACCCATGTGTCCACTAAAGGAGATGGTATGCCCCATATGAAGAATCTGGGACCGGTGAGCTTTCGGGACGACCAACTGACCGTATAGGTTGTCTCCCCTTCCTGCTCTCCTGTAGAGTATCCTATTCTTCATGTAGTACTGCCCCCGTCCTGGTGGATCAGCACTTTTCTGCAGCTTTTTGTAGCAAGGACGTAAAGTATCATCCTCACTCTGGGCAGTTCGTAGCTCCCCCGGCATTGGGTTAGTCACAATTGCGTCTGCCTCTTCCGTTTTCGTCTGAGAGCGAGTCTGCATTGCTCCCATATGGATTGGCTCCCTGGGCATTCCCAGAAAGACATACCGGCCACCTAGGATGACTGGGAAAATGGGATCGGTCAATACAGCGGCCTTGATGGTGCCGGTGACGTACCTTGACCGAATCTCCACATTAGCAATGGGCAACTTCATGGTTACAGCACTCTTCTGTGCAGGCTGTATATCCAATGTCTCACCTGTGAATTGTTCTGGATGTCCCAGATCCGCAGAAATCACGGCCTCCCCGTCCAGTCCTGTGTCGTATAAACACTCCGTTAACCTCTATCAATTCCACTACAGGTGGTTTTTCCTGGTCTGGAGTCTCTTCCTCGGCCTCGACCTGTTCGGTGGGCTCCACCTTAGGTTTCCCTGAGCACACGACGAATTGAGTGTCTCCTGACTTTCCCCTGCAGTCAATAGCATTGTGCGTGTTTGACTTGCATTGGTTGCACCATTTCCCTGTCCTAGATTTTCTATTGTCGGACTTGAGTGAGCTCTCCTGGTGGCGAGCTTCCTTGTTGACCTTGGCATTTTCCGTGCCAACCTCCTTGGAAGTCACTTGACATGCTGCGAAGTGAGGGTTCTTAGCCTTCGATTTGCAGTCCCTCGTATTGTGAGAGGGTGACTTACAAATTGAACACCACTTCTCCGACCATGGTCGTTTTGGTGTAGAGCTTGAAGTGCTCTTGCTTCCCTCCTTCTTCTTCTCTGAACTATCCTCTGATTTTTGCACATAAGGTTCCCACTTTTTTGTTCCTGAGTTTTTGGCTTTCTTCTTGTCATGTTTCTCTTGACTTTTGGAGTTGGTGGAAAGGTTTTCCCCTGCCTCCCCATGTACCTCGACGAACCGTTCTGCTAATTTCGTCACGAGGTCAATACGTTCCGCTCCTTGTTCTCCCAGGAACGTCCTGAGAGGTTTAGACATTTGCTTCTTCAGCTGGTCGACCACCATGAGCTCTTCCAGACTCTCATAGTCATGTGCGAACCCAGCCAAATCCATCCACTTATGGAGATAAGATTTAAGACGCAAACTGTAGGCGGCAAACAACTCTCCTGGTTCTCGTTTCGCTGCTCGAAATTTTTTCCGGTAGGTATGTGACGTAACCTCGAATCGTTTCAGCAGAGCCGTCTTTAACTCGTCATAATTGTTCTCATGTCCTGGTGGCAGGCGAGTATAAACCTCGTATCCGGTCCCGCGTAATCCCTGGGATAGCTTAAGATTCCATTTGTTACGCTCCAGACCCATAGCAACTGACATAGCCTCGAAGCGTTGAAGGTACTGGTCAATCTTCTCTTTGTCCTCCTCGTAGACCGCTAAAGGAAACTTCATAGCATGGTACCCATGTCCACCTACTGGTGTTGAGCCTGGGATGGAGGAACCTCCAACTGCTCCCTCAGTTTCCCCATTAGATTGACTCTTGAGCTCGAGTTCCCGCATCCGGTACTCGTGTTCCCTTTTCTGTGCTTCCTGTTCAGTTTCTAATTTCCTAGCTGCTTGCTCAGCTTCAAATTTCCTAGCTGCTGCTCAGCTTCCAATTTCCTAGTTTCTTGTTCCAACTCCATCCTTCTCAATTCCAACTCGGCCTTTCGATCTTCCCTTTCTGCTTGACGATACTCTCTCTCCACTTCCTGTATGTAATCCGTTAGAGCAGAACCCCCCAATCCCATTTCTTCCCCCTTTGCCTTTAATTCTAACGTGGTTAGTTTAGGGGTGGCCATTATACAGAGAGGTAAGCTAGCAGGTCTAGTACAATATAACTGCAAATTACTATACAGATATATGAATAAGTACTATAAATCTAGATATTACCACACACAGCACATTCACTCAGTGACAAGAGTAGAATCAGGACCACAGACCTATGCAGACGTGTGAAGTGTGAACAGGTAAGATATTAGTCCTAACCCCTATCCACATTCACTCTAGCTGGATTCTCCAAAATGATATCTCCCTCTTATAACTAGGGATCCCGTGTCAAAAGACCCCGTTGTCAGAAGATCCCACTGTCAAAGGTTCCTGCTTGCAGGAGATCTCGCTGTCCAAGGATTCCGTTTACGGGAGATCCCGCTGTCCAAAGATTCCGTTTACGAGAGATCCCGCTGTCCAAAGATCCCGTTTACGAGAGATCCCGCTGTCCAAAGATCACGTTACGAGCCCTTAATAATGTCGTGTCCTCCTTTACAGTGTCGTCCCTGGAGTGAAGAGAGTCGACACCCACATTATAATATTTTTTTCCCTCTCAATATTCTGGAGAATCCACCAGCTTCCGTCCAACACACTCCATCAGCCTATGGACACCTTTTCCTATCACTCTCTCACTGTCGTACTATGCCCCCTCTCATACTTCCCCAACGCAACATACTCAACAACTCTTGCTTCTAAAAATTAATAAAGACTAATTTATTAAAAGAAAAGTGTAACGTATATGAGACGTGTATGCGAAGAAAAAGTGTGTCGTGTATTATAACATAAATGTATGTGTCAGCCTTCAAAGTTCAGGATCATAGTGTACACATCATGGCAAGGATCACACGACATCATTCAAGTCAGTACGAAAAACCTCACCGAAGTCGTATCCTTCTCTCCAGACATGTCCTCCTCCAGGAACTCTGATGACCATGAGATCTGAATCTCATGTAAATATAATCCGTGGAAAATACTAGTATATTTCCTAACGCAACTGTTCCTAATAGTTTATAGAAACTCCGGCTTCATAATTCCGGCGCAGTGAAAACAAACATGGAACACTGTCCTACTAACAAGTCTTTTTGTCTCTTGATAAATGTTCACTAGTTCTCACTATTAAACAGTTAATGTATCTAGAATAAAATGGCTTGCTTTATTCACTAGATATAGTCTGAAAGTTCTGATTTCCTTGATACGTGGAACAACTACACTTCAATGTTTGGTTTCATCTACTGTGAACATCAGTCCCTACTGATCTAGTTCCACATGGGCTGAACCTCCATCACTTCAGGTGTGTTAACGATTGGTATTCACTCATGTAGGATACATATACCATTAGACTCCACCGAGCAATGTGTATTAACTTCTTCCGTTGCGAAAGTTGCTGGCCCATCTCTCTACATCATAATTTATCCGGGATCGGATGTTACATTGGGTCCGGGTTCTTCATTCCAACCCGAGGAACCTGTAAAATAAATCATACAACTGGTGATAGCCTCCCCGTCACTGATCTCTATTAGATGATCGTAGGCCATCGGCCTCACTCAGAAAATATAATGAACCCATCAGGGACATATGAACTGACCACATAGGTTATCATCAGGCCAAGACAAAAAATATCAGCAAACAGAATGCGGAACCCCGACCACCAGGGACACCTACGGGAAAATCCCAATTATCCCTCATTACTCAATTCTCAACTAGTAAAGCTTATCAACACTTCACTAATCTATTTTCAACTAACAGAGCCAAGTATCACTTCCCTACTCTAGTTAGTTTCCACTAACAGTGCTAATCATCACACTATAGTTTAACAAGGCCACAGTCTATATTAATTAGAACTAATATTATAATAGGTTATACCTTAAATGGCACTACTGCAGTCCTATCAATCATATCTACATCTGCCATTATAGGCACGTGTAAAATTAAGTCACTAATTAACACACGGTAGATATTATTTCCACTAGGCACTGCAGTGCCCTGGCACTCCGACTAGAGCATTTTCAAGTCCCCCTAGTTGGTCCCAACTCGGGTTTATATGGCAAACTACCAAAGTTGGCCACGTGACGTTATCCTTTATGCCCCCACACAGGTGGCACATTGGCAGATCATCCCCTGTCAGGGATCCATCCCCCCTCTGGCTCCCTCCATGTTAGATCTGTCATCACTGGTTGTGATTCCCAAAACAAGCCAGCGAGTTACTGTCGAGTTCCAACAAAGAGTTTTTCTCAACAAGCTGTCAGTAGCAATCTGCCCCTCTGAGTGATGTCCGGAAACTATATGACATATGGACTGTTTACTTCCGTGCTGAGTACTTCCGTTTTCCATCCGACTTGTCAAAACGATGTATGATTCAGCGCACTCACTTCCTCTTTACATCTGCCCCTGTGATCTCACGGCTTCCATCTGCATTCAAATTTGACAAACTTGTCAAGGCGATGCCGAGACCTGTCACCATCAACACCGAATGTTCCAAATCCGTTAGAGATGTACACGTGCAGCTACAAGTATTGTCCTGGGATTTTGACAACCCATTTGTTTTCTCTGTTAGTAAAAATAGTTGTCGCTGGCAGATAGTCCTTTCAATCAAAAAATCCTCTATAATAATCAACCGGTTAAACACACGGTTTTATTTTGTGACACCGACCTTGTACTATGTGATGTATCTCCCGACCCTGTACTATGTGATGTATCTCCCGACCTTGTACTATGTGTACTATGTGATGTATCTCCCGACCCTGTACTATGTGACGTATCTCCCGACCCTGTACTGTGTGGCATTTCTCCCGACCCTGTACTGTGTGATGTATCTCCCAACCCTGTACTATGTGACATTTCTCCCAACCCTATACTATGTGACATTTCTCCCGACCCTGTACTATGTGACGTATCTCCCGACCCTGTACTATGTGTACTATGTGACGTATCTCCCGACCCTGTACTATGTAACATTTCTCCCGACCCTGTACTATGTGACATTTATCCCGACATTTTACTATGTGACATTTCTCCCGACTTTGTACTATGTGACATTTCTCCCGACCTTGTACTATGTGACATTTCTCCCGACCCTGTACCATGTGACATTTCTCCCGACCCTGTACTATGTGACATTTCTCCCGACCTTGTACTATGTGACATTTCTCCCGACCTTGTATATGTGACGTATCTCCCGACCCTGTACTAAAGTACCATCTCCACAGGTATTGCGGTGCAGCTCAGAAACCTTCGGGGTGTGTTAGGCAGGTAGTGTAATTTCACATCTAGGACGAGGCATAGAGCAAACGCGGACTGCCTGGGATTATAGTGCATTTACATGTGGTTGCCTCCGTATAAAACTCCATATCTCAGTAACCAACTGAGGGAAAATGATTAGATTTAGCATATAACCTTATCATTATGTCCACCCAAAAAAACATTTTTGTTCTGGAGATTGTACAACAGAATTCAATGTTTGTTTATATGCGGTATATAATTTACAGGTCAGGGATTAAGTCCATAATTTTAAATGTATTAGACCTTCAGCCAGTAAATCATCGTTCAATTTTGAATATTCTCCATGGTTCACGGGATTGGTTTTATAGCAAGAACCCAGCGCTGTTTAAACTGGGAGTGTTCAGAGGTGTCGTCAATGTGGGTTCTTTCATGAAACCTGATTATTATTATTTTTCTAAATCTTACCACTTATCGCTAACATTGGAATGTGTGAATATTGTTCAGTGGGACTGGATGTGAAATTGTGTACACTTCAAAGCATCGCTATGTCGTTGTGCACATATTTTTGTCAAGAAGCTGATCGCAGGAAACTGTTTCATACTATTATAAAATAAAAATTTAGCTTCATGTCCTTCACAGGACGTAGCAGTCAACCCCAGCATTTTTGCTGTTCGTGAATCCTGGGCAAATTTTACGTTCAGTAGTTTGCCATTGCTTTCTGAACGACCGGCACCTATACCTTTTTCGAAAAACCAGCACCACTGTGTTTCGAAACCGGGTATACGAGCTCACAAACCGAGTTCGCAAGACCTTAGCCACGGTGACCGGCCGTACTATTTTTACTATTACTATTCTATAATACTATTGCACTATTATAGTATTACTATTCGTACTATTCATACTATTACAAATTCCGAAAAAAGAACAGTGCATGCATTGGGTTTGAGAAAACGGTCATTTTGTCGATGGGTGCAAGAATCTCGAATAAAACCACCACGCAATAACCAAATGGTTGGTAGAAAGACTATTGTAGATAGCTTTGACAAGGATGTCATAAGACGAGCTATTATAAAAATGCTGGATACCAAAGAAACAGTGACTGTAAGAAAACTTAGGGTTTGGTTGAGAAAGAACAATAACGTAGAGCTATCCGAAACAACTTTGTGGAAAATTATAAGAACATTAGGCTTCACTTTTAGAAAGTACAGGGGGGGGGGGGGGGGGGTAGGAATATCCTTTGCGAGCAACCGCATTTAGGAGCGGTTTAGGAGCATTTTTTTTTTTTGCAGTGTTCAGAGACGATGGAAAGAACGCAGGCAATGAATTACCTGGGGATACGGTTTGATCGAAGCCTTGCTTATAATGTGCACATAGACCAGGTGATAACAAAGGCCAAGCGGGGTTTGGCAGCGATGCGGGTGATGGCGGCAGCAAACTGTGAGCAGCGCCATCTATGTCTTCTGTACGAGGAGCTGGTCATGTCTGTTTTGGAGTATGCAATGGCAATCCTGACTCTCACCCGTAAGAAGATAGAAAGGATGGAAAGGATACAGAATGAAGCTATGCGCATTATTCTTGGATGTACAAGAGATACAGCATGCAGGGCGATGCGCTACCTTCTTGATTTTCCAACCATTGAAGAGAGAATACAAGGTTGCAGGGCACGCGCCTACCTCAGAATTAACGCAAACACACAACATCCACTGCATAGTGAAATTAGGAAGGTGAAGGGCAGCAGGTTAAAAAGAGGACGGTCCTGGATGGGTCAAGCCGAAGACATTCTTCAACAGGTGTGTTCACTTGAGGACTTAGAACCTGGCGAGGAGTGGGTGCAAGTGCCAACAGACTTTTGCACATCCTTTTCAGTTTGCATCCAACTAGATAGAAAATGCAGACAAGAAAATCCGGCTGCTGTTGAAGCTGAAGTACAAGCGTTGATTTTCGAAAATTCCCTAGACGGTGACGCGGTCATCTACACAGATGGGTCGGTCGTCCGACATGTGAGAAGCTCATGGGCCTTTACAGCTCGGGCCGGAGGGAGAATTGTGAAGGAGGACTCTGGCGCTTTCACTGAAACCACAAGTAGCCTGACCATGGAAGTCATGGCAGTAAGTAAAGCAATAACATGGCTCGAGACACAGACATTCACTAGGGCTTGTTTCCTTAGCGACTCAATTAACATAATCAAGAGGATAGAGGAGTGGTCGATCCGAAGAGAGTGGTTGCTGCCTCTGGAGCGGTCTCGGCTGGCAAAGATTAGTTTCATCTTCGTGCCAGGGCATGCGGGAGTACAAGGAAATGAGCGGGCTGACAAGCTCGCAGGTGAGGCTACTGTGGAGGGCGGACGCGCCATGGACCAGGCTGACATTCTGAATGCTCTACGAGAAGTAAGACTTTTGCGAGAACTAAGTGATGACTGTGAATCTACAACAATGGCCAGACTGCGAGAGCAGCAAATTAAAAGAGGGGTGGCCAAACAAGAACACTACGCAGGAAGCCAAAGAAGATTGATAAACCAACACAGAACTGGCGTCGTTAGCCGCTACACGTTGCGGGATTTGCTGAGGAGGGGATCCGAGCACTTATGGACTGAATGGTTCGATGTGCAATGAGGATGATCTGTCGACTAACTAACTAACTAACTATTTAGGAGCCATGAGGAGCAGATACCTACGTGAAATAAGGGAAATGCACAAAGAAAATTATGGCATAGTGTATTTGGATGAAACGTGGATCAATGCGCACCACACAAGTGATAAGGATTGGCAATCAGTGAATGGAAAGACAAAGCGATATGTGCCCAGTAGTATAGGACAGCGTTTGGTCATGGTCCATGCTGGTAATACACATAATGGTTTACTACAGAATTCTGGAATCGTTTTCGTATCAAAGCATACAGACAATAGGGATTATGATAATAAGATGAATGGTAATGTATTTAGAGATTGGCTCGAGAATACAGCACTTCCATCCCTAGATAGACCGTCGTGTCCAATTATGGACAATGCATGATATCAATGTTGTTGCCCAAGAAGATATAATTATACCTACAGCATCGAGCACAAAGGGGGCAATAGAGATACGGCTTCGAATGGAAAACATACCATTTCCAGAAACGTATTTCTAGCTAGAATTGTTGTCCCTTGTAAAACAGACGCCAAAAAAGCAAGAAATATCAAATCGACAAGTTGATAGAAGAGCATCGTCATGGGTGCTTGAGACTTCCGCCGTGCCATTCTCATTTTAACCCTATGGAACTTGTGTGGGCTAAAATTAAAGGACAGGTGGCAGCTGACAATATTATATTCAAATTGTCTGACATCAAGATACTAACCTAGTTCGCGTTATTAAATATTGATAAAAATTAGTGGGGGGAAAATGTGAGGACCATGTGTTGAAAGAGGAGGATGACTATTGGAGAAAGGATGGATTGAATTTTATGCAACCGAGAGCAGTCTACCTACTGGAATCGTGAGACACAGATTAAGGTCTTGGCAGATCGCAGACATTAATCCACATGCACACCTACTTTGATATTTTTGCTCCAACTATTCAGAAGAAGAATTGCAGGCCCTTAACATGATAGCATCGGCACAAACAATACAATTTGTCAATAGCAACAGTTTGTATTCCACAGTGATGAATTTTCAATTCAGTAAGCCCTCAACGGTGACAAACAACTGGCATTGGAGAAAAAAAAAGCTCTAGACGCATTGAATACCAACCGGAGAGTAATTGTAACAAGCTACGTGGAGGGTCCCAAGTAACTATGTAACAATATTTCAATGTTATTCTATTGCCCTGGCTGGGATAGGTTTTGACTTGCCAACCCTCCTCCGTTCCCTGGACTCTCTGTCACTCTGTCTTTCTACCTCTGGACCTAACCTCTAAGGTGTATTTCTGGCTGCCGCATAAATAACATGGCGATCGTCAGAATAACTTGAAAGTAATTTTATTAACCTAATCAAGAACAGCACAGGAAAACATCAAGGCAGATAAAACAGATAGTTCTAAACAGACACAACAAGGATAACGTTCAGGCATAGAGCCTCAGGTAGCTATCTTCATAGACGCAGCTTCATACACTGTCCGATCCGTCCACATACAGCTCACCGCGTGTGCAAGCATCTCCTTCCTTCCAGGTAATTGGTTGTACGTACAACAGCCTTCTGTAGAAGCAACTTCCAAATTTCCATGGACCACAGTCTTTTTATTAATCAAATGTTCTAGGGAAGTGGCATAATGTCAGGTAGGAAATAATGTCCTGGAGAATAGTTCTCATATAATAATGGGTGTGTCTGAGTGATTGGCGGGGTCCAACCAATAATACAAAAGGACTCAATCCAATCGTATCGAGATGACTGGTGATGTGTCAGTACAGCTGATGGTCATTCTTTCCAGGTCAGCAGTGGCTCTATCTCGTAGAGATCATATTCTTAAAGCAGGCATGGCCCAAACCTTGCCATGGCATAGTCATAAACATACTTTCTGCGTAGAGCCCTGTCGAGACCTTCAGCTCTGTTCATACTTTCAAAAGAAGGACCCTGGAAAGGACAAACATTCGAGTGAGGGATCAAGCTGACTCAAGCACCACATATTAGTTATGCATTTCGGCTTACCAACACCAGTTTATCAGTGGCTTGCTTGAATGCGTCGGACATGTCAGGTAGCCCCTGGATTGGCTACGTCCTGGCTTGCATAGACCTCCAATCTGTAGACGTCCCGTCGGCTACACTATGCACCCTGTTACATACACGAATCACTCTCCTCACTCATACCCTGCCTTTATTATTATTGGGCACATTCATTTCCCAGCTTCTTTCTCCCTCGCACACCATGCCTTTCTCACAACCAAGATCTTGTGGTGTGGTGCGCCTAGTAATCTGTGTGTTTCTCCCCGTTAACTAATAATATAGTAATGGGGTTGTATGGCACGCAGTGTAGTTCTCCATTCCCAGCAAGAATATGCAAGAAGATACTACCTCTTCCGGCTGCTGCTCTTGTCTGAGCTGCCGCCGCAATGTACCGGCAGTGCCTCCCCTAACACGTAGATTCAGAAGAATGCAGGTTCTCTCAATAAGATAACGAAGTTTATTTATAATCCCCACATCATCCTATCGACTACAAGACGAAAGAGATAGCACCGTGGATAGCCTCTTCCGGCTCAAGAAGAAAGATCATAGATTGGTGGACCCCATCCCCGTAGCTATCTAATGTGCTTATATTTAAAAGAGATATGCTACTAAGTAACGGTAAGCCGTAGGAAGAAAGATATCACTCGTCTATCAGCTGCCAAGAACAAGCGATATCATTTGGCAACTACTTATTCTTCAGATGTGTTCCCTTGCCATGCCAAGATCAAGACGCGTAGCCAGATCGGCTAACGGTCACCCCCTCCCAACATGGCAAGACCGCTGTTTCGCCATATCCTCTCAGTCGTTAAGACAATAGATCTTTATAGGCCAAGTTTTGCCTGGACCAAAGAAAACCCAAGTTTACCTTTTCATTCCACCAGTAGTAGACCTTTTAAAAATGTCTCAATCTTTAACTTGAACTCTTGACATTCGGCCGTGGATGGCCAACAGTAGAAACGGACATGAATCCTCCAGAAGCCGCACCAGTGCGCATTTGGCGCAAGGCGCTCCATCGGGTCTACCCGAAAGAAAAGACCCATATCTACTCGCTCCATATAAAGATTGTGTTATGAAGGTAACCCCAAAGAACTATCTTTCATGATTGAGCGAACAAGAGAACTGAGAGCCTCCGAAAGCCGTGTCCCCCTGTTTTCCCAAAATCAAAGAAGGCATGAGGACATGAGCCACTGGCGTTTCGCCACAGTAATATTGTGGTGGGAACTGACATATTGTGGAAAACAAGAAACGTGAGAAGAAACACGTTTTCAAATGAGGGGACAACACACGAACATTCGAATAATTTTATAAACTTCAATGAAAAGAGGACCAACATCTTGACCGTTAGGAAGGAAGCCCACTACAGAGACATTCACAGCTATATTCGTCGTGCAAAACAGGTAATCATGTTCCGTCTCAGCAGAGTAGACATTGCACCCACTCCCATACGAATCCGGATAAGCCTTGTGTCGTCATCTGAATTGGCGGGGCATTCATTACTGTAAAATACGTTTGTTAGCGAGAAATCACTAGTTTTTCACCAAAACATCAAAGAAACGTCGCCGCTTTCTATGATTTAAGTTGTTTTTGGACCTATCAAAGACATATTCCTTGGGTGGGGGTAAATATAAGACGGCAGGAAAAGTTTCATAACGATGCAACAGACAGTTTTCAAAATAATTGATCGTGAATGACGGCATTTATTTCTGGACAGACTATAGTCGTGGGTTGGTTGCGGTTTTGTCCACAGGTCTTTGATGTTTCATTACCAACCGATTCCAACCCAATGTGTGGCAGAATACTCGTACAACAATTGGAGTATTGAAAGACGCATTTAACCACAATTTAACTTTTCAGAACAGGAAGTCGTTATATGGAGGGAGTTAGCTCAAAGTTGGAATGCGAAGTGGCTTGGAGATAGGATGTCTACCTCTGACTCGAAGGGCATCGGTTAATGTATACGTAAATGTCATTACTTACACAAACTCTGGTTGGCCTCTGGGTAGTCAATTGAACGTCTAGCACAGACGAAATATTGTATTGGTTGTGAGCAGGATGTTTCGGGTAAAACATCCCTCGACAGTCGGAAACCGCAAATAAATGAAACAAAACAGGCTGACATCCGGGCCACATTTGTACAATTATAAACATTTACCCACAATGTAGCTGTTATTGTGTACTTGGAGAGGAGATGGGGTGTCCTGTTTTTCGAACGTATCAGGGAAGGATAAACATCAGATTCATAACCCATTGATAACATGGAGTTGGTTTCCTTGAGGTTTAAAGCAATGACTTACATGCGATGAATCCGATTCAGTTCGAGTTAAAGGTGAATGCCCTACCTCCAAGACACATCATTGACCACATTGGAACCCTGGGCTTCTAATCGTGTCGCCCCATTCTGAAAGAATTAACTCTACCTTTCTTCTTTTTTTTTGTCCTACTGTTATTACAGCGAAGCATGAAGAGAGGGGGCAAATGTAATTGTATGTGTTTCGCGAGTCTTGTTGCTTGTACTTACGTAATTTTTTTTTATTTCTTCAGTGTCTTTTTTACTCCATCTAGCCAACTATTTCTGGGTCGTTATCTCGCTTTGTATCCGATGTTCTCACGTAGTCCCTTGTCATAAAGTTCGCAGGTTCTACATCTTTTTATTCAAAACTAAGGGTATTTAGTCTTGCTGCTTTCAATATGTGGCTAGATAGTTTGCCCCGTGTGTTACACCGCGTTGGTTTATTAACATACTCTTCCTGTCTGTTTATGTGTATAGTTAAATCACTAAACGGCTTGCTAAGCCTGCCTTTGAATCATCTTTAACTGTACGCCTTGGCGTGAATAGTAACAAATTTAGATAACTACATTCTTCACAATGTATCACATAATGTGCACGCTGAAGTCATTACCTTTTCCCGGTTCATTTTTGTTAGTGAATTAAGGGTATTTATTGGTAAAGGTTCAAAAGAAGAGGCAGTGATCGTCAAGCACAAAGAGGGACACGGGACTTTGCAGACACTTTGGGCATGAGAGATTGCAGGAGGCGGCAGAAATGGCCAGAGATCGAGACTCCTTTCAGCGTGCTCCGATGAATGCGACGTTCTGCAAAGAAATTGCAACATGATGGTGATCGTTAACAGTAATTTTAAGTTGATTTTTGTTATAATTTATTCTCCACGCCTGAAAGCACTTCGGTTGTTTTTATTTATTGAATATTTGTAAGTAGAGACAGATAGTGGCTACAGTAGCCAAGAAGAACTAGCCAATCAGAGGGTCAATGGCCACATATGTTTAGCTTAGATATATTATCTTACATGGTGAGGTGCGTATAAAATGTGGTGCTTTCGTCGCAGAAGTTGATTTGGAATGTATATAGGAGTAATTAGCAAGTCAAGCAAACATTAAACCATGCTAGCAGTATTAGTGGCAATAATTGTGGTCTCAATGTAACTATAGATCTCACTGGTATAACTGTACTCACTTAATGATTGGCAGGGCAGCGGAGGGAGCCGTAGACATAACTATATGATATCTATTATTCAGTCTATAAAAACGTACGACTAGTTTGTTTGTTTTTATTTTGTGTTTAGTTTTTTTTTAATTTAATATACACACGGCTCTGTGGCGAAGGGGTCACGAATGCAATTCGTAATCCCGCATACTGCGTTCGAAACACCGCTCCGGAAGCAGACCACCTTGTGTTGGTTCCCATACAAAGGTATGATTGCCGGTGGTTCAGAAAGCAATGGCAAAATACTGAATGTGAACTAGCCAAGAAATCGCAAACTGCCACCAAAAAAAAAAAAGAAACGCTGGGGTTGACTGCCATGTACTGTGAAGGATATTCAGCTAATCAACACACTTTTTACATTCTTACAATTATGCCTTCCATACTGGGCTCTGACACAGTCTCTGTTTCTTCAGTTACATTAAGAGGCCCTATCATAAGAAATTAAGATACAAACATGTATACCAAACGTAACCAGTCCTAAATGAATATGGAGGAGGAGAACAACATACTTACTGAGGAATTAATCAGAGCTTCTGCGTCCCTCGTATCCATTCCGAAGCCTTCGGAGAATGCACAGACAATCTATCTATTTTGTATTATTTCAGTTTCTAACTAGAAGATAAAATTCAAACGAAGTACAGCAAATTCCTACTCCTGCAGTATAGTGCCTCGCAGTTACGACGAAAGATATAATTACTTTAGAACCAAGATACTTGAGAACTGAGCACACGACGAATGAATCGGGGTTCTGTAATTAGAGACAAGTACACCTTTAGACAGCTGCATACATTTATGTGTTGAGTACACCCAGTTTACAGAAAGTCGAAACAAAGGTCTTCACCTGAATAATAGACAACAGAAGTGTTGGTAATTAACACACAAAATGTCTTCTCCAATACAACATTAAAGTGAATGGAGCCAAGGTGAAACAAGTCAATGTGTTTACGTAGTTAGGTAGTTTGATAACAGCAGATGGAAGATGTGCAAAGAAGTTAAATGTAGAATACTCCGAACAAAAGCAGTTTGAAGAATATTGTGTGTATATTTCGGCTTGAAGGATGTATCTAGTTATTTTGCTCTATGTTGTGTGAATTCTGTAGTATGTACCTGACGAGTTGCAGCGAACTCTGCCAGGAAATAAATCGCGCAATCTATAGTTTGTGTTTTCGTTATTCAATATATTTTTGTCAGTATGTGTGAGAAAAAGAGTTCTTAAGAGATTAAGAGAACCAATCCTGATGCACGGAAGTGGATCATAGGCAATTAACTAGTGAGGAATGATGTGATAGCTGCAGATATGTGGTGTTATAGAAGAATGATGATAAAACTAAATCCGGATAAATAGCGTAATGAAGACTCGTATCTTGAAAGAAGCTAACTCACAAAAAGAACTAGTCACACGCATCAGAAGACGACAGTCCTCGTGATAACGCGAGAGTTGGATATGAGGAGAGGCAGGAAAAGACCAAAGGAGAACATGCTAGAGAGTTTGACAATAAAACATGGAGTATTGTCAGTATCAGAAATTATTAGAAGTACACGAGACAGAAAGCTGTGGACTGACATGATTACTAACGCCACACATCCTGGGTTCGATCGCAACGTCCTGCAATAACTTTTTACTTTACTAAATAAATAGTATTTATTCTCATCGTCGATTATGCACTAAAGCATTTGATCCTACTACGAATGCCAAAGTAAGGCCTTCACACGGGCGGGACCGTTATGTTTAATCAGTCTTGACTTGGCGGTTGCAAAGTGTATTGCTCAATGTCTCTTTCCCGGATGAGCCCGTGTCAACTACGTGAGCTGACTCGTATACTCAATTGTATCTTGGACTTCACACAATCCTATAGTATCCCTGCCCCTCGGATAACTAGCCCCTCGTTTAGTTAAAGTATTGCCCTATATCAAACCCTTTCACTGATAGTCAGTCACAGAGTCATAATCCATCTAAGGGAGATAAACCTAGATCGTCACAGTTAAAGTTAGTTGCATATCCTTTACAGAGCGTCGCAGTCAACACTAGCATTTTTGCTGTTGTGATCTCTTAGCATGTTTAAGTTCAGTAGTTTGCCATTGCTTTCTGAACGACCGGCACCCAGACAATTTCGTTCAAAACCAGCGCAAGGCGGTCTGCTGCTAAATCGCTGTGTTTCGAACGCGGACATGCGGGATTACGATCTGCGTCGGTAACACCTACGCCACGGAGCCGGCGGATCGTCACAAGTAGAAACAAAACCATAATCCACCTGGAGCTAGATAACAGACAATAATACAAAAACAGAAAACTCAAGATCACCCTTACACAGTAGTTTAGTTAATATAAAACCTTATACCATCCCCCTGTTCTGACAGGCACGCACATCAAGATCACCCTTACACAACGGTATATTTAAGTATAGCTTTAAATCAGCCCCTGTCCTAACAGGCATGTACACCAAGATCCATCTAAGGGAGATAAACATGGATTGTCACAATTATATATATATATATATATATATATATATATATATATATATATATATATATATATATATATATATATATATATATAAAGCATGATCCACCTTGGGTGGTCCACCTCACATCACAAACACACGACTCGACGCGCTATCGAGATCAAGTCGCCTTATCGGATAACGCAGAGGATGCCTCGCGTTAAAAGTGCCGCGCAGAGACACGCGCTATACACAGCCGGGAAGAAGAAGGTAGAGGCGAGGAAGGCCGCTACGACTGCTGAGCCTATATCTACGAGCAGCAGTCCGGCTCCTACACCAGCTGAAGCCGTCCCAGTTGATGAAGAAACCACAACTCAAGCCAGCAGCAGCCGGGAAGTTCCAACCAGCTCCAAGACGATGCAGCCTAATCTTCCAGTGACCTCCACACAGGAGGAAACAACAGCAACATCTGAGGACTTCACGGCAGAATACTGCTCAAACAGACAAGGAGCTAAACTGTCGGCGCTACCAACAGACAAGATAATCAGTCTGTTGGAAAAACGAGCTGGGAAGACACAGCATCAACCAGCTGCGCAAGACACCTGATGGAGTAGTGGTCTCCATCAATAAAAACACAAAAACCACAGCACTTATCCAGAAGATAAAACAAGAGAAGAAAGCCACCATACAGCTTCACCACGACATAGTATTGGAAGCCGCCCGACACAGCATGATGAAACGATGGGTCATTAAACGAGTCAAGACCCATCTCACCAACGACCAGATCAGGGAGATGCTGACAAGGGAGAACAAGAAACTCAAGATCACCAGTGCCGAGAGGATCATCGGAAAGAACAACATCCCCTCCACAGTCGTCATAGTAACATCGGAGGACCGAGTGATCCCTCAATACATCAGATGGGACAAGAGAGACCAAGTTCCAGAGCACTACATACCGAGAGTGCTGCAGTGCTCTAAGTGCCAGAAGTTTTGGCACACCCGTGCCACCTGCAAGAGTGAGGTTGAGGTTTGCAGATACTGCTCTGGACCTCATCCATACAGTCAGTGCCAGCATGCAAAGATCGACAAGGACTTCAGGAGGCCTAACAATAACAGAAAATGCGCCAACTGCCTCGGCAACCACGGCGCCAGGTACCTCGGCTGCCCCTGCCACCAAGACAGCAAAGAAGCCATGAAAATCGCCATCAAGTCTATCCTACCATATAAGGAAGCCAGGAGGCAGTACGAGGCCACCAACCGACTCACCAAGAATGACAAAGCGCAAATGGAAGGCCAACTGAAGGAACTGAGAACACAGTTCAAAACCATGGAGGGGGGAAAAGTCAAGACGCAAGAAACACAGATAACAGTCGCTCAGCGCATCCTGGACGAAACGAAGCAAGTCCAGCAGAAGATATAACAGGATGTCGCTCGAATGGATGCCATAAAGGCGGAGACGGATGAACAGCTATTAACGTACAAGATATGAAACAAAACACAGAAACCACTCTTGATAAGATACTTAAACTGCTCAAGATCCAGACAGCCACACCCGAACCAGGCGATACAAGGGCATAAACAGAAGAAGAAGCAACAGAGGAAGAACGATATCGCTCACCACCAAGATCCGACTGGCGAACGCCGAGAAGATTCGAAGGCAACTCACGACGGGGAAATAGGAGGAACACCAGGGGAGACGACAACTGGTAAAACTCCCTGAAGGAAACAGTACCATATGACGGGGTGGGTACCCAATTACTCCTGGCCTCAACAAGTGCGCGACTCGGTCCAGACATGAATAACCTCATCAAGAAAGTAACGAACGCAGTCAACCCATCAGAAGCCGGGAAGCTGACAACAAGCAGCCCAAAGTACGAAAAACAAACTTCAAGCTACACAATAAACACCGCTACATAGCCAAGTCGAAAATTCGAAGGCTAAAAGGGGGTATTTGTACCAGAAATAGGAATTGGAATTCACCTTGGACTAGATAATAAATAATAACATAATAAGAATAAATAGAAAATTCGTGCAAAACGATCACCCTTGTACCAACTTTTGGGAAACCACCATCAAATTAATTAAAAATGAGACTCGAGAAGACTTATTCGAGACGGCCTTGGAAACTGGGCCTCTAACAACTGCAGCTCTAATTGAGGTCCTGGTGTGTGAGCCCTGGCAGTTAATGGTTTATTAATAGAGCCTATTTTATCAAATTCTTCGTTGGGCTGTTGTCAGGTGAATGACCATTGACAACGTCGATTGGCGTAATAAATGTTCTTGTTTACGGGTAACTTGAGACTGCCCTCAAGCATTCACGCTTATCCTGCATCTTGTTTTCTGTCTGGGTAGGCATTGCACGAGATCATGGCGGTGTGTTTCTTGTAGTCCACAAAAAGTGCACGATATTCTGGAAAGTTGTTTTACTATGTTGTTTTAATCGGTGATTGGACAGTGTATCGGGTGTTCTACGTTATCAAGGTTACAAATTCACGGATAATTCGAATAGGAGTCTTGCTGTAAGAGTGGTGCGGGTAGCGTGTAGTGTCACATCACGTACGGTGTCTTAAAGTGCAGTGCCATGAGTCAGATTACTTAAGACCTGGTTAACAGCAACATAGATTGGTGAAACAGTAATAGTGATAAATAAGTACGGAGAGTGATAAGGGAAAAGACACCGGTAACGGGCTAAAGATAGTGGCCAATAGAATTGCGAGGAGGAGGCCACGTGATTAGGAGGGTCGGGCAGGGCGAACGGACAAAGGGAGTCAGTCGGGGTTGGGAAGCCATGACAGACAGATCACGAAAGCAGAGAAGTGTGTCGGCTGAGAACTGAATATTCCTTGTGGCGATGAAACGCCGAGAATCGTCGACGGCCAGTAAATGAGTGTACGCTAGATATTTCAAGCGTGGACCGATTGATGAGAATAGTGTTGCCGCGACCAGGCGGGTGAACATGTTACAGCACGGAGTCGAGTCGTGTGCCGTGGGCAGAGGTTGCCGGCCTGTGAATGTAGGCGCCATGCGACCATGTGTAACAGGACTGTAAGTAGGGTAGAAGAGTGTGTGTGTAGATCATTGTAGTTGATTAGATAGCCTGGATAGCAGGACGTACTACAATCAGTGTGTAAACAAATGTCGTGAGTGTACATGTAACTTTGAATATCCCAGTGATTGTGTCGCATAGAAACAATACATGATGCCATTCTATCACTCGGTGGTGACGAGTTGTGTTCACGGTGTATCAGTGTGTAATTCATAAAGAGTGTCAACGTAGCCGCATCTCAATACCCCTAGTTACGTCAGAAAGGGCTCGTTGGCAACGTGGGGGCATTCGTCCTTCGAAAGAACTCGGCAAAATTGAGGCAATGGTTATTATGGTAGTGAACAAGTATGTATGTATTGTCAGCTACAGATTTTTCAATTAACCACAAACAGTTAAGGCTATGTACACCAACAAGATAATAGCACAAGCGCATGGATTATAGATAACAGAAAACCATGGCTAGGTGTGGAACATAGGACGCTTGAGCTTATGTACAAGAAAGTAACCCGCAGTAAGCGAGGTTCAACAGCTCAGGAAAGTAATCGGTTGTATTAAACATTGAAGAGCATAAGTAAGAATATGGGGCAACTTGATTCAGGTGATGGTTTCAAAGTGAGGTATCATCAGTGAAGTTAGCATTCATGGTGCAAAGTACAATGGAGCAGTCAGCGCCAATTCTGCTAAAGCTAAGAAGATGAGTAGCAGCAATACAAACAACAGAACATACGTCGATACTCAACGTTATAATTTCTGATTAACTTGGCGTTGTGCATGAGCGACAACACTTTAATATTAGGAAATCCCGGAAAATAGAAATACAGAAACATTATGGCATCTTGCCACAAGAATTACAGTGTGAAGCCGTATTCAGGGGGCTGCATGCATTAGAATGCTGGCATAGACTAATTATGTCAAAACTAGTATCTGTTCCAGAAATGTGTTCCATGACAGTTAGTAGTACACTATGAGGTATCTACACCATTGATGTGGAGCTGCACCTGACGACCAAGTTTATCCTTGTCGACCTGTGAGTGAAACGGGGACGGCCACGCTGATTTGGATCAAGCCCGGAAGCAAGCGGAAGTGAACCGAGCATCAGGATCAAGCCACTGGAAACATCGCTGGATATATACAGGGCAAGTTAATTCCAATTAA
The DNA here is from genome assembly GCA_014155875.1 of Cepaea nemoralis. Taxonomy (NCBI): domain Eukaryota; kingdom Metazoa; phylum Mollusca; class Gastropoda; order Stylommatophora; family Helicidae; genus Cepaea; species Cepaea nemoralis. The sequence goes on from JACEFZ010014065.1 coordinate 215,992, forward strand.
TTTTCTATGTGTACTGCTCAATTACAGAGAGCTATTAGACACCTTTGTATGGTATTGTGCAATCAGCCTGATGAATTAGATTGTGCTTCCACAGGGATGATGGTGGTTAGTTAATCTTTTTCTGTTACAGGTTACCAAAACAAGATCAGCGACAACACTTACTGCGTGTACTGATAGTGATATATATATAATCGGACTAATAGATAACAGATAATCATGTCTACCTTGGCAGACTTCATAGCTCTAGGTGAGAAGTGTGGTTTCACAGGAAAAGAGCTTATGACGTGGGCGGAGAATAAAGTGACTGAACATCAGAAGCAAGAACGGGAAGATAGAGCAGCAGTCAGAGAATTTGAAAGGCAGAAATTAGCAGCACAAGCAGAACTCGAAGAAAAGAAATTAGCAGCACAAGAAGCGGCAGCTAAAGACGCCAAAGAACTTGAGCTACAGAAATTAGCAGCACAAGAGGCAGCACTAGCTTTCGAAAAAGAGAAACTGGCAGTACAATTAACATTGAAAGACAAAGATGTGGAGGGGAATATTAAAGTAAAGATGCTAGAACTGGAGAAAGAAACTGAAGTTGAAAAAACTAAGTTGGCAGCCAAAGCATTGGACCCCATTCGAAGATATCAAGGTATCATCAGGAACTTTGCACAAGGGGATTCCATCTCTGCATGGGTTACCAACTTCGAAGTGTTGATGAACCACTACAAGGTGCCAGTTGAAGAGTGGGCGATCCTCTTTCATAAGCATTTGGCCTTGGAGCCATTGAAGGTGGTAGAGGGCATCCCGGAGCATCGGCGAACTGATTACAACTATGTCAAGGAAAGAGTCTTGGCACATTTTAGTTTAGATGAGGCGGGTCTGAGAACCGCATTTAGAGTACTGACTCCAAAGTCGAACCAAACCTTCATGGATTTCATGGCCGAAACTCAATCTCTATATGACAAATGGCTGAAGGCAGCTAGAGTAGGCAACGACCCCGAAAAGCACAGAGACCTGATGCTGAGAGATAAAATTATTTCAGCTGTGCCAGACTCCATGGCAACGTTCCTGCTTGAAAATAAATGCGCCACAATAACTGAAATGGAGTCCAAGGGTGAGGCGTATTATAATGCCCATAGGGAGATTTTTGCAGAGGGGGCACAGCCAGAACTTATAGTAGGAGCAGCTGCCAGGTTCTCTGATCGAAGGCAATCATACGGACCCAGAAGTAAATATCAACCAATGAATAGATATACACAAATCCCACCGAGACAAGCGGACGTAGTTCGAACTGGCCCAGTAAGAGAATGTAAATATTGTGATCGCCAACATGGGTCGTTGGAAATGTGCGACCGAAATCCTGAGTATAAGTCATACCTCAAGAATATGTCGGTCAGAAGAAGCAATAGGTATGCAGACTATAGAGACAGTCTGAAATGCTGGTTATGTAGAAGCTATGGCCACTTGGCAAGGACGTGTAGTCTGAGAAAACTGAATGAAGACACCAACATGGCATACGCCATGTCCAGCAGCGACGAGGATGAACAAGACACAAATGCAACACACATGTATGACTGTCAGGGCGACATGACTGACAACAAAGTGTATATGCAGGAAGCCAACTCTGCATACATAACAAACGGAAATCTGGACGTTCGACGAGCATTAGTGAATGGTTTTGCAGTGAAAATGGTTAGAGACACAGGGACAACAATTGTGGGGGTAGACAGGAAGATGGTAAGAGACGAAGACTATACAGACGACAGAGTGACGTGCAGAACATTTGGCGGGGCGTTAGAGCAGTATAGAGTAGCTTGGACAGACATTGACTGTCCTTACTACAAAGGGCGGAAAAAAGCGGCAGTGTTACCACATCCCACAACGGAGCTAATATTGGGCAATATCCCAGAGGTCAAAGAGTGCACACCCCAGGACATAACAAATGGGAAAAAGAGAACTTAGAAATAGCAGATTGCGATGCGGCATGGACATTCCCGACAGAAGACATTAAAATTAAAGTAGATGATGACCCATCAGACATAGGAACAGACATTTACCATACAGGCGAAGAATACAGAAGAATTCAAGGACAAACAAGGGACCCCAGTACAGGGACCGTACAGGGAATGTGTCCCGACGGTAACGACACAATCATGGACGATAGGCATGGACCAGTTGATATTCGCGAAGAGCTAAGACAGTTGACACAGCAAGAACTGACATGGGATACATTAAATTTTAGGCCAGACCTAACAGAGTACGAAAAGGAGAAAGTAGTCTTTGGTGTGGAAAACTTTAGAGTGGATTGTCCACAGTTCAACGACAGCACAGCAATGGTGAAACAATTTTTTATGCCATACTTGACTCACACATGTGCTAACAGGTTAGAAAAACAAATGGTACAACAAGCATGTTCAGCACAAGAGAGTAGGTCAGTATCTGGGTATAGGTTACAGGACGAAGAGGGCGTATGCAACAAGAAAAACAGTCAAGAAGAAAGGTCAAAAGAGAAGGTGAAGATAAAACAAACAGATGTTACAGACTACACAGAATCGGGTTGGGAGAATGAAATTCCCCCAAAGAGGCCACACGTACGGTACATTGACACAGACGCTCTGTTAGCACAATGGCAACAAGAGGAAATTCCAAAAGATCAAATAAATAAACGAACACAGGACATCAAAATAAGGAATTGGAATAGGTATTGGAAAAGTATAGGGTTAACAGATGAGGAAAGGAAAGAAAAGACAAAAGAAATAGATAAGTTCAAATCAATAACAACATATATTACAAAAGAAGATGCAAATCATTGTACAATACTACATGTTAAGGAGACATCACATGTTCCTACGTGAAACTCGTATCGTAGGATAGGTATATTGTATATACATGTCATATTCATGTTTATGTCATATACATGTTTGTATATACTTGTAGTGTATAAAAGCTATGTGTATGTGATTGGTACAGGTAGAAATGTTGTAGTAGAATGAATGCATTGATAGGTATAAGGTTGATTGAAGTAACATGATGAGGTGGTAAAGTCATCAGAAAAAAAAAAAAAATACAAACATCACAGAGGTGTAATAGTGTGGTTAAAATATAGACATGAAGTCTGTGAATGCTAGCAATAACATGGCCTAAGAAACGTTACACCGACTATATGATAAAATGATCTGGTCAGATTAGGGACAAAATCCCGATAGTACAATAGGGCATACGGTAAGACTATCATCTAGGAAACCATGCGTTCATACAAGGGGATTGGTCCAGTGGTTGGCACGTTGTGGTACTGACCATGATAACATGTCAATGTAGGAAATGTGATAGGATTGCTGTAATATAATATGCCATTGTGAATGTAAATATGTATGTATGGATATATATACACACAAGGCTGTTGTTAATTTCAGATAGTTAAGGGGTGTAAATGACTGAGCAGAAGAGATAATGTCGAAGGTACCTCAAAGATGCTACCTCACTAGCTGACTGAAGAGGCTGATACCGACAGACGCAAGGAAGATTGAGAATCTGATGGGTAGAAGATACAGTTAGCGAAGACGTTTGTATTACACGTAAATAATCACTCACTCTAGCGTCCGAAACATTTACACTACAACGGTACACTTTGAAAAAGACACAAGTAGAAGAAAGGAGAGCAGGCAGAAAGGCGTGTAGACAAGAAGGAAGGAAGGAAGGAAGGAATGCTGTCAGGCAGAGAAAACGGGGAGGGGGAGGCTGGAGGACGGGCAGAAACGAAGGAAGACAGGAAGAAAAGCATGCAAACAGACAGGAAGAGAGGATTGAAGATAGGCAGAAAAGCAGAAAGGAAAGCTGACATGAAGGAATACATACCGATAGACATACAGGGGAGGGAGAGAGAGAGAGAGAGAGAGAGAGAGAGAGAGAGAGAGAGAGAGAGAGAGAGAGAGAGAGAGAGAGAGAGAGATGGAGAAGAGAGAAAAGATGGACGGATGGATAGACGGGATGGATGAAAGGAAGGACGACAGGAAAGACGATATGACGGAAGAAAAGGCTATCCTCTGAGGCAGTGGTTCTCAACCTTTTTTTTTTGTCCATGCACCTCTTCACCATATGTTCAAACTGTCATTCCCCCGTTTCGTATTTCCCCCCTATAACCCCCCTTTTTACACAGTATACGTAAAAATGGAAGCTAAATTTAATAACACACACTAGAACAAGTCTTGACGTCTATATAAAACGTGATTTGCGGGTCTACTTGCGTTATAAAACGAATTTCAGAAGGGTGAGAAGTACAGAACTGTAAATTATAGACGGAAAAACAATATCAAGTAATCGGTTCTTGTATCTTGTATTAACGCTATCTTGAAATAATCTTAGTTCCACCCCATCCCCCTGGAAACCTTAAAATGCCCCTCCTCTCTCTCCTTGGGGGAATACCCCACCGGTTGAGAACCACTGCTCTAAAGGTCAGATAATCTCGTACCTGCTGGATATGGTGCACGATCTGATAACTGAAATACGTAAATGTGTGCACTTGTCTAACCTCAGATGAAGGATGACTCTACTACCAATGCATACTTGTTGTTATGTGTAGGTGTGAGGGTATGAATGTGTGCAATGCACAGTAATAGCAGTAATATCAACAAGAACATAACAGTAACAAAAACAACAACAATATAATAACAGTAACAAAAACATAACAGTAAGACAATAATAATAATAATAATAATAATATACTCTGCTATATTAATACATTGTGTTGTTATTATTGCAGTTGCATGTCCTCTACTAAAATTCATCAGACTAAAGGGAGAAACTACAGATCTGTCCAATAAAAATTTGATACTGAAGAATATTCGTTAGAAAGGCAAACAATAATGAGGAAAACAAAGTGTTTCGAAAATGTAAAAAGACATGAAAGTCCGAAGAAGATAATTATGGAGGGAAGTGTACCAGGAAGGGGGAGAAGAGAAAGATCACCAACGTAAATGGATTCAGAATGTGATAGACAATTTACACAAGGCTCCAATAGAAGAACCTGGTCTGGCTTTTGGCAGAGACATGTAGAGACACTGTAATGGTGGCGATCTTCTGCACACGACAATCAACTGGATGATGATGATGATGATGATGATGATGATGATGATGATGATGATGATGATGATGATGAAAGGGGGGAAGAGATAACTTTCATAGAAATACCGATGTATTAAAACAAAAGGTGGTGAACATTATAGAAATATGGCTATATAGATAAAGTGGTGAACATTGTTTGTTGTTTGTCCATCAAGAATGATGATGACCATGCATTTTATCCAGTGGTGTTGAAAGTATGGAGCCGTGAGTTCTAAGATGGCTGATAAGGCCTATTTTGGCTCGAAATGTTCTTTGACAATAGTTAGTTAGTTAGTTAGTCGACAGATCATCCTCGTTGCACATCGAACCATTCAGTCCATAAGTGCTCGGATCCCCTCCTCAGCAAATCCCGCAGCGTGTAGCGGCTAACGACGCCAGTTCTGTGTTGGTTTATCAATCTTCTTTGGCTTCCTGCGTAGTGTTCTTGTTTGGCCACCCCTCTTTTAATTTGCTGCTCCCGCAGTCTGGCCATTGTTGTAGATTCATAGTCATCACTTGGTTCTCGCAAAAGTCTCACTTCTCGTAGAGCATTCAGAATGTCAGCCTGGTCCATGGCGCGTCCGCCCTCCACAGTAGCCTCACCTGCGAGCTTGTCAGCCCGCTCATTTCCTTGTACTCCCGTATGACCTGGCACGAAGATGAAACTAATCTTTGCCAGCCGAGACCGCTTCAGAGGCAGCAACCACTCTCTTCGGATCGACCCCTCCTCTATCCTCTTGATCATGTTCATTGAGTCGCTAAGGAAACAAGCCCTAGTGAATGTCTGTGTCTCGAGCCATGTTATTGCTTTACTTACTGCCATGACTTCCATGGTCAGGCTACTTGTGGTTTCAGTGAAAGCACCAGAGTCCTCCTTCACAATTCTCCCTCCGGCCCGAGCTGTAAAGGCCCATGAGCTTCTCACATGTCGGACGACCGACCCATCTGTGTAGATGACCGCGTCACCGTCTAGCGAATTCTCGAAAATCAACGCTTGTACTTCAGCCTCAACAGCAGCCGGATTTTCTTGTCTGCATTTTCTATCTAGTTGGATGCAAACTGAAAAGGATGTGCAGAAGTCTGTTGGCACTTGCACCCACTCCTCGCCAGGTTCTAAGTCCTCAAGTGAACACACCTGTTGAAGAATGTCTTCGGCTTGACCCATCCACGACCGTCCTCTTTTTAACCTGCTGCCCTTCACCTTCCTAATTTCACTATGCAGTGGATGTTGTGTGTTTGCGTTAATTTTGAGGTAGGCGCGTGCCCTGCAAACTTGTATTCTCTCTTCAATGGTTGGAAAATCAAGAAGGTAGCGCATCGCCCTGCATGCTGTATCTCTTGTACATCCAAGAATAATGCGCATTGCTTCATTCTGTATCCTTTCCATCCTTTCTATCTGCTTATGGCTGAGAGTCAGGATTGCCATTGCATACTCCAAAACAGACATGACCAGCCCCTCGTACAGAAGACATAGATGGCGCTGCTCACAGTTTGCTGCCGCCATCACCCGCATCGCTGCCAAACCCCGCTTGGCCTTTGTTATCACCTGGTCTATGTGCACATTATAAGCAAGGCTTCGATCAAACCGTATTCCCAGGTAATTCATTGCCTGCGTTCTTTCCACCGTCTCTGAACACAGCATTACAGTTGGTGTTGGATTGTTGACAATATGATTATTCAACGAGAACCAAGTCACTGTTGCCTTTGTTGGGTTGACCATTGCCCCAGCTTCATCACACCAAGTACTTATGCGATTGAGTTCGGTTTGTAGTTCCACAGCAACCTCCTCTCTATCCTTACCCTGACGATACACTAAAACATCATCGGCATACGACAATGTCCTGCCAGGTCCAGTGATCTGCTCACTGGTGATTCTCACTGTGTAGGCGTTGAACAGTACCGGAGATAATGGCGATCCCTGTGGTAGGCCAGGATATATTGTTGTTGGTTCCGAAGTCCAACTGCCATATCTAAAAACTACTTTCCGTTGGAAGAGGGCTGCAGCGATCCAACTAAGGAGGAATGGACTTACGTTTAGTTCAAGAAGCTGAAACATTAAAAAATCCAGTGGTACTCTGTTGTATGCGTCCTCAAGATCAATCGCTGCAGCAACGGTTTCAGTGCCTGCGTGGAAACCTTCATAGACATCCTGGGCAAAGACTGCTGCATTGGTCTAGGTTTCTCTTTTTGGACGGTACCCACCCAGGGTAGGTGGGAAAACACCTTGCCTCTCTAGTTGGCTTGATATTTTCCTGGCAATTACCTTCTCCAGCAGCTTGCCTATTGTATTCTGCATGGTTATAATTCGATATCCCTGAATTTTTTTGTGGTCTTTGTCAGGCTTCGGCAAGGGAATCAGATAGCTGTGTAACCATTCCTCCTTGATGCTAGCACTCCCTATACTGTTGTTGTACATGTCTGCTAATTTCTCTAGCTCATTGTCGGTACACCTATTTATGTCGTCGTATCTTATGCCATCAGGACCTGGAGCACTGTTTTTTGATCGTCGAAGCACAGCCTTGATTTCTTTCACTGTCACTGTGTCTTCCTCCGAAGTGTTCTGGGCCTTGCATCTGTCTGAGGTGACCTCTTTGGCCAGATTTCGGCCTCCCATGTCTGTCTGGTTGCCCTGCTCAAGGTAGCGTTCAAAGAGGGCTTTGCCCTTGTCCTCGTTCTTTGACAATGTGGACAAAGAATGCTTGACGTTTCTGGAGGAGGATTTCCTGCAGTGGTTTTTCTTTCCTGCCTTTTCTTCACAGTTCTTGCAGTCCTGGTTGCCTCACACGTGACTGCCCTTGCGTAATGATGCACGCCACGAATTTCGGTCTCTGGCTGCAGTCTCCCAGGTGTCATGATGAATTCCAAAAGCATTCAGTGAGATTTTCAGAGTGTCTTTAAAGCGTTTCCTCTGGCAGCCTTGGGAGCGTTTACCACAACGCAACTCGCCGTAAAAAACAAAAAAAACTTCGTTTAGGGAATTTGTTATCTGGCATGCGAGTTAAGTGACCAGCCCAGCGAATCTGATTCTTCATTAGTAGAGTGTGGATACTTGGCATGGACGCTCTTTCTAGGACTTCAGTGTCTGTCTTGTCTTGCCATTTAATTTTCAGTAGCTTCCTAAGGCAGACTGTGTGGAAGTGGTTTAATTTCCTAGCGTGTCGCTGATAAACAGTCCAGGTTTTACAAGCAAATAGCAGTGTGGATAATACAACTGCTGTGTAGACTTTCAGCTTTGTTTGCAGGCTTATTACATTTCTGTCCCATACATTCTTGTACAGTCTGCCAAAGGCCGCGCTGGCCTTGGAGATTCTTGCATTCACTTCGTCATCAACTGTGGCAGCTTGTGACACGGTGCTGCCAAGATAGGTGAATTTGCCCAGAACACTTAGTCTATGACCACTCACTTTGATATTCGGCACGATGTAATTAAAAACTGGAGCTGATTGGTACATAACTACAGTCTTCTCCAAGTTGATATTGAGCCCAATGTTGGCACAGGCATATGAGAAAGCTGAAACATTGTGTTGCATGTCTGCCTCTGAGTTGGCATATAGAGCGCAATCATCAGCAAACAGGATGTCGGTGTCGCTGTTAATTTTTGATTTAGCTTTCAGCCTTCTGAGATTGAATAACTTTCCATCCATGCGGCAGTTGATGTCTATTCCAATGTCGTTGTTCTCGAAGGCATTAGTCAACATAGATGAAAACGTGAGGCTGAACAGTGTTGGTGCCAGGACACATCCTTGCTTCACCCGATTGGTGACAGGAAAGAGCTCAGACAGTTCACCATGTTCCTGTACTCTTGCCTGCATACCATCATGAAATAGCCGCACTATTTGGACAAACTTTCGTCGACAGCCATATTTTGCCTTAATCTTCCACAGTCCTTCTCTGCTGACTGTATCAAAAGCATTGGTAAGGTCAATGAAAGTGGAGAACATTTCGCAGTTCTGTTCCTGACATTTCTCTTGCAGCTGCCTTGCAGCGAAAATCATGTCAACAAGTCCTCGTTCTTTTCTGAACCCACATTGACTCTCAGGAAGAAGACCTTTATCGAGATGGGCCGTGAGGAGATTGAGAATAATTCTGGCGAGTATCTTCCCTGTAATTGAAAGCAAGGAGATGCCTCGGTGATTGTCACGTGATTGGCGGTTTCCTTTACGTTTGTAAATGTGGACTATCGACGCGTCCTTGAAATCTTGTGGCATGGTCTCGTTCACCCATATGTTTGTAAAGACTTGGTGAAGCTGCTCTGATAGGACCGGCCTACCTGCCTTATATATCTCTGCTGGGATGGAGCCAGGACCAGGTGCCTTGCCGCTGGAGAATTGTTGGTTGGCTTTGTTTACTTCCACTATGGTTGGCAAGTCATCAATTGTATCATTAGTGGGAACTTGAGAAAGGCAGTTGATGGTTTCATCATCGAAGAAGGAAGTTGCATTTAAGATGTTACTGAAATGCTCTGCCCAGCGTTGAAGGATTTCTTTCTTATCGGTGACCAATGTTCCCCCATCTGCACTGAGGAGGTGAACTATGCCTGGTGATGTAGGATCATAGACCGCTTTCAGTGAGTCGTAGAATTTTTTCATATAATGTCTATCGGCAAAGCCTTGAATTTCATCAGCTTTGCTGCTCAGCCAGGAGTCCCGCATGTGCCGAAGTTTCTGCTGCACCATTCTCTGAATGTCCTTGAAAGCATCCTTTTTTATGTTGACTTCAGGTCATTCAAATGTGCCTTGAGGAGAAGATGTTTCTCGGCCAGCAATTGGTTGATGTCTTCGGTATTTTCATCAAACCAGTCTTTATGCTTTCTGGACCCAGGATTTCCATAGAGTTTTGTAAATTATGTCCTTTAGAGCTCTCCACTCTGTTTCTGCATCCTGTTTAGCTACAGCATTGGGATTGAGGCGGTCTTCCAGCATATTTTCAATCGACATCTGCATTTTTTATTTGCTGTTTAGACGGGTGACATTGAGTTGCTTTTTTTTCATTTTTACCCCTTGAGGACGCCGAGGTGGTTTTATGTGAATGTTTATTTTCGAGATAATGAGACGATGGTCTGTCCAACATTCGGCAACACACATGGATTTTGTCACCCGAACGTCTTGTCTGTCACTCCTCCTGACGATGACATGGTCAATGAGGTGCCAGTGTTTCGAGCGAAGGTGCATCCACGATGTCCCATTTCTCATGGGAAGACGGAAAATTGTGTTGGTAATCAGGAGATCGTGTTCGGCACATGTCTGAAGGAGGAGGAGTCCATTGCTGTTACAATTTCCGACTCCGTGCTTTCCATTAATGCCACTCAAAGAGGTGGTGTCCGTGCCTACTCTGGCATTGAAATCCCCAAGGAGTATAAGTTTGTCTCCTTTGGGAACATATTTTAATACATTGTGCACGTCCTCATAGAACTTATTCTTGACATCATCTTCATTGGTCATAGTTGGTGCGTAGACACTCACAATGGTTGCATGCTTCCTTCCATTCAGCAGGGGCAACTTGATGGTCATATGCCTGTCGTTTATAGCCTTTGGAAATCCAGCTAGTTTGCCAACTTAATGGCAAATCCCACACCGGATTGGCGTCCTTCCTCGCTTTTCCTTCCACTCCAGAAAAATGTGTAGCCGGCACCTACTTCACAGATTTGGCCTTATTCTACAAGTCGCGTCTCGCTCAAGGCTGCAATGTCGATGTTGTACCTGCCCAGCTCTCTCCCAGTCAGTGCTATTCGTCTCTTTGGACCCGACGCGCCGTCTCTGTCAAGTAGGGTGCGAACATTCCAAGTTCCGATTGTTAAGGGAATATGGTTTGCTCTTTTAGCTTTACCTGTTATTTTTTTCTTTCTTTCTTTGTATGTCGACCACAGTATAGGGTACCCACCAACCGCGGCTAGCTGGTTAGGTAATGATGGCGCAGACAATGTTTAGGGCACCTTTTCTAGCCCCTTCCTCATGCTATGGAGGTGAGCAGTGTGTTCCTATAGATGACTGCTCAGTCGCTCAGGGGGCTGCCGAATCCCACTGCTGCTCCTGTCAGTAGAAGACAACCATATGGCCTGAGCCGCCTGTGTGCAGGTCTGTGACTACGGCTGCCAGCGTACCCACGCCTGCCGCTTCGCCGCTCGCCCATCGCCACAGGGCTTGAAGGTAATATATGACGGTGGATGAAGAATGACTTGCGCGATTACTTGGATTAAAGTGAGGAAGAGTTGCGCAATTCGTCGACCTCACTCGCTCGCCTGAGTCCATCTGAATCCAGTGGCAAGACAAGTCAAGACGACTGGAGACGAATACAGGTGCAGTGGATGACCAGGGCGCTCTACGTGCCTTGCCGTGCTCATTACGTTCCACAACGCTTTTAGGTAAACGCCGTCTTGCCCGTTGAATCAAGAAGGATTTCTTTCCTCGCAGTCTGCCGAATCATGTCTTCATATGCTGGGTAGGCATACTCTAATTCACTGATCATTTTGACACCAAATCGGCTACCCACGCCTGGATGAGCCAGCCTGTCACAGCTGTTGCCCTGGGGGTAGCCGCTGTCGCATGCTGACAGCTACTAGGAGCCACAGGCATGGGCTGGGTGTCAGGCTTCAACCAGTGGGGGTGGGGGAAGGTGAGGGTGTGGTCCCTTGAAAATGGAGTGACAGCCATCCATACCAAAGGTACTACCAATGCCTGACACCCCATACCCCCTTAACATTATATAAATATGGCGATATAGATAAAGTGGTAAATACTATAGAAATATGACTTCATAGAAAACAATGGTGAATATTATATAGAGATACGGATATACGGTGCAGACCTGATAAGGCGAACTAACCTGAGACACAAGAAATTGTTCTTCTTATCAGAAATTCCTCTTATACGTTTTCAACGTACAATATAATATTGTTCTTCACAACAGAAATTTGCCATATCTGAGATCGCCTTAAGCGGTTTGCACTGAATACAGAAAGGGTGGTGGATATTATTGAATTGAATTGAACTGAACTTTATTTTGAAAGGCTTACAAATTGGGCACGTGGGCCCTTCTTACATTTGGCCCTTCCAATCACTCATCTTTCGTTCATCAACAGTGCATGATACATTCACATAGGAAAAAAAAAACCATTGTCAAATAAATGTTGTAAACATAAACAATGTATATTATCAAGTTATGTAACACATCCTCCCACACACACACATCCCGCAAGTAGTTATAAATGGACGTTTCGGTTATGATTTGGAGGATTGTGGAGGATTGACCTTGACCTCGGTTGATTTTCACTCCCCCTCGGTCATATAGTTGGGTGGGGTAAGGGGTGGTATCTAGGTCATATCTAAGGGCGATAATTCTAATATTTTATGTTTCTAAGGGCAGATAACTATTGAGTGGGTGTATACAAATTTTAATTAATTATTAAAAAATAAAAATAAAATAAATAAAAATAAAAATAAATAACGACGGGGTGCGGGGTGGTGGCGAGGCGGTGGGCGCGTGGGGTGACGCTAGGTGATTTGGGTTTAAACACTATCATCACAGGGTTACAAATGAAAACCTTAAAATGTACAGATGGTCGATATTATTGATTTTAGCGGGTATAGCTTAGTGAAATTCGTTGGTGAGGGGTGGGTAGCGGCTATTAGTGCTTTGTAGAGTGTCGTAGTGGCCTATACACTATCATCATAAGGGTTACAAATGAAAACCTTAAAAAGTAAAGATGGCCGATTTTAATGATTTTAGCGGGTATAGCTTACTTAAATTTATTAAGGGGTGGGTAGCGGCTAGTAGTGCTATGTAGAGGGTCGTAGTGACTTATTCACTAACATAACACATGTTACAAATGAAACCTTGAAAGCTAAAGATCGCTGATTGTAATGGATATAGTGTAGTATCATTCGGCGGTAAGGGGTGGGTACCAGGTATTAGTGGTCAAACAGTGGTCAAGTGGTGGTCAAGTAGGGAAAAGTGATTGTAATGATATGATGATGCTTAAAGGGTGGTAAATTAGTGGTCAAGCAGTGGTCAAGTAAGGAAAAATTTAGGGAAAAGTGATTGTAATGATAGGGTGATGCTTAAAGGGTGGTAAATTAGTGGTCAAATAGTGGTCAAGCAATGGTCAAGTAGTGGTCAAGCAATGGTCAAGTAGTGGTCAAGTGGTAGTCAAGTAAGGAAAATTTTAGGGAAAATTGGTCGTAGCGACATGGTGATGGTTAAAGGATGGTAAATTAGTGGTAAATTAGTGGTCAAGCAGTGGTCAAGTGGTGGTCAAGTAAGGAAAATTTTAGGGAAAAGTGGTTATAATGATATGGTGATGATTAAAGGGTGGTAAATTAGTGGTCAAGCAATGGTCAAGTGGTGGTCAAGTAAGGAAAATTTTAGGGAAAATTGGTCGTTGCGACATGGTGATGGTTAAAGGATGGTAAATTAGTGGTAAATTAGTGGTCAAGCAGTGGTCAAGTAGTGGTCAAGTGGTCGAGTGACCACTTAAATTGTAGATGACGATGTCCCTAAGATTATGGTAGTGGTTAAAGTGATCGATGACATGGTCAAGTAGCGGTCAACCAGTGGTCAAGTGGTCGAATGAACACTTAAAAGGTAGAGAAAAGTACGTATATTGAAACGGTGATGGTAAAATGGTCGACAACGTGGTCAAGCAGTGGTCAAGTAGTGCTCAACCAGTGGTCAACCGCTCAAGTGAGAAAATTGTAGGGTATGGTACGTGTAGTGAAACAGAGATGAATAAATTAAGTAGTGACGTTGTCAAGTAGTGATCAAGTAGCGGGCAAGTACTGGTCAAATGGTCGAGTGACCACTTAAATTGTAAGGGAAAGTACGTGTAGTGAACCTGTGTTGGTTAAAGTGATCGATGACGTGCTCAAGTAGTGGCCAAGTAGTGGTAAATAGTCGAATGACTACTTAAATTGTCGGTGAAAGTATGTATGGTGACATGGTGATGATCAAGAGTTGGTCAAGGGGTGCTCAAATAGTGGTCAAGTAGTGGTCAAGTAGTCGAATGACCACTTAAATTATAGGGTATGGTACGTGTAGTGAAACGGTGATGGTAAAATAAGTAAGGACATAGTCAAATAGTGGTCAAGTACTGGTGAAGTAGTGATCAAGTGGTCGAAGGATCACTTAAATTGTAGGGTATGGTATGTGTAGTGACATGATGATGGTTAAAGTGATCAATGACATGATCAAGACGTTATGCCGACTGCTAAGTTCAGAAAGTAATGTCCTTACTAGCGGCAATTTCCCTGACAGAATCGCCTCGAGTACTGATTTTGTATTGATCAATAGCACCTAGTGGTACAGTCAACACACATGGATAATAGATACATCCGGTCAAAGATGGCGTCGCACCCTATCACACATGGGTAATTGCTACAACCAAACTACGTCTCATTCACTAAAACTGGTCAAATATGGTGTCACATCCGGTCACAGGGGTAATGGGACATCTGAGACACGTGGTTACGAGGGAAACTATAGAAAAAGGGTGTCCTATCGGTTGTCGAGTCAGGGAACCTAACGTATGATGATCACTGTGTATAGGAGTGAATACACTGCATCATCACCACTGCATCCGAAGGGTAAAATGGTCACCCCCTTCTCTCTCTTTTTCTATAACCGTGTAGTCCTAGTGTTAGCCGGTTACACCAAAGGACACCCGGGCATCAACACAACAAACTACCCCGATTCAACCTTAGGCAATGCACGTAACATGACAGGTCACATGTCCGCCGTCATAACCAGCGACGTTATCACGTATCAAATTAGATAGCCACACTTTCATTTCCTTTCTATGTGTCCATAGTGTCTTTACATCTTTCTCCAGAAAACCATTTCCAAGACCAATATATGTTATTTGTCAGTGTACCTGCTCAGTGCCACACTTCACAACCAGACAAAAATACACGTTCTATGTACCACTTCAACCGTCAAATAAGAAAATATGTTAGACAAAATATTAAAATTATTGGTCAAATACAGAAATATATCACCCAAAATTATAAAAAGTAGGAACATATGTTAACCAAATGGAAAATATCTTAGCCAAATAGGAAAATTTGTTAGCCAAATAGAAAAAAAGATTGACCACGTAATGATATATCTTGTCCACACTTATGAAAAGTAGGGAAATTTGTTAGTCAAATGAGAAAAAAGATTGACCAAGTAACGAAATACCCAAACCAAACTTATGAAAAGTACGAAACGTTGTTAAGCAAGTATGAAAATGTATCGACCAAACAGAAATATATCACCCAAACTTATAAAAAGTAGGAACATATGTTAACCAAAGGGGAAATACCTTGGCCAAATAGGAAGATTTGTTAGCCAAAGGAGAAAAAAGATTGACCAAGTAACGAAATTCCCCAACCAAACTTATGAAAAGTACGAAACTTTGTTAAGCAAGTATGAAAAGGTATCGACCAAGTAGAGAAATATATCACCTAAACTTATAAAAAGTAGGAACATATGTTAACCAAATGGAAAATATCTTGGGCAAATAGGGAAATTTGTTAGCCAAATGGGGAAAATATTGTCCAAGTAACGAACTATCCCCCAACAAACTTAGGAAAAGTACGAAACTTTGTTAAGCAAGTATGAAAAGGTATCGACCAAGTAGAGAAATATATCACCCAAACTTATAAAAAGTAGGAACATATGTTAACCACAGAGAAAATACCTTGGCCAAATAGGAAAATTTGTTAGCCAAAGGGGGAAAATATTGTCCAAGTGACGAAATATCCCCCAACAAACTTAGGAAAAGTACGAAACTTTGTTAAGCAAGTATGAAAAGGTATCGACCAAACAGAGAAATATATCACCTAAACTTATAAAAAGTAAGAACATATGTTAACCAAATGGAAAATATCTTGGCCAAATAGGAAATATTGTTAGCCAAATAGAAAAAAATATTGACCACGTAACGATATATCTTGTCCACACTTATGAAAAGTAGGAAAATTTGTTAGCCAAAGGAGGAAAAATATTGACCAAGTAACGAAATTACCCCAACCAAACTTAGGAAAAGTACGAAACTTTGTTAAGCAAGTATGAAAAGGTATCGACCAAGTAGAGAAATATATCACCTAAACTTATAAAAAGTAGGAACATATGTTAACCAAATGGAAAATATCTTGGGCAAATAGGGAAATTTGTTAGCCAAATGGGGAAAATATTGTCCAAGTAACGAAATATCCCCCAACAAACTTAGGAAAAGTACGAAACTTTGTTAAGCAAGTATGAAAAGGTATCGACCAAGTAGAGAAATATATCACCCAAACTTATAAAAAGTAGGAACATATGTTAACCACAGAGAAAATACCTTGGCCAAATAGGAAAATTTGTTAGCCAAAGGGGGAAAATATTGTCCAAGTGACGAAATATCCCCCAACAAACTTAGGAAAAGTACGAAACTTTGTTAAGCAAGTATGAAAAGGTATCGACCAAACAGAGAAATATATCACCTAAACTTATAAAAAGTAAGAACATATGTTAACCAAATGGAAAATATCTTGGCCAAATAGGAAAATTTGTTAGCCAAATGGGGAAAATATTGTCCAAGTATCGAAATATCCCCCAACAAACTTAGGAAAAGTACGAAACTTTGTTAAGCAAGTATGAAAAGGTATCGACCAAACAGAGAAATATATCACCTAAACTTATAAAAAGTAAGAACATATGTTAACCAAATGGAAAATATCTTGGCCAAATAGGAAATATTGTTAGCCAAATAGAAAAAAATATTGACCACGTAACGATATATCTTGTCCACACTTATGAAAAGTAGGAAAATTTGTTAGCCAAATGGGGAAAATATTGTCCAAGTAACGAAATACCCCCCAACAAACTTAGGAAAAGTACGAAACTTTGTTAAGCAAGTATGAAAAGGTATCGACCAAGTAGAGAAATATATCACCCAAACTTATAAAAAGTAGGAACATATGTTAACCACAGAGAAAATACCTTGGCCAAATAGGAAAATTTGTTAGCCAAAGGGGGAAAATATTGTCCAAGTGACGAAATACCCCCCAACAAACTTAGGAAAAGTACGAAACTTTGTTAAGCAAGTATGAAAAGGTATCGACCAAGTAGAGAAATATATCATTCAAACTTATGAAAAGTAGGAAGCCTTGATAACCAAATGTGAAAAATATCACTCAAAGAGAGAAATAGCTCGCCCCAACGTATAAAAAGTAGGAAAATTGTCGGCCAAAGGGGAAAAAGTTAGACCAAATACAGAAATATCTCGACCAAACTTATAAAAATCTAGGAAAAAATAGTACCCAACACAACTAAAAGGCTGACTAAAGTTATAAATCCAAACTTATAAAAATAACCAAATAGGAAAACATATTGACCAAGTACAGACATATATCAATCAAACTTATAAACTTGTCGTCCAAAGTGATAAAAACAAAGAAAGGCTGTCAGCCAGTCTAAGAAATAGGTATGGAAAAGTAAGTCGACCAAGCTCAGAAAAAAAAGGAAAAAAAAGGAAATAAAAATATAACTTCTGTAGTCTTGGTCGACTTACTTTTCCATACCTATTTCTTAGACTGGCTGACAGCCTTTCTTTGTTTTTATCACTTTGGACGACAAGTTTATAAGTTTGATTGATATATGTCTGTACTTGGTCAATATGTTTTCCTATTTGGTTATTTTTATAAGTTTGGATTTATAACTTTAGTCAGCCTTTTAGTTGTGTTGGGTACTATTTTTTCCTAGATTTTTATAAGTTTGGTCGAGATATTTCTGTATTTGGTCTAACTTTTTCCCCTTTGGCCGACAATTTTCCTACTTTTTATACGTTGGGGCGAGCTATTTCTCTCTTTGAGTGATATTTTTCACATTTGGTTATCAAGGCTTCCTACTTTTCATAAGTTTGAATGATATATTTCTCTACTTGGTCGATACCTTTTCATACTTGCTTAACAAAGTTTCGTACTTTTCCTAAGTTTGTTGGGGGGTATTTCGTCACTTGGACAATATTTTCCCCCTTTGGCTAACAAATTTTCCTATTTGGCCAAGGTATTTTCTCTGTGGTTAACATATGTTCCTACTTTTTATAAGTTTGGGTGATATATTTCTCTACTTGGTCGATACCTTTTCATACTTGCTTAACAAAGTTTCGTACTTTTCCTAAGTTTGTTGGGGGGTATTTCGTTACTTGGACAATATTTTCCCCATTTGGCTAACAAATTTTCCTACTTTTCATAAGTGTGGACAAGATATATCGTTACGTGGTCAATATTTTTTTCTATTTGGCTAACAATATTTCCTATTTGGCCAAGATATTTTCCATTTGGTTAACATATGTTCTTACTTTTTATAAGTTTAGGTGATATATTTCTCTGTTTGGTCGATACCTTTTCATACTTGCTTAACAAAGTTTCGTACTTTTCCTAAGTTTGTTGGGGGATATTTCGATACTTGGACAATATTTTCCCCATTTGGCTAACACATTTTCCTATTTGGCCAAGATATTTTCCATTTGGTTAACATATGTTCTTACTTTTTATAAGTTTAGGTGATATATTTCTCTGTTTGGTCGATACCTTTTCATACTTGCTTAACAAAGTTTCGTACTTTTCCTAAGTTTGTTGGGGGATATTTCGATACTTGGACAATATTTTCCCCATTTGGCTAACACATTTTCCTATTTGGCCAAGATATTTTCCATTTGGTTAACATATGTTCTTACTTTTTATAAGTTTAGGTGATATATTTCTCTGTTTGGTCGATACCTTTTCATACTTGCTTAACAAAGTTTCGTACTTTTCCTAAGTTTGTTGGGGGGGGGGGGGGGTATTTCGTCACTTGGACAATATTTTCCCCTTTGGCTAACAAGTTTTCCTATTTGGCCAAGGTATTTTCTCTGTGGTTAACATATGTTCCTACTTTTTATAAGTTTGGGTGATATATTTCTCTACTTGGTCGATACCTTTTCATACTTGCTTAACAAAGTTTCGTACTTTTCCTAAGTTTGTTGGGGGGTATTTCGTCACTTGGACAATATTTTCCCCTTTGGCTAACAAATTTTCCTATTTGGCCAAGGTATTTTCTCTGTGGTTAACATATGTTCCTACTTTTTATAAGTTTGGGTGATATATTTCTCTACTTGGTCGATACCTTTTCATACTTGCTTAACAAAGTTTCGTACTTTTCCTAAGTTTGTTGGGGGTATTTCGTTACTTGGACAATATTTTCCCCATTTGGCTAACAAATTTTCCTACTTTTCATAAGTGTGGACAAGATATATCGTTACGTGGTCAATATTTTTTTCTATTTGGCTAACAATATTTCCTATTTGGCCAAGATATTTTCCATTTGGTTAACATATGTTCTTACTTTTTATAAGTTTAGGTGATATATTTCTCTGTTTGGTCGATACCTTTTCATACTTGCTTAACAAAGTTTCGTACTTTTCCTAAGTTTGTTGGGGGATATTTCGTCACTTGGACAATATTTTCCCCCTTTGGCTAACAAATTTTCCTATTTGGCCAAGGTATTTTCTCTGTGGTTAACATATGTTCCTACTTTTTATAAGTTTGGGTGATATATTTCTCTACTTGGTCGATACCTTTTCATACTTGCTTAACAAAGTTTCGTACTTTTCCTAAGTTTGTTGGGGGATATTTCGTTACTTGGACAATATTTTCCCCATTTGGCTAACAAATTTCCCTATTTGCCCAAGATATTTTCCATTTGGTTAACATATGTTCCTACTTTTTATAAGTTTAGGTGATATATTTCTCTACTTGGTCGATACCTTTTCATACTTGCTTAACAAAGTTTCGTACTTTTCCTAAGTTTGGTTGGGGAATTTCGTTACTTGGTCAATCTTTTTTCTCCTTTGGCTAACAAATTTTCCTACTTTTCATAAGTGTGGACAAGATATATCGTTACGTGGTCAATATTTTTTTCTATTTGGCTAACAATATTTCCTATTTGGCCAAGATATTTTCCATTTGGTTAACATATGTTCTTACTTTTTATAAGTTTAGGTGATATATTTCTCTGTTTGGTCGATACCTTTTCATACTTGCTTAACAAAGTTTCGTACTTTTCCTAAGTTTGTTGGGGGATATTTCGTCACTTGGACAATATTTTCCCCCTTTGGCTAACAAATTTTCCTATTTGGCCAAGGTATTTTCTCTGTGGTTAACATATGTTCCTACTTTTTATAAGTTTGGGTGATATATTTCTCTACTTGGTCGATACCTTTTCATACTTGCTTAACAAAGTTTCGTACTTTTCCTAAGTTTGTTGGGGGATAGTTCGTTACTTGGACAATATTTTCCCCATTTGGCTAACAAATTTCCCTATTTGCCCAAGATATTTTCCATTTGGTTAACATATGTTCCTACTTTTTATAAGTTTAGGTGATATATTTCTCTACTTGGTCGATACCTTTTCATACTTGCTTAACAAAGTTTCGTACTTTTCATAAGTTTGGTTGGGGAATTTCGTTACTTGGTCAATCTTTTTTCTCCTTTGGCTAACAAATCTTCCTATTTGGCCAAGGTATTTCCCCTTTGGTTAACATATGTTCCTACTTTTTATAAGTTTGGGTGATATATTTCTGTTTGGTCGATACATTTTCATACTTGCTTAACAACGTTTCGTACTTTTCATAAGTTTGGTTTGGGTATTTCGTTACTTGGTCAATCTTTTTTCTCATTTGACTAACAAATTTCCCTACTTTTCATAAGTGTGGACAAGATATATCATTACGTGGTCAATCTTTTTTTCTATTTGGCTAACAAATTTTCCTATTTGGCTAAGATATTTTCCATTTGGTTAACATATGTTCCTACTTTTTATAATTTTGGGTGATATATTTCTGTATTTGACCAATAATTTTAATATTTTGTCTAACATATTTTCTTATTTGACGGTTGAAGTGGTACATAGAACGTGTATTTTTGTCTGGTTGTGAAGTGTGGCACTGAGCAGGTACACTGACAAATAACATATATTGGTCTTGGAAATGGTTTTCTGGAGAAAGATGTAAAGACACTATGGACACATAGAAAGGAAATGAAAGTGTGGCTATCTAATTTGATACGTGATAACGTCGCTGATTATGACGGCGGACATGTGACCTGTCATGTTACGTGCATTGCCTAAGGTTGAATCGGGGTAGTTTGTTGTGTTGATGCCCGGGTGTCCTTTGGTGTAACCGGCTAACACTAGGACTACACGGTTATAGAAAAAGAGAGAGAAGGGGGTGACCATTTTACCCTTCGGATGCAGTGGTGATGATGCAGTGTATTCACTCCTATACACAGTGATCATCATACGTTAGGTTCCCTGACTCGACAACCGATAGGACACCCTTTTTCTATAGTTTCCCTCGTAACCACGTGTCTCAGATGTCCCATTACCCCTGTGACCGGATGTGACACCATATTTGACCAGTTTTAGTGAATGAGACGTAGTTTGGTTGTAGCAATTACCCATGTGTGATAGGGTGCGACGCCATCTTTGACCGGATGTATCTATTATCCATGTGTGTTGACTGTACCACTAGGTGCTATTGATCAATACAAAATCAGTACTCGAGGCGATTCTGTCAGGGAAATTGCCGCTAGTAAGGACATTACTTTCTGAACTTAGCAGTCGGCATAACGTCTTGATCATGTCATTGATCACTTTAACCATCATCATGTCACTACACATACCATACCCTACAATTTAAGTGATCCTTCGACCACTTGATCACTACTTCACCAGTACTTGACCACTATTTGACTATGTCCTTACTTATTTTACCATCACCGTTTCACTACACATACCATACCCTATAGTTTAAGTGGTCATTCGACTACTTGACCACTACTTGACCACTATTTGAGCACCCCTTGACCAACTCTTGATCATCACCATGTCACCATACATACTTTCACCGACAATTTAAGTAGTCATTCGACTATTTACCACTACTTGGCCACTACTTGAGCACGTCATCGATCACTTTAACCAACACAGGTTCACTACACGTACTTTCCCTTACAATTTAAGTGGTCACTCGACCATTTGACCAGTACTTGCCCGCTACTTGATCACTACTTGACAACGTCACTACTTAATTTATTCATCTCTGTTTCACTACACGTACCATACCCTACAATTTTCTCACTTGAGCGGTTGACCACTGGTTGAGCACTACTTGACCACTGCTTGACCACGTTGTCGACCATTTTACCATCACCGTTTCAATATACGTACTTTTCTCTACCTTTTAAGTGTTCATTCGACCACTTGACCACTGGTTGACCGCTACTTGACCATGTCATCGATCACTTTAACCACTACCATAATCTTAGGGACATCGTCATCTACAATTTAAGTGGTCACTCGACCACTTGACCACTACTTGACCACTGCTTGACCACTAATTTACCACTAATTTACCATCCTTTAACCATCACCATGTCGCTACGACCAATTTTCCCTAAAATTTTCCTTACTTGACCACTACTTGACCATTGCTTGACCACTTGACCACTAATTTACCACCCTTTAATCATCACCATATCATTATAACCACTTTTCCCTAAAATTTTCCTTACTTGACCACCACTTGACCACTGCTTGACCACTAATTTACCACTAATTTACCATCCTTTAACCATCACCATGTCGCTACGACCAATTTTCCCTAAAAATTTCCTTACTTGACTACCACTTGACCACTACTTACATGCTTGACCACTACTTGACCATTGCTTGACCACTATTTGACCACTAATTTACCACCCTTTAAGCATCACCCTATCATTACAATCACTTTTCCCTAAAATTTTCCTTACTTGACCACTGCTTGACCACTAATTTACCACCCTTTAAGCATCATCATATCATTACAATCACTTTTCCCTAAAATTTTCCTACTTGACCACCACTTGACCACTGTTTGACCACTAATACCTGGTACCCACCCCTTACCGCCGAATGATACTACACTATATCCATTACAATCAGCGATCTTTAGCTTTCAAGGTTTCATTTGTAACATGTGTTATGTTAGTGAATAAGTCACTACGACCCTCTACATAGCACTACTAGCCGCTACCCACCCCTTAATAAATTTAAGTAAGCTATACCCGCTAAAATCATTAAAATCGGCCATCTTTACTTTTTAAGGTTTTCATTTGTAACCCTTATGATGATAGTGTATAGGCCATTACGACACTCTACAAAGCACTAATAGCCGCTACCCACCCCTCACCAACGAATTTCACTAAGCTATACCCGCTAAAATCAATAATATCGACCATCTGTACATTTTAAGGTTTTCATTTGTAACCCTGTGATGATAGTGTTTAAACCCAAATCACCTAGCGTCACCCCACGCGCCCACCCCCTCGCCATCACCCCGCACCCCGTCGTTATTTATTTTTATTTTTATTTATTTTATTTTTATTTTTTAATAATTAATTAAAATTTGTATACACCCACTCAATAGTTATCTGCCCTTAGAAACATAAAATATTAGAATTATCGCCCTTAGATATGACCTAGATACCACCCCTTACCCCACCCAACTATATGACCGAGGGGGAGTGAAAATCAACCGAGGTCAAGGTCAATCCTCCACAATCCTCCAAATCATAACCGAAACGTCCATTTATAACTACTCCCGCATCAACACACACACATCCCTCACCCACTCACACATCACTCACACACCATCCACACATCCCCTACCCACCACACTTCCCCCGCCCATCGCACATCCCTCCACCCACACACACACACACCCCCACCAACCCAGACATCTCGCACCCACCCACACACACATCCCTCACCCACATCCACACCCACACACATCTCCCCACCCACTCACACATACCCCAACCCACACACACTCACTCACACATGATTTACACAAATTAATGTAAATACATATAAAGAGTCGCCAATATCATATAATGTGACTATATACAAAAATGTGTATATAGAAAGAAACAATATGGTGAATATGGAAATGCGGATATGTAGAAGTAAATGTTATCATCATCATGTGCCATGCCGATAAGCGGGTTGGTAATTGTTCGTCATCTCAAACATTAACAAGTCTTTGAAAATAGTAGTTTTCCCTAAGCAACCCCCTGTAATTTAACATATAATACAACATGTCTGCTACCATATTAACAACTTTTAAGTCATAAATGTGACACACTCCTGCGTCCCGTTTTTCGCTTTCCACTTTTGTTCGGTCCAAACTTTGACTTTTTTTTTGTTGTTGTTGTTGCTTATAAAGGCTCAAGGTTCCCCAGGAGTCAGAGCCGCCCCAGAAAGTTCCACGTCCCTGTATGTCATTAGTATGACCGCCTCTGCTGTGGCCCTGGCAAGGTCAAGTGCAGGTACTACACTTTGATCTTAGCCAAAAGGCCGAGAGGTAATTGTGGTCAGTGTCCTGTGGGAATCATGAGTATTGTTTTGTTGTTGCGTTTCCCTTACGGGACGTTGAAGTCAACACCAGCATTTTTCAGCTGCTGTTGATGTACTAGGCAAGTGTTACGTTCAGTAGTTTGCCATTGCTTTCTGAACGACCGGCTTCCATACCAGCACGTTATAACACAACGCGACATGGTCTGCTACACACATGGTCTGCTGTGAGCACCAAGAGTGTAGGGTGGGGAAAATGGTTAATTAAAAATTAAAACAAACTTTGATCATGCTTGTGGGATCATTTCTAAAGTATCGCTTGTCGGCCTCCCTGAAACCGCGAGCCCTTATTTTAACCAAACAACCTACGTTTTGTTTCTCATTGAATCTGTTAAATATGTTAACACATACCTTTAACTAGACAATAAACAATAATAAATAAACAGAAAATTCACCCTTGTGCCAAATTTTGGGAAACCCTCACCAAATTAGTTAAGAATTAGACTTAAGAAGACTTAATCGAGAAGGTCTTGGAAACGGTGCCTCTTTTAATTGATAGCAGGTGATCGTATATTCTACCGTTAGTTCCTGGGAGTCAGTGCAACAACTGTAGCTCTTTTTTGTGTGCTGGTGTGTGCGCCGAGGCAGTTAATGGTTTATTAATTAAGACTTTATTTTTATCAAATTCTTCGTTGGGCTATTGTCAGGTGAATGACCATTGATAACGTCGATGGGTGTAATAAATGTCCTTATTACAGGCAACTTGAGACTTCCCTCAAGCAATCACGCTTATCATCCATCTTTTTTTTCTTTCTGGGTAGACCAGTGGTTCTCAGCCTGTTTTGGCCCGTGCCCCCCTTCACCATATTTTCAGAACGTCATTCACCCCTTTCATATTTCCTACCTAACTAAAAATCCCCCCACCCCTACACAGTATACGTAAAAATGGAAGGTAAATATGTTAAAACAGGTCTAGACATTCACATAAAACGTGATTTCTGGGTCTACTTACTTTATAAAATGAATTTTAGAAGGATGAGACGTGCATAACTGTAAAGTATGAAGGGAAAAGCAATATCAAGTAATCGGTTCTTGTATTAACGCGATCTTGAAATGATCTTCATTCCCCCCCCCCCCCCCCCCCCCCCCCCCCCCCCCTGGAAACCCTAAAATTCTCCCCGGCGGGGAATTCCCCACCGGTTGAGAACCACTGGGGTAGACACTACACGAGATCATTGCTACGTATTTCTTGCAGTTCACAAAAACTGCACGATACTCAGGAAATTTATTCTTTTTTTTTTTTTTTTATCGATGATTGGACAGCGTATCGAATGTTCTGGACTGATTAGGGTTACAAATGAAAGGATAATTCGAATATGAGTCTTGCTGTAAGAGTGGTGCCGGTAGAGTGCTGTGTCAGAACGTACAGTATCTTAAAGTGCAGTTGAGCGTAAATAAACACTCACTCTAGCCTCAGAAACATTTATACTATACCTGTAGAGGAAACAAGACAAGAATAAACGAAAGAAAGGTGGAAAGAAAGGCAGGAAGGAAGGAAGACATAAAGGAAGGAATACATACAGACAGACAGACAGAAAGACCGACCGACCGACCGACGGGAGGGGGGGGGGGGGCAAGAAAGACTGACAGAGAGACAAGGGAGGGGTTCAAGGAAGACAGACAGACAGAGAGACAGGGAGGAGGTGCAAGGAAGACAGATAGCGACAGAGAGGCGGGGTGGGGACAAGGAAGACAGATAGAAAAGCAGAAACTAAGGAAGACAGGAAGAAAGGATGCAGACAGACAGGGATACGGGACGGAAGGCGGGAAGGATGAAATTTCAGATTAACAGACAAGGAGGGAGGGAGAAGGGGGGAAAGATGGATGGATTGGTGGACGGGTGGACAGATGGAGGGGAGGACTGGGTAAAGGAAATGCGAATGTAAAGGCGTTAGGACGGAAGGAAAATGTATCCTCTAAGGTCTGGTAAACGCATATTTGCTGGATATGATGCACAATTTCATAACTGAAATAAGTAAATGTGTCTAGCCCCAGATGGAGGGTGGCACCACTTCTAATGCAGACTAGTTGTTATGTGTAGATGAAGGGAAATGAATGTGTGCCATGAATGTGCACAGTAATAACAGTAGTTTTAACAATAACATAACAGTAACAACAATAACAACAATAATCAAATAACAGTGACAACAACTCTCAGTGTCTCTCCACAGATCTTAGTCTTTGGTGTCCTAGATGAACTTTGCGGATGATATTCCTTTGTCACCGTTTCAGTCAATTCAACATCATTTCTCTTGGTCTGCCTCTCTTTCCTATGACCTTTCCAATTGTCACAATGTATGTATGAAAAACCTTAAAACCTCTGTATGGCAATCGTTGTTAGTTACTCTGGCAGTCCAAGGAATTCGCAACATTCGTCTCTGGAACCACATTTCTGTTACTTCAAGTTCTTCCTAATTTGTTCATTTACATTAAAAGATTAACTGCCATACAAAAAAAAAAAAAAAAACAGGTTCTGTGTAACACTTCTGCATTCTCTTTATTACATGATAGTGACTTATAGCGTACGATACTTTTCATTTTCTGAAATGCAGCTTTGCTTGCCCTATAATGTTCTTAATCTATATTTTTCATCTTCCAACTGAAGTTATAAATTCACCCATCCATCCATCCATCAGGTGCCATGCCGAAAAGCGTGGGCGGTCATGTTGTGCCATCCCACTCGATCACCAGAGTCGTGCATCAGCTCCGTCTTTCTGTCTCGACCATAAATTCCCCCATGTATTTAAAATTATCCATTTCGTTAAGAATTGTCCCTTCTATTTCCATTTCACATTTTGTATCACCTGTTTCTTTGAAATCACCATTGTTGCTGTTTTATTGATATTCAAGGAGAGTCCTTACTCTGCACTCTCTGTTTCAACAATGTCCAACAATTAATATCAAGAGACGGACTGGAAATAACACGTTTGACCCTACCATTAAGACAAGATACTGACAGTGTTTGCAGTCCAAATTCGTTGCGAAGACGGCAGTTGATCAGACCACGAATAAGTGCAACATAAACTCAAAATACCCCCACCCTCCCCCGCCCCCACAAATAAAACTATTATTTTGACCCGCAACCTTGATTCCCAATTCTTTCCAAAGCCCCGACAGCATCAAAAATAAACCAAAATTAAAATGTCCAGAAACAATCAATAACTACTAGGTTTTTCATGTTGACTGATTCCCTCCAATAAATGTCATTAGCAGACGTTTCAAAGTTTGAAGTCAATATTAAAAGTGCATTGACAGCAAACATACCCGGCAACTGCACTGGGCAACCCTTGGTCTAATATCTCTGTATTTGCGGTCCATTTGTTGTCTCTGCGTTTCTCCTTATTCTGTTTAGCTGTCAGACAGGAAGGTTGTTGTGATGTGAGAACGTAGCCACTCTTGAATGTTACTCATTTGTTATTTTGACATCTTATTCTTTAATGTATTACCTGTAGTACGATCAGGAGCTAGGATAGAGTAGTAGCTAGACGTCGCTTGCCGACCAGGTGAAATTTGTTCGAATCCTCATCGGGGTGGATCTGTACAATTGACCTGGGCTCTCAGATACCCCCAGCTAAAATGATTACCAAGAAGTGTCTGAGGAAATAAAGTTTGCAGGCACGATGCGGACCACATCAGCCACCGAGTGTCAGTTGGTCTATATAAATATGGGGCACTATGCCGTACCATATACCCAATAGGCCTCATGGCGTAGATAAAGAGCCCATTACTGTTTTTGTTTTATTATTATGTGATTGCTTCTTTACGTGTTCCCTTTACCAGAACATGTGTATTTCAAATGTATGGAATAGAACTTCCTATCAGCTTGATGGCCCCAGAAAAGTATACTGTTCACACACACACACACACACACACACACACACACACACACACACACGTACGTACACACGTACACACGCACACAGACAGACACACAAACAGACACAGACACACACCGACACACACAGACCCAGACACACATAGACACACACACTCACTCACTCACACACACTCATTCACTCACACAATCACTCACTCACTCACACTCATTCCCTCACACACATACACCACACACACAGACACACAGACACACACACACACACACACACATAAGAAAAGAAAACAAAACACATAGTTACTGAGGGCACATACATAACCATAATTTTGACATTCAATAATTTTCTTGTTTTAATGTAATGAGTTAATTGTTCAAACTGCACACAAGAATACCTTAGGGTCGAAGCAATCAAATTACGGTTGTTTTGCATCTGGGTCACGAGAGATTTTTGGCGTACGTGCTTTCCTGTTAGATTGGCGTTTCGCCTCCTCTAGCACCGATAAGCGACTGGCATCTCCTGGGCATGGGTGCGATCAGACGTCTGATGTGGGCCTGTGGGATGGCTGCCGACTCTTCCCGGAGTGCCTGGTACAAATCATAACGATTGGTTGGAGCAACGTCTCGGCGACAAACACGTCTATGCAGCAGCTCATCCCAAATGTGCTCAATTGTACTCATGTCTGGAGACAGAGGTGGCCAGGGAAGGGTGAGAATGTTGTTGGCAGTCAGGAACTGCATGGTCAACCGTGCACAACAGGGTCTGGCGTTATTTGTTTTGTTTGTTGTTGTTTTTTTTGTTTTTTTGAAACTCCGACCTTTGGGCCGTCAAAGGAGGAAGGACGTGGGGTCTAAGAATTTCATTGACGTATCGTTGCGCATTTAAACCTTTTTCAATGTGCACCAATTGACTCCTTCCGTTGTAACTGATTATTCACCACATCATTGCACCTCCACCAATGTGTGGCGGAGCTTCATCATCGCAACTGTGGGCAAATCATTCATTTCGCCTACGGTAGACTCTACATCGTATAACATGACACTGCAACAACAACAAAGAATCGCCACTAAACCAGACACGTCTCCATTGATTATCAGCTGCTCGGGGACGATGCTGGTTGGCCAACAGAAGTATAATTTAGAGTAACGTAAGGAACGTAAGGACAGGTGCTCGGTGAGGTCGTTGTGCCCGAAGTCCAGCGCTATGCAGTCTATTCCGGACAGTTTCATCATATACATGGTGTCGTGCAGGCAATGACTGGGCAGTTTAAGAAGCTGTTGTAAACTTGTGTCTGAGCTGACGAAGCCAAATAAAGCGATCTTCCGCTGCTGTTGTCACTCTAGATCGTACACTGCGATGCCGGTCTTCAGCTGAACCACTGGCTTGGAACAGTTGACAAAGTCGACTGATCGTACTTTGATGCATGTTTAGATGCCGAGCAACCTGGCTTACTAGTCGGCCAATAGCAATGTTCCTTAAATTCATCGACAGAGACGCTATGAATTTCTGCTTGAAAATGAAATTAATTATTTTTATTTTTTCTGTTAGCGGTATCCTTTTATAGGATTTCAGTTGCGTGGTAAGTGAATAGTGTTCACCTCAAATGGTACTTTCATATGCACGCATCAAGAGCTGTGGTAAAAATTGGGTCATAAACACTATTGACCATTGCGTTGTAACGATTACAAAAACGAACGTAATTCAGGTCAACACGTGCATTTGATGCTGTAAAGAACTTTTGAGACTGGTTTTTATATACTCTGGCACGTTTTTATATACTCTGGCACCAAATTTTACTTACACACTCATAAAAACGCGCCCTCGGGTAGCTATGTGTTTCTTCTTTTTTTTTGGGGGGGGGGGGGGGAGGGGGGGGGACATTTTTTGCTACACCGAGTTCACAACTAGGACAGAATCGTTTAGGGGCATGTGTCTTTTTACTTCATTCAGTGGTCCAAAGAGTATCTTCCACTGTCGTCTCTCTAGACCTGAAGGTTTGCCTAGATATGTCGTATTTTGGGCAGTCCTGGAGTACGTGGTCTGCTGTCTGCGGCGTCAACACATGCCTGATTTGCCAAACGTGCACTTACAAAGATAATGCATACAGATAAAACTAATATGGAGAAAGAAATATATAATAATGAGTAAAAAATTGGAGGTGGTGGAATATTCCGAATATCTTTGATCATTAATTATCAACAATGGTGACACAATGAAAGAAATTAGAAGACGAATATCTATTGCTCTTCTAAAGCACAACTGAATAAATTGTGGCGTGGTGCAGATAGACCTACAAAAATTAGATTTTTAAGAGCATGCATGTTTCCCATTGCAACATACGCTTGTGATA
The DNA here is from genome assembly GCA_014155875.1 of Cepaea nemoralis. Lineage (NCBI taxonomy): Eukaryota > Metazoa > Mollusca > Gastropoda > Stylommatophora > Helicidae > Cepaea > Cepaea nemoralis. Next base: position 246,712 of record JACEFZ010014065.1, read on the forward strand.
CCTGGACACTTAATAAACAAACTGAACAGCGCATAAATACCTTTGAATATAAATGTTATAGCCGGGTTCTAAGAATATTTTCGATACAGAAAATAACAAATGTATTCATACCATAAGAGGTGAATATTGAAGAAGGTTGGCTACTAAAGAAGATAAAACAAAGACAATTGAAATATTTTGGTCACTTAAAACATGAATGTTTGGAGAGACCAATAATGGAGGGGTATTTGCCTGGGAAGAGAGTAAGAGGAAGGCCAAAGAGAAGATGGGTGCAGGATGTGGCGGATGGTCTCCAGGTGGGTGTATCGGATGCAGGACATCTTCCTTATGACCGAGAAGTTTTCCGGAAAGTTGTTATGGGAGCAAGCTTCTACAAAGGACATGCTACTTAATTAATTAATTAATTAGGTAATAGGACACAGTAGCAGTCCCCTAACACATATATCAACAGCAGAGCTGACTCAATATAGTATCACGTCGCAATGTTCCTGGAGTGAGGAGAGCTATCGCCACACTAGTTACCTGGAGTCAGTACTGGGTGATGGTGTAGGAACTTTCTGTCTACCCACTCCATCAGAATCTGGACATACCCTTCTATTTACTGGATCTTACCTGTTAATGCTCTTTCCGAAAGACTGACTCAACTCGGGTTGAACAAACATAAGATAACTGTGTATTTACAATACAATGTCACAAGAGATAGGCATAGATAAAGAAAGACAGTTGGAAGCTAGACAGTATCCCGATTAGGCTTCTTGGATCAAGATTTTCATCACGGATCCGTTTAGGGTGTGTCCTTTCAGTCTGCTGTCAGTGCTTGCTCACCCAATCGTGGTAGATCTCCGAAGGATGTTCCGGAGCAACGGGATATTAGGTGAGGTCTTCCTCTTCTAGAAACCGATACTCTGACTCCGCACTAGACTCTGTACGACGCCCCCTGTTTAGATGGTGATGGCTGGTATATTCGCCAACTCGGTTGTTTTGAAATTTGACTCCTCCCTCTTAGCACATCGGTACGGTAAAGGTTCACAGTTAATGTAGGAGAGGCACGATTGATGACTGGCCTTCATTCTGACAATATTGAAATCTTTGAAACAACTGTCTTTTCAAACAAAAGATTCTGGTGACGGAAGTCGGACCCAGAGACCTGAACAGTCGCTCTTACCATTCATAAAGTCAGTAGGCCTCTGGTCCCTAGACCTTGTGCTCTGGGTGTATCACACCATCTATTAGCTGCCATGGTTGGCATTCAAATGAGAGGAATACGTATTACCTTGAGAGAGATACTACTGGGCGGTGTTGGTTATTCAATATCTAACTCTGGTCTATGCGTCAACCAGGAGACCTTAGGCAATGGGACGTGGTTACTCTGGAGCGACCTGAGGTTCTTCCCCACTCCTGGAAACTCTAAAACACTCTTTCGTTGGTCAATTCCATCCCTCTTTCTTTAGCCGGGCCTACGTTGGTTAGGAGTTCACTCTATGGCAGATTCTGCAACAAACGATCTAGTGAGAGCACTTGACTACAGCATTCCGCACAAAGATGTACATTGGCATGGCCCTCAGATCATTATGAAACATTATATAACATATATAAATGTTCCTGTAAGACTTTTGCTTACATGGTTCTCCCCTCCATGTAGAAGGTGAAATAAAATTAAATCCAAATGTAAACACATAGTCTATCCCCCATGTAGCGGGTGATATCCAACGCCGTTCTCTCACCCCTTCCAGTTGGGTGAGTGGGTAGAAATGTTTTACTGTTCACTGGAACATCAGCATAAATCACCGAAGGAGATGTGTCCCCTCGGTTCTGTTTCTCCCCTCAACACCATTGGAAAACACAAATATCCCTTCCCTTTGTTCTCCCCCAGAAGAACTAATAAGGTAACGGTCAGTTGGGAGGAAAAGAGCCCGTTCAGCGGGCCGAACCGTTCAAGAATCCAGTGGTGCCCACTCTATGACCACGAGCAGCATGACGATGGAGGTGATGGCAGTTACACAGGCTTTCATATGGCTGGAATCACAGCATTATACCAACGTGTGTGTACTAAGTGATTCAATGAGCATGATTCAGAAGGTCGAAGCTGGATCTGTACGTAGACAGTGGACTGAATCGCTGCGGAAGTCTGTTGTCCGTAAAGTCACCTTCATCTTCGTCCCGGGACATGCGGGAATCGAGGGAAATGAACGAGCCGACAAACTGGCTGGCTCTGCACCCCATGTAGATGGCCAGCCCATGGATCGTGCCGATGTTATTAACGTCCTTAAAGATTTGGCGAGAACAGAGGAATTTGACGTCAGTGATTCCACATCGCTGTCCAGGATGAAAGACCTGGGAGTAAGAATCGGCACAGCCAGACGCGAGAGGTACATCGGGAAAACAAAGTGCCTCGTCAACCAACACAGAACTGGCACTATTAGCCACCGGACGCTGATGCATATGCTGGGGGGAGGATCTGAGCACCTATGGACATGTCCGGAGTGCAACGAAGATACCCCAACTGATAACTGATAACTAATAACTGATAACTGGGAGGAAAGCAAAGAAAAATATTTAGAGTTCGACCGAAATTGCGGAGACGATTGTCATCTCCGCAGTCAATTGTCCTGCCAACCCGCGCAGACGACGTAGAGAGTTCCCCCAAGTAATTAGATAGATTACTCGATATGGTTTAAGTGTCACCCGAATTCGCCGCAGCGCCCGCGGCGTACACCGGAAACGCGTCGTCCGATCGGCCCACAACGCTGACCTCATTCGACAATTTCGGTCTTCAAGCCCGCACATGCATACACTCTATGAAAAGGCCGCAAGGCCCGGCATCTTAATATCCCCTTCTTAAGTGGCTAGCTATTAGCTGTTAGCTCCTAGTATGTGTCTCAAACGCGGATGGAAAAGCCATCCCACTTATCACCCCAATTTCGACTAAGCTCACTTAACCATACGGACAAATATACATGTGCTAACCTGCCGTACAGAGGCCGATGGCCAACGCGGAGCACGGTAACGGTTTGTTAGATCGACACTTAATTCTAACAATCAAATTAACAATTACTTTAAGTTTGTCGAAGTGTCGTGGACCCCTGGCTGCCGAATTCGTCAGACATGTTTTATAGCCGCCAAGACGATTCTTACAGTCCTCTTTCAACGATGTCCTTAGAACAGCTTAGCAGTACACAACTAAACTAATTCACCCTTTCCCTTTTACACGTCAACACGATTTTTGTTGCGCGAAGCGTTCTTTCCCATGCAACTCGGTGCTTACAGTACTACATAGATCTCGGTGAACCGGTGTTCACAGAGCCATATTCCTCAAGAATGTTCCCACAAAGTACAACAAGAAATGCCACTCCATACTGGGTTTTCAGGCTGACCGTGGTCGCGAGCCGAATCTCAGCCCATCTCTTGATGTTGCCCATCCACGTGTAAAGCTACCTTCCAGTGCATATCTTGATGTTATCCAACCACATGTAACGTTGTGTTCCAGTCCATCTTTTTATGGTGCCCACTCACATGTATCAATGTCTTCTACTCCATCTCATGATGTTGTCTACTGTGAGGTGACAAGTAAGAATGGAATGAAAATTAACCAGATGTACACACCTCAACGAAGGGTGACAGATAAAGTATAATTATTTTAATAGTGTTGCCCCACCATTGTGAAGAGGTGCAGAAAGATATTGACTCTGGAGATCTAGGGGAGTCCCGGATATAGACAAGTTCCCACACTTAAAGTTTCACCCAGAAATGGCTCTGAAAACCCCCAAGTAGTAAACTAGACAGACATGGTCAAGTCCTACACTGATGTTATATAGGGGGCTGAGTGGTCTCAAGGTATGGTGTCCGCCTCGAGTGCTGGAGGTCGAGGGTTCAACCACTGGTGAGGACCGGGATTTATTTAATAAATCCACCTGAACTTCTAGTAATAAAATTTACCCTGGTCTCTGGATAGTGAGATCGGACGTCCGTGTGTATTGTTGCGCACGTAAAAACAATCCCTTGGCAGTTGGAAATTGAAAAAGAGTAGCCTAACAGCGCTGCACGGGCAAAATTTCGAGTTTAAAATCTACCCAAAGTATTTCAGGATTCTCGCCTGTGCTACGGAGTTCGTGCACTGAGCTGAGTTTCTCCAGACTCAGGTTTGAGTCATGAGGAGAACGGAGCACTTATGAGTTGCACCCGTGTGCCGTGATATTGATCCATCGACTAAACTAAACTAAACTAAACTGACAAACACCAGCCCGATTTATTTATTTATTTATTTTTAAATGACACATCTACAAGTTCTGGGAAATATAACACAACAAAGAAAATTTCTTAAAGCATTTTCTTAACAAGCAAGTGCTCACTTTGCTTGGCACTTCCTAATACACGAAAAGGACCCCCTACCGTTGTCATCTTTCATAAAAGTTTGAAAATGTCCGGAATTGGGGCTCTTAAAATTTTAAAATCTTCTTATCCTTATCATTGTAAAGTTTACAAGGCGTGCACCAATCAGCGTTTGTGGGAGTAAAGCAAAGACATTTTTCTCTAGAATAATCATTTCCGGTTGTAAAAAGCACAGATGGCGATGAGTTTTGAAAGACTTTCCGAGTTCGTGGCGTTTTATTTTGTTTGGGCTGTTGACCTTTTTTACTCTGTCTTTTAGATTTACTTGCATCTTCCTGTTGAATAGACAATTAAAAATAAATATGTTTCCTTTCCTAATGTATTTATACTTGTAATTCACTGTAATTAATTGAATTCTTCTGAAGATAAGTTTTTATGTAAGATCTTATTTTCCCTTCATTGTTTTTTTCTCTCCCCAGTCTGGATAAATAAGGCACACATCCAATCACAACTTGTTATTTGTATAGACAAGGTTAAAGGTTAGTTGCATATCCCTTACAGGTCGCTGCAGTCAAGGCCAGCATATTTTGCTGTTGTGATCTCTTGGCAAGTTTACGTTCAGTAGTTTGCCATTGCTTTCTGAACAACCGGCACTCATACCATTTCGTAAAAAAACCGACGCAACGCGGTCTGCTGCCAAATAACGCGCAGCTGTGTTTCGAACGCGGGTATGCTGGATCATGAACCGTATCCGTAACTCTTGCCACGGAGCCGGCAAATAAGCACTGCTTTGTAATATTTTAATGGCAAACCATAATGACCATCATTTGTTCACACATATAAGACTCAACTATTGACGATGTTTTAGGAAATGTTTTAACATTTCACGAATTAATTCATCCTTACGAATGAAACAGCTGTTTAATTGCCAGTTGATACATTAATCTCTGATATAATGTAATACTATTATAAAATAAGTCTTTAATTTACAGAAATTCAAGAATACTCATTATGTTTTTTTTTTTGAAACGGTTGAAAAGATGAACAGGCTGAATGCATTGTTTGCGAACCAGGGAGCATTATCTCTGTTTCCAATAAGGGCTCGGGTTGTTTGGGCACCCACGTGAGTTCAGCGAAACATCAGAAGAAGAGTAGTAGCAAAATCGTACGGAAAAATGTCAGATTTTTTCAAATAAAGCCACTTTTATCAGTTCCTCCCCCCCCCCCCACCACCACCACCACCACCATCAGGCAAACGCACTCCAAATTATGAGGCAATTGTAATTTACGTTCTCAAGTCAAAGGCGAGAAATCAATATGTGAGATAAACTGACAAGTATAGGGATTGAACCCCTATCTCGCCATCGGCGCACAGGAAGTTTAAGAGCGAACTCTATTATCCTTTTGGCTGAGCGACTTCCGTAAACGTCATTAAATGATTTAATGGCAATGGTTATGTTGCTGAAAGAAGCCTTGCTTTTCACACAGAAGCACATCACCACGGCTATAACTCAGTGCTCTATTTGCAGAAATATTTAGGATGGTATTCTCTGATTGCCAGTCTCCGTGGCCTAGGTGTTAACGACTTTCTCCGTAATACCGTATATTCGCGTGGGTAACGCAACTGCGCGAGATTCGGTAGGGGATCATGTCGCGTTGGTTACTTAAGGGGGTATGTGAGCCGGTCGCTCAGAAAACAATGGCAAACTACAGAACGTAATATTGCCAAGACATCAACAGCAGCTAAAAAATGCTTGTGTTGACTGCAATGTCCTGTAAAGGATATGAGGGAAAAAATAATCTCTGATTAAGAAATTCCGAAAAGATCATCTTGTCCAAGATCCAAGACTCCAGCCGTAGTTAACTATGTCTTTCGAGGTTCATTCTGTTTATGAAGTTGTAAAGTCCCTGCCCACAGGTTTTGTCCTTTCTACTGATTCATAATTATGCGCCTTCGAAAATGTTTCCCATTCTTATTCGTTATTTTTACCGGAGAATGGTGGCTCAGAGGGTGGACTAGCAGAGTCAAATAGCAAGTCTGAAGAGACAGCAGACACTATTTCTGGCTATGTTTTTGAAACATTCAACGGTGGTCGTGGTTTGAAATGTATTACGTATAGTGGTGTGGATGTAACGCTATGTTAGGAGAAATTATGAGAAATAATGGAAATAATGTATTTTCCTAATTACACAGCTCCGGGTGGGCAGACCTTCCCATATTCGCCATTACTGTATACAGCTTGGAATAGTTGCATTGACTGTGAATATCAACTCCGCTGTTCTTAAGATATTTAATCACTTCAGTCTCTGCACTGTACATGATGACCATATTCAAATTCCTGTGAACTTTCAGAAGTTACTCGCAAAATCTTCTGTAACTGCACTGTATGTGTTTCAAATTTATGTGAATTTACAGAAGTTACTTGCAAACACTGCCCCGTAGCGAAGTAATTACGGACGCGGTTCGTGATCCCGCACACCCGCGATCGAAACACAGCTGCGCGCGATTTGGCAACAGACAGCGTTGCGTTTGTTTATTTTACGAAATTGTATGAGTGCCTGTCGTTCAGAAATCAATGGCAAACTACTGATCGTAAACTTGCCAGGAGATCACCAAAAATAAAAAAAATACTGGTGTTGACTGCAACATCCTGTAAAGGATATGCAACTAACTTTTTAAACTTTATTTGCAAACAACTTCTGGGCACTCTTCCGACAGACGGGTCTAAATAGTTCTGCAGTGAATAAGTTAGGGTTTAGGGTTAATGTTAGTTATATAAAATTATTCACTGCAGAACTATTTAGACCCGCCTGTCGGAAGAGTGCCCAACTTCTGTATCCTAGCAGCGCACGGCGTCTTTAATTTGTGTTATATTATGTTGTGTGATGGATGGATGGTCGAACTACGTCACTGTATATTGGATATTCCCATGAGCCCTCCGAAAGGCAGCCATCCCAAAGTATTCTGCTCACTGCTCCTATAAGGAATGTGTTATGCTATCTCCTTTCTTTCCACGAATATGGCATTGGCGTGCTTGACCAGGTTTCACTCCCAGTTCGTGCAGTCGGGCTCGCATCGGTGTTTCATCACTATCCGTCAACCGAATCTGTGTTACATTGATTATATTAATCCTGTTCATGCTTCTTCCAGTTTGCATTGGTGCAGTATTTGCCAGCTAGTCGGCGCGTTGGCTACCTTTCACCCCGACAGATCCAGGATATCAGAATTTTTCCTGCCCTAAAATTATTCTTTTAGTACCTTAAGGCTTTTCTGTGACTACAAGCTTAGTAAGATTTATACTGTTTTCTTGTCAAACAGTAATGTCAGCATTGAACTCCTGTATAAAGACAGGATTGACAATTCTATAATAGAGATTGTTGAAACCCTTGCTTCTGTAAGGAATTGTCTGGCGGAGAGAAGTAGATCTTTCTTCTTTAAAGAATATTCTGGTGGAGAGAGATAGCTCTTTCTTCTGTAAGGAATATTCTGACGGAGAGAAGTAGATGTCAGTTCATTTCCCTCAGAGTTAAGGAAATGTCGGAGATGTGGGAGGAAGAGGAGTACAACGATAAATGTGGCGCTTTCAAAAGAAACATTCAGAATGTATTGAATGTACTTATTGTATTGAATACTTCGAAATATGGTTGAAACCACCGTAAGAATGTCCTTCATTCCGGTGGATGTCTTTAAGAGAGCCATTTGAGTGGGACTGTGTGGTCTCCACTAATAGATACCTTCATACCAAAGGCTTGGCAGCCGCAGTAGCGTAGAAGTTAGACTTGCCCGTCGGCCCGGAGGTCATGGGTTCGAATGTGCATTCAGAAGGATTTATAAAATGCGACCTGGGTTTCCTGTTGGACCCGGCCTACATTGGGCACCAGGAAATGTCTTGGAAAGTAAAGGAAGCCGGTGTGATATTGACCATGTGACCTCTCGAGTGCCGATTGGTTTAGTTAGTTGCATGTCCTTTACAGGACGTTTGCAGTCAACACCAACATTGTTTTGCTGTTGTTGATGACTTGGCAAGTTTACGTTCAATAGTTTGTCATTGCTTTCTGAACGCTGGCACCAATACCATTTTGTAAAAAAAAAAAAAAAAAAAATTGCGCAACGCGGTCTGCTGCCAAATGGCGCGCAGCTGTGTTTAGAACGTGGGATCACGAACCGCATCCGTAAACTCTTCGCCACGGAGACGGCCGAATACCAATTGGACTATTAAAAATATGGGGCGAGCACAAAATACCCAAAACGCTTCAGGGACCGTAAAAAGCGTCCAGATAAACGAAGTACTTTTGTATTGGTGTTCCGAGGAATTCTACAATGAAGCCGCATCATCTCTATAGCTACCAGTCTTCTTCTATAAGAGTTCCTATGATATGTATTTTATAAAATTACATTACTGTTTACAAGCAGACTCGTTCTCGTTACGTCACGTTTTACAGGTAGACTAGGTATCCTTAAATTAATGCTTGCGTGTTCGCGTTCAGCTGCCCGTTGAATATAACCATACGAACTGCTTTGATCTTTCTGTGAGTACGTTAAATTTTGTAAAGAACATGGCTCGTACAATGTTTCTCTTGGATATCACCGATCTTTGTATGCAAATCGGAGATACAACTTGACTCGTTAGAAGAGCTAGACACATGAAACCGCACTTTGTCAGAGATTTCCTTGGAGCCAGCTCTCTCTCTCTCTCTCTCTCTCTCTCTCTCTCTCTCTCTCTCTCTCTCTCTCTCTCTCTCTCTCTCTCTCTCTCTCTCTCTCTCTCTCTCTCTTCCAATCACATTTCAGAGCTGTTTCACATTAGCGTAGAAATCACCAGTACAAAAGCTTTCTTGATCATTCCGTCAAATGAAGGGATCCAGAGAACGTAATCTCTTGATTACTAAAGCGGGGGAAATGTTGTAGTGTATTTGGGGACTCTGGTTTACTCGGCCGGAATGAAATAAACTCAATTTGACCTTTCAAGGGAATTCCTATCCTCATCCATTCACACACGCACACACGAGCACATAAATTTGCATGTTCACACAGTAACAAAGTTTCTTCAGTGAGAGAGAGAGAGAGAGAGAGAAAGTGAGAGAGAGAGATAGAGAGAGAGAGCGTGTGTGTGTGTGTGTGTGTGTGTGTCGAGAGAGAGAGAGAGAGAGAGAGAGAGAGAGAGAGAGAGAGAGAGAGAGAGAGAGAGAGAGAGAGAGAACAAAAGGGATAAAATATTCTGGAAATACAGCTGTTTGGTGTGTGTGAGTGAGTAGTATGTCAGGAGGTAACTACTTAGCACATCCGGAGCAATACATCATATATTACGTCATTTTTTACTATATGAAGGGTATGGCTCCGGATTGAAAACGGACCACATTTTTGAATTTTTGACGGGTATAATCTTGGGTTACTTCCGGTTGTCCTGTTGACTACTGCCTGTTGATTACTTCCTGTTGTTACTTCCGGTGTCTCCCGGGGCAGTGCGGCGGCGATCGGCGGTGGCGGCGGCGGGTTCGAGTCTCATAAAATGCATGTCTCGAGAGGATATGTGCTTATTATTAGTCATGGATCGGCGATGGAAACACCCTTTTATTGCTTTGATTGCGGGACCAACAGGGTGTGGAAAATCCGTCTATGTGGAAAAGTTTCTGACTCATCTATCAGACATGGTCGATCTGATTCCAGAAGAGATTATATGGTGCTACGGAGAATGGCAGTCCATGTATGAGACTATGAAGGGCATTCAATTTACTGATTTTTGATGGATATGGAACAGTGGACAGGCGATAGATATCATCTAGTGGTAATAGATGATCTATTGTCCGAGACAGATGATAGGGTGACTAAACTATTTACTAAAGGTAGTCATCATCGCGACCTCAATGTTGTGAATATAGTCCAGAATCTCTTTGGGAAGAATAAAGAGCAACAAACTATCAGCTAGAATTCACATTACCTAGTGGTGTTTAAGAAAGTACGTGACGGGTCTTAGATTACCAACCTGGCCAAACAGATGTATCCAGGCCGCGTGTCATATGTCCAATATTTTTATTGAAATATGCCTTTCGTGATCAGGATGGCGGTATATACATTCACTCACGCTCAGATGGTGGCCTCTATAAAGCTCAGAGATTGAAGGCCAAGACCAAAATTAGCAGGGTACTAATCAGAGAGTTGCTTTTCGTGGATGATGCTGCAATTACGACCCACTCTGAGGAAGAATTACAACATCTACTATCTGCATTCTCCAATGCTTGTTCTGAATTTGGTTTAACAATTAACAAAAAGAAGACACAGATTATGTCACAAGGTGCACATGGTGTACCATCAATCTTTATTGACGACGCCGAACTGGAGATAGTAGGCCATGAGTCAGATTACTTAAGACCTGGTTAACAGCAACATAGATTGTTGAAACATTAATAGTGATAAATAATCACGGAGTGTGATAAGGAAAAAGACACCGGTAACGGGCTAAAGATAGTGGCCAATAGAATTGCGAGGAGGAGGGCACGTGATGTGGTTTGAACACAGTGGGCGGACATTGGAGAAGGGAGTTGGTCCGGGAAACACAGCCAGGTTGACATCGTGAAAATGGCCAAGACCAGCTGTATCAGATGAAGATGGAGAGTGTTCAAAGGTGAAGAGGAAAGCCTACGAGTAAGGCGGCATGGACAGCGTTAGAGTGTTGTAGAATCTGTGTTACCGCGAGAGCGACGACCGGTACACATCAGGCTTGTAAACACACGGCAGTGCAGAAAACTGGGGGAGCCGTGTCGCTCGCTGAATTGAGGGCCCGGTAATGACGCAGTATAAACTGTAAGTTGATGCACTGTTCTAATGTATTATGAATTAATGGTATTGTGAATAAAGTTATTTATTCGTTCGGTCGGCTTGTGGAACTGCTATTCTTTGTGTTATTGGACGTGTTTATTCTTAAGTTGGCAAGGTGCATACAACATAACCCCTAGTAACACTTTGGCAATCATGGGGGACGTCACGGAGACTGAATCCAGGGAATGAAGGACGATACGAAAGTGAGCGATTCTCACGGAAAAAGTAAGCAGCTTGGAAAGTTCTAGTAACAGATTGAAGTTAAGAACAAATATTAGAACACGACTAGTGGAAAGCCGGCAACAGAATAGAAGCTTACGAAGTATGAATCATGGCTAGTGGTAGAGCATTGCACGGTTGAACATAGCAACACGATTTGCAAGAAATTGACTCTCAGTGAGCGATAATCAGCTACTCAGGAAAGTGATCGCTAGCATCAAATAACACTGAAAGGTGAAGTGTGAAATGTGATTAAAACCAAAGAATATGAGTAGTCAAATAGGAAGCAGTGATTAATATCAAATAACATTGCATGTGGATATAGGGAATAGATGGGCCGCTGTGATTCACGTGATGTTATGAGAGATGGCAAAGTGTATACTAGTATTGAACAATATTGGATGTAAAGGTGAACAATACGAAGACAACGATATTAAAGTACTCAATAAGGGGGTGTTTAACGACGGAGAACATTTTGTGAATACTGCAGACGTTATCTGGTCGCTTTAAGAACAGTGCTGATAGTGAAAATAGACAGTGGTAATGAAAGTGAACACTTCTCACAAGGAGTATCAGCAAACAAGCATGGCTATCAACCACAGCAGTGGTTGTCTAATTGTGCAGGGTGCCTATAAAGCGCAATAGTTCAAGTTCTCCAAAAGTTCAAAATAAGGGCGCGCAGCCACATACACTACAGGTGCTCTAGGCATTATAGTGCTTTCAAGAACTAATCGCGGTATAAACATTGAGTATTCGTTCCAGATTTATCCACATGGCTATGCAGCGGTATCATAGGGGCTATCTACACCACGTTTGGGGACCCACCAGTTCACCTGACGACCCAGTTGATCAAGTCCATGCCAGTTGAACCGAGTTAGAGCCAGGCAGATCCTAACCAAGTCCTGAAACAAGCGGAGCTGCAGACGAGCAGTTGGACCAAGTCACCAGGGACACCGGCGCTAGAGATACAAGGGCAAGTTTTCTTATTGATTACTGTGTATATTCTGCTTAGTGGTCCAGGGTCATTGGATACATTTCATGACTATATATATTTGTACCATCATTATTAGGGCTGCTCACTCCACAGGTATTCATTTAGTTAAACGGTTGATAAGTGCCGTTGGTTGTCCAGCAAAGGTATTATTGGTTTGAACAGTGGTACAGCAGGGTCAACACTTTGTTGATGTTATCATAACAAGACAGGCAGCAACACTTGAATGGTCTGCGTGTACAGATAGTAATAGGTATACCACGCAGTAGTGACATCATATAACCATGCCTACATGGTCGGACTTCATAGATTTAGGTGTGAGGTGTGGGTTGACAGTGACAGAGCTCAAGACAGAACTGCAGAAACGGAACAATAACCAAGGTAACGACCAGCAGAGTAGACCCAAGAGTAAAGATCACCGAGCAGATTTCATAGCTTTAGGTGGAAGATGTGGGTTGACAGTGAAAGAACTTAGGACAGAACTCCAGAAACGTACGGAGAACCAAGGTAAAGACAAGCAGAATAGACCCAAGAGTGGAGAACACCGAACTACTCAATATAGACCAGCTCTACAGAGACCAGCTAAGGTAGCTCGATCAGAGCCAGTAAGTGAATGTACATATTGTGGTCGCCAACAAGAGTCTCTTAAAATAGGCGACAGAAACCCTAAGCACGACTCGGACATCAGAAACCGTCCTTCCAATAGAGTCGATAGGTACACAGACTATATAAGGAGTCGAAAATGTTGGGTCTGTAACAGCTGGGACCACGTAGCTAGAGAGTGTAGACTGAGACGACTGACTGAAGAAGAACATGACAAAAAGACAAACTTAGGATACATAGCGACAGACAGACATAAAAGACAACGGATCGGTAACCATGCGTGTAGTCAAACAGTGTCTACACGGAAGTCGAATGCGAGCAGTATGCATAGCGGGACTGTAAAATCGCACAAAGCACTCGTGAACGGGAAGTTGACCACCTGCGTTAGGAATACAGGGTCGGCAATAGCTGGTGTAGATCATAGCCTGGTAAGGAGTAGCGACTACACGGGAGAGAGCGTGACGTGCAGTACCTTTGGTGGTACAAAAGAAAAGTATGCTATAGCATGGGTGCATATATCCTGCCCGTACTATGAAGGGAGAATACGAGTAGCAGTGTTACCTAGTCCACTTGCAGGACTAATGATAGATACCATACCCGGAGTGACAGAGTGTACAGAAGATGAAGCCCAAAGATGGAATGGTAAAATGACACGGGAGAATACAGACTCCAGACAGCATATTAAGAAAGACAAGAAAGAAGATAACGTGGTCATACCTCGGGCTGACCAGACAGACACTAGACGGGTACCAGACATTCAAACCGAAGACCGTGCAAAGCAACAAAGAGACGACAAGACACTGCGAACTTGTTTTCAGCGGGCAAACTGCCCACCGAAACAATCGAAATTAGGCAAGTGGTCATTTGTAATGAGGAATGAAATTCTCATGAGAGAATACACGAAAGATGCAACAGGTATCTTACAAAGGGTACTGCCAGTGAGAGAGCGCAGTAACGCTCTGGAACGGGCACACATCGCCCCGAGTGCAGACCATATGAGTTTGGCCAAGACTAGAAAGAGATTATTATCTGGGTTCTACTGGCCAGGCTGTGAGAAGGACATCAGAAGCCATGTCCGATCATGTAAATTGTGCAAACGAACAGATGTAAGAGCCTCAGACATACAGATAGAGAAAAGCAACAAACAACAGATAGAAAATACTTGTGAGAAAAACTGTCAACAAGATGACAGGCAATCAGTAACTAACCACAGAGAAAAAGTTACTGACAAAGAGACAGATAGACCACTGACACATGAACAGCCAACAGTCACACCAACAAGGGATGACTTAATAGAAGAGCAATCTTGCGATACATTGGCAAAGTTCATCAGACTGTTGGTAACATTCAACATGTGGATGACTACTATTGTTATAGAAAACCAGACACTGCATCACATGTTGAAAACAGTAACTGCAAGAATAAAACATATACTTGAAAAACAAGATTGTACGTCAGAATACACAGAAAGCTTAATACTAACATCTGACAGTACGCCACCATTCAAGACACATCAGATGCTCGTTACAACATATACTGACTTGTTTCAGCAGACAGTGGAAAAAACAATAACATCAAACAGAAATTTTAAGGTTTAAAAATAGTAACACATCATCAGTGCCACTTACAAGATAACATCACATATACCAACGTGAAACACTCTTATCTTGTGATATGTATATTGTAGATACTGTATAGAGTGTATAAAGGATATATGTATATGATTGGTGTAGATATAATTGTTGTAGTAGAATTAATGCATTGATAAGTATAATGTTGATTGCAGTGACATGATGATACGGTAAAGTCATCAGAGGTAAAAACAATAAAGATGTGTAATAGTGCAGTTAAAATATATAGATGAAGTCGGTGAATGCTAGACATGACATGGCCTAAGAAACGTTACACCGACTATATGACAAAAGGATCTGGTCAGAAGAGGGACAGAATCCCGATAGTACAATATAGCATACTGTAACACTATCATCTGGAAATCCATGTCATGGTACCATCTAGGAAACAGTGCGTTCATACAAAGTGACTGGTCAAGGGGTTAGCACGTTGGTGTACTGACCATGAGAACAACATGTCAATGTAGGAAATTGGATATGATTGCGGTAATATAATATGCAATTGGGAATGTAAATAGGCATATGTATGTATGGATATATACACCCAAGGCTGTTATTAATTTCAGATAGTTAAGGGGTATAACTGACTGAGCAGAAGAGAGAGTGTCGAAGGTACCTCAAAAATGTTACCGCACTAGCTGACTGAAGAGGCTGAGACAGACAGACGCAAGTGAAGATTGAGAATCTGATTGGTAGAAGATACAGTCAGCGAAGACAGATACCAGCCAGAACCAACCAAGGGAGTAATAGTTAGTAACATTCACTATCATTCAATAAACAAAACTCATAATACACATAGATAGAGATAAATGTCATTTTAATGGCTGTAATTACATACATAGACATCAGTACATTCTTATGATCATGATCATCATGCCATGTATATTTGTAATCAATATGCATGTAATGGTAATAGTAATTGTAACAATATTGATTGTACTATTACCTGATTGTAACACAACGTATAAAATGAATGTCGGTAGAAACTGATAAATGATCGCAAAGGGAAAAAAGAAGAATCGACATCTACTAGAGCAGGAAGGTTGACAGTGGGTCTAAAACCACGATACATCACAGATGACACCCATAACATAAAAGGAAAAGAAGAAGAAGGTAAATGAGACATTACTACCATTAATACATATTGTCACAAAGATGATAATGATGGGCGAGTGAAAGTTTGAACAGTGCTTGCAATATTACATGTGAGTCCAATTGTATATATTATTCAGGTTTTGTGACAATATTGTATATTGGAGAGACAAACATGTACAATTGGTAGGAGAAATTTAGCTGATGGTGGTAACATATACATAACATAAGAATAGGTTGAGTGACAGTGAAGTGAGAGAAAGGGGACGAGAAGACTGAGAGTAGGAATTTGTGCGAATGAGAATCAATTTGAACACAACTGGGATACTTGCACACCGGTATACAGGAAGCGTACAGGCATAGACGGAACATTTGAGGTTCGAGTATGCGTGTTGTAAGACAGAGTACAGAATAAAAAATTAAACACTATTAAAAAAAAAAAATAAAAAAAAAAATAAAAGAGAGAGAAAATTGTGATGAATGGATGAAAGAGAGAGAATGAAAGAGAGAGAGAGAGAGAGAGAGAGAGAGAGAGAGAGAGAGAGAGAGAGAGAGAGAGAGAGAGAGAGAACAGAGTACAAGTACAGGTGAAAGAAAGAATACAAGGATAGTGGAGTAGGATTATTAGCAGTACCATTGATAATAGTACCAAGTGGTAGTACTTTGTACATATAATATGTTAACATGTAGTACTTTGGCATGGTAGTAGATGTATATCAAGGTATATAAGGGTCATGGTATTAGGAACACGACAAGGAAAAAGTTAGTAGCAAGAACACCAGGGATAAACAGAAGGCAAATAAAGGGAAGAGATAGCCACAGAGCACAAGTAACTAATGGCAGCCAACCACGCACACACGTTGACAAGACATATACAAGAGTCATAGGTACTCGCACCAAAGAGATCCACAGTCGTAGCATAGACTACTCAGGAGCAAAATAGAGCTTAAACAAAATATGGGTGAAATTGATATGTCTGCAATACACACGTTCCTGCACCCAGGGCTTAAGGGCTGGGGAGGGTGTCAGTTGCTTGTACCGAGGTATAAATGAGGAACCTTATGGGAATGTCCGGGGTGGGACATTGGGACTCATAGTAGGTTGGTCCTCAACTTGCCGAAAACAAAGGGGGTTGAGGCCACACGAGGTCTATTTGGGAATAGACGGATATTCGTGTCCGACATTATAATTTGTGTGAAGGTATGGCAGAATATCAACGTAACACAGAGGGAAGTTAAAGGGAACTGAGAAGCAAGCTCAAAGGCATGAGGCAGTAGACAGATATGTGCGACCAGGGGACAGGCATGTGCGACCAAGCTGACTCATGTCAAGTGTAGAGATAAGGAAGAACCCAAAAATGTAGAACATTTTTGAAATTGCGGGGGGGCATATGCCATGAGTCAGATTACTTAAGACCTGGGTAACAGCAACATAGATTGTTGAAACATTAATAGTGATAAATAATCACGGAGTGTGATAAGGAAAAAGACACCGGTAACGGGCTAAAGATAGTGGCCAATAGAATTGCGAGGAGGAGGGCACGTGATGTGGTTTGAACACAGTGGGCGGACATTGGAGAAGGGAGTTGGTCCGGGAAACACAGCCAGGTTGACATCGTGAAAATGGCCAAGACCAGCTGTATCAGATGAAGATGGAGAGTGTTCAAAGGTGAAGAGGAAAGCCTACGAGTAAGGCGGCATGGACAGCGTTAGAGTGTTGTAGAATCTGTGTTACCGCGAGAGCGACGACCGGGACACATCAGGCTTGTAAACACACGGCAGTGCAGAAAACTGGGGGAGCCGTGTCGCTCGCTGAATTGAGGGCCCGGTAATGACGCAGTATAAACTGTAAGTTGATGCACTGTTCTAATGTATTATGAATTAATGGTATTGTGAATAAAGTTATTTATTCGTTCGGTCGGCTTGTGGAACTGCTATTCTTTGTGTTATTGGACGTGTTTATTCTTAAGTTGGCAAGGTGCATACAACATAACCCCTAGTAACACTTTGGCAGTGTACCATCAATCTTTATTGACGACGCCGAACTGGAGATAATAGACCATTTTACATATCTAGGATCAGAGGTAAATAGCAAATTATCCCTCGATCAGGAAATCAACATCAGTATTGGTAAGGCAGCAACAACAATGAACATGTTAGCAAAAAGAGTCTGGGAGAACAGGAAGCTTACTGCCGAAACACAAATCCTTGTCTACCAAGCCTGTGTCCTTAGTACTCTTCTTTATGGCAGTGAAACATGGACATCTTACTCACGCCAAGAGAAACTTTTAAACAGCTTTCATATGCGGTGTCTGCGAAGAATACTTGGTATTAAGTGGTAAGACAAAATCACATATACTGAAGTATTGGAAAGATCAGGTTGTGTGACGGTGTACTCCATGCTCAGTCTTCGTAGACTTAGATGGATAGGACACGTTAGGAGGATGGATGATGGTAGAAAACCAAAGGACATCTCTTTTTGTGAATTACAGACGGGTAGGAGATCTCAGGGTCGGCCTCTACTACGATACAAAGATGTGTGTAAGAGGGACATGATTGACACAGGCATTGATAATGCACATTGGGAGCACGTCGCCGCTGAACGTGTTTCATGGAGGGCAACTATCAGAAATGGAATAAAGACAAAGGAGAAAATGATTGCAGATAAAGCACACACAGAGCGTAAGAGACGTAAGATGGTGAAAAATGGTGGAAATGACCATGTTTTCACATGTACCTACTGTGGGCAAACATTTGCAGCAAGATTTGGCCTTACCAGCCACACTCGCCACCGCCATGGATCGTAGTTATTAAGCCTTTTTGAAGCACAATGTACCAAACTATCGTCTGTCAAGACGGAAAGGTGCCAATGAATTATATATATATATATATATATATATATATATATATATATATATATATATATATATATATATATATATATATATATGTCTCTCTAGACATCCCCAGCAGCTCCTCAATCATGTAATCCACATGAGCATCTTACTCTTCTCCAAGCCCTCACACCCTGGGTAAGGCATCTGTGTGTGCTTATGATTTATGGCTTCCACTGTCATTTCTTGTATCTATGGATTGCTTTTGTCTTGACATTGACGATGATGTGCTATGTTTGACCTTATTGGTGACTCTGTGTATGTAGTGTATTTATCTTTTCTCTATCCTCTCCTGGTATCTTCTGACTTGGGGTCTGTTGGCTTGATGTTTCTTGGTCTGGACGCTATAACTGTGCATGACGCTATGGAGATGCTGGTTTTATGATTGTTATCTGTACAACTTCTTATCTTATCCTTTTCTTTTCTGCACTTATTAATGGTACTTATTTCCATTAATGCCGGCTTCGTGGCTTAGAGGTTATGACTTTTCTCCGCAATCTCGTATACTCTCGTCGGTAAACGTGTTTACGGTTAGAATCAGCAGTGGTTCGAATCGCATCAGTAACCTACGGGGTATGTGAGCCGGCCGCTCAGAAAGCAATGGCAAACTACTGAGCGTAATCTTGCCAAGAAATCAACATACAGCTGAAAGATGCTGGTGTTGACAGCGAGGTCCTGTAAAAGGATATGCTAAAAAAAAAATTTTTCCATTAATGCATCATCGTATCAATACAATGCATAAGTGTTTTATAATCTATGATTATAAATAATAATATATCTCATGCAATGTATACATGTTTTATCATTTGTAATCAATTTTAATAATAATATATTTCATCCAGTGTATGCATGTTTCATAATTTGCAATGAATGTACATTGAAACAATAAAACGATTTAACACATATTAAACGTGTACGTTGTTTCATTCGTGTAACATCTGAAGTATTCTGGTCTAGAATATTTCTCTAGACTTTTACATGTTTTGTTTCTCTCAATCTTCCATTCTTCTTTGCTGTTGTTTATATGCTGTGTTGTACTGTGACCATACTTTGATTTACCACTTGCCTTGTTTTCACACATAGTGTTATAGTTTTGACCATATGTGGCGTACTGTTGTATTTGTAGTTGTTTTGTATCCAATATATAATTATATTGTTGTAGCGAATTCGAGTTGTAGATCCCGTGATGTCGCTTGTAATTTTTATAGTGGATCTTCTCCTGAGATAAGTTCTAGTGGTACTATTTAATTTCAAAATATGTAGAAATCCCTGTAAATATAAATTAACTGTTATAATGAGGATGCGCGAATAACAATAATACTATGAGGGAAAATATCTTTTTCCTTTCATTCAGGGTTGCTTTTTCCTTTCATTTGTTTTTTTTTTTCTGTTTTTACTGTGTTTTTTTTTTTGTTTTGTTTTTTTTGTTTTGTTTTTTTTTCTTCAAAATTTTTGTGTGATGATAATGATGGAAATTATAATACTTAGATAACGATTTGATTTAGCTTCTTGACTAAGTACCTGCGAGATGTGGATCTATCTTGTGTCCATTCACCATTGGCTTTTGGATATTCTGCTGGTCTCTGGACTTCTATGGTGCTCATATTATGTTCAAGTGGCGTTTGTCGTCTATATACAGCTTCATTCTTACGTTCCATTCAGCTTCAGCCATACTAATGCTGTCTAAGAATGATAACATCTTTGGATGTATATATCTATATGCATATCAATACAGAACAAATAGTAATACACCAAATAGTAATAACTAATGTTAAGCTGTTTCCAGTGACATGCAAATGTCCTGATCAGCAGGTCAGAGTGCTGGTGATTCTTCAAGCACCCTTTCCATGAGGTAGTACATATATGATGCTGTACATGATGTCCTGTACATTTGCAATTTTCTTGTTTTACAATCTACTTAAGAGGTTTGCAAGGTTGTTATCTTTACATGGAATTTGCCATATATTAACTTCATGATGCTGTAGCAGTATTACTTTAGCTATGTTTGACACAGAAATGTAGTATGTTCTTTCATAGCTTAAGATATAATAAAATGATGCATCATCTGACCAGTCTGTCATATCACATTTTAACTCCTCTATAAGAGCCGTAGGACTTTATCACATGAGTCATTGTGAACTATTTGCATGATTATGCTGAAGAACTGTTAAGTTACGATGTGTGGTTTTATATTGAGAGTTTTAAAGTTATGGTTAAGTTTGTAACATGCTTTGTTGTATCAATACTTATAGATGTAATAAGTTAAAGTTCTTTGATATGAAGTACTGGACAGTGGTCAGCGTCTTTTTGTGTGACATACGTTGATATTGCTTTAAATTTGTCGATCTGTTGTGCTTTTTCTTTCCTTTCGTCATCTGTTAGTCCTATGCATTTCCAATATTTATTCCAGTTCCTTATTTTAATTTCTCGTGTTCGTTCATCAATTTGGTCTTCAGGCACATTTGTTGTTGCCATTGTTTTAATAAAGAGTCTATGTAAGTATATTGTGCTTTTGGTACCTTCGGAGAATTGCATTTTCCCAGTTTGGTTTTGTATAGTCAACGTTATCTGTTTGTTTCATTTTAACTGTCTTTTTTTAGCGTTGTTGTTGGATACTTTTATTTGCATAATACTTTGCGTAATATTCATCAGAAGACGTGTCAACCAACCTTTCTGATTGTTATTTTAGCTGAACCTGTCGGCTGAATGAGACCATAATCTGAGCATTTATTCATCTTCGTTTTAGTTATATCGTCTAAGTATGGTGCTAACAATTGTTTAACACTTGCTGCGATCTCAGTAAATGATTGACTCTTTGACTTGTAATTTTGAATGGCGAAGGCTGCCTTGGTCTTTTCTTTTTCAGTTAAATTTAGTCTAAATGATAGTGCATCCCATGTGAAAACTTCTTGAGTGGAATGTGTTGGTAAATCCAACTCATTCTTGGATGACTGTTGGTCCTTATCTATGTATTGTTCATCTGTCTGGTATGTCTGCCCATATGTCTGATTCATCGTTGTCTATTCTAATCTGTTTGTCTTCAGTTGGGAAAATAAGTGATGCAGAGTTTACTTCTGCTATGTTTATGTTATCCTTTTCCCATATTTCTATGTCTTGTGTTGCACATTCATGGACATTTGGGATGGTTCTTAATATTAATTCTGTTGTCGGTTGTGGTAGGACTGCTGCTGGTACACGCCCTTGGTAGTATGGGCAGTTAATGTCTGCAAATGCTATTTTATATTCTTCTAACGAACCCCCAAATGTTCTACAGGTTACTTTTCCGTCTATATAGTCTTCGTCCTTTATCAGTTTTTGGTCTACCCCAATAATTGACGTACCTGTGTCTCTGATCATTCTTACAGCTAGTCCATTCACTAATGCCAGTTGGACCTTTAAGTTTCCATCTGTCGGATAGGCGGAGTTAGCCTCCTGTATGTATGCTTATTGTTCTACCGTCCTCTTGTCTAGGATGTATGTCTGCTGTATTTGTGTTTTGTTGGTCGTCCTCGTCGCTGCTTGATATGGCGTATGCCCGATTGGCGTCGGTTAGCTGTCTTAGCTTGCATGCTTTGGCTAGGTGGCCAAAGCTCTGACAGATAAAACATTTTAAGTTGTATCTGTAGTCTGAGTATTTGTTCATTATTTTTAGAGACAGGCTATTGATGTATGATTCATAACTCGGATTACTATCACACATCTCTAGCGACCCGTGTTGTTGTCTGCAGTACTTGCAATCTATCATTGTACCTCTTTTTGTTGTGTTGTATGGTCTCTGCTGAATTGGTCTATACTGGTAAGGCCGACCACCTCTACTTTGGTCGTTGTATTGTTGCTATTTTTTTGATGGATTACTATACTTTTATTTTGACAATCTGGCCGCCGCCCCTATTATTAGCTCAGGTTGAGCCCCTTCTGCAAAGATTTCTTTGTGTGCGTTTTAGTAAGCTTCTACTCTGGACTCCATCTCGGATACGGAAGCGCATTTGTTTTCTATCAGGAAAGTTGCCATGTTATCAGGCATGCTGAGATTAGTTTGTCTCTAAGCATTAGATCTCTCAATTTACTAAAGTCAGTACATACCCCTGCTGATTTCAACCATTTATCAAATAGTGATGTGGTTTCCGCTACAAAGTCTAGGAAGGTCTAGTTTGCCTTCTGTGTTAGAGCTCTGTAAGCTGTGCGAAGTCCAGCTTGATGTAAGGAAAAATGTGCTAGGACTCGCTCTTTTATGTACTGGTAGTCTGTTCGACGATTTTCTGGTACCACCTCTATGACTTTCAGAGGCCCCAGGGAAAGGTGCTTATGAAATAAGATCGCCCACTCTTCAGTTGGCATCTTGTAGTGGTTCATGAGGACTTCAAAATTAGTCACCCATGCTGATATTGAGTCACCTTGCGTGAAGTTTCTAATGATTCCCTGATATCTCTTGTTGGGGTCCAGGGTTTTGATTGCTAATTTATTCTTTGCAATTTCAGCTTCATTTTCCATTTTTACATCTTTACTTTTATGTTCCCTTCAATATCTTTATCTTTCATAAGTTGATAAGCTGCCAGTTTGTCTTTTTCAAACTGTAGTTTCTTTTGCCTCAAGATCTAATCTTTCTTTTTCTAAAGCTTTCTATTTTTCTAGAGAAGAAATTCTTTGTTTTTCTAATTCTATTTCTTTGTCTTTTTGTCTTTCTTGTGCCTCCCTGGCTTCCCTAGCTGCTGCCTCGTATGCTGCTACTTTTTATAGCTCAAGGTCTTAAAGTTCTTTTGCTGCAGCTTCTTGTGGTTGTCTAAGTTCTTTAGCTGCAGTTCTTTCTTCCCTTTGTTGTGTTTGAAATTCAGAGACTTTCTTTTCTGCGCATGCCATACGTTCTGGGCCTGTAAAACCACATTTCTCACCAAGAGCTACTTAGTCTGCTAATGTAGACATGTTGATGTTGTGTGTTTGTCTACTATCTATGTGTCAATAATCTGTTGGATGGAATCAATGTACAATAATTGCAGATACTACCTGTATAAGTGTGTTGGAGTAGTAGTATCTTTGTTGGTGATGGTTGGGAATCTGAATGGTAGGAGTATCTTTTAGTCAGTGTCGCTACGGGTCTTGTTCTTGCAAAGCTGACTGTGCTGAACCTGCTGTAATGCTGTTTACCAATAATAATAACAATACAGGACAACCAATAACATCTATCAGAAGTTTAGCTAAATGACGTAACCCCTGTGGACAAAACAATCTTAATCAATAGAGACATTAATGACGTTAAAGAACAACAAATAGTGGACAAATTGACCAAACAAGACACAGTTCTCGCTAGCAGTCGAAAATTTACTGAAATTTTTGAGTCAATTTCGAATGCTAACCGAACGGAATGTACTTTTGGGTGATAATAAAATAACTCAAAAGTAGCCCTTCAACCTCCCGCTAATGATGAGGGTGAGTAAACAGAGTATTGAATGGGTGCCTGTTGACTCTGGACTTCTAAGCAGGACACATACACAAATCAAATGGAAACAACTCAACCTGTGTATATCAGCTCCTGTGTCCTTGGTGGCTTGTTCCAGATGCTTGGCTCCACTTCGGATTGGTTCATGAATCGCCTTGGCTGCACTCTGATTTGATTCAGGAATCGATACAACTTAGGTCCCAGAAAAATGATTTGCCCTAAAAAGGGGTGTCAATCCTCCATGCCATAATACTGATAATTTTTGAAAAATGTATCTGGAAAAAATTCTTAGATGGTGATAATTTAATTAGTTTATCAGAGCAATATAGTGCATGGAGCACATAACGACGGTCCTGTACTGTTGCTTTGTGTGGCTGAGTGCCATATTTTTTTCCTTGATTCAAATATTTATAGTTATATATTCAAATATAATAATAACAGGAATATATTTCTATATTCAAACACACACACACACACACACACACACACACACACACACACACACACACACACACACACACACACATATATATATATATATATATATATATATATATATATATATATATGTATATGAGATGGATACAAGGAATATCGTAGATGTATCATGCGAGAAAACTCGACAAGTGCCGCCCATACACACGGTGAGGGAAAAAGCGAGAATAAACCGATGATGGGAGTGGGCGGAGCTAACACAGTCACATGACTGCGCTCCGACTAGAAACGGCAGCCATCTTTTCGTGATTGTAGGCCGAGACGTGGATAAGAACAGTCGTCCAAGCGAAATATAGTCAGCGATAACAGCATCGTAGACTGATCAGTTATCAGTTATCAGTTATCAGTTAGGGTATCTTCATTGCACTCCGGACATTCCATAGGCGCTCAGATCCTCCCCCAGCATATGCATCAGCGTCTTGTGGCTAATAGTGCCAGTTCTGTGTTGGTTGACGAGGCGCCTTGTTTTCCCGATGTACCTCTCGCGTCTGGCCGTGCCGATTTTTACTGCCAAGTCTTTCATCCTGGACAGCGATGTGGATTCACTGACGTCAAAGTCCTCTGTTCTCGCCATATCTTTGCGGACGTTAATAACATTGGCACGATCCATGGGCTGGCCATCTACAGGGGGTGCAGAGCAAGCCAATTTGTCAGCTCGTTCATTTCCCTGGACTCCCACATGTCCCGGGACGAAGATGAAGGTGACTTTACGGACAGCAGACTTCCGCAGCGACTTAGTCCACTGTCTACGTACAGATCCAGCTTCGACCTTCTGAATCATGCTCATTGAATCACTTAGTACACACACGTTAGTATAATGCCGTGATTCCAGCCATATGAAATCCTGTATAACTGCCATAACCTCCATCGCCATGCTGCTCGTGGTCATAGAGTGGGCACCACTGGATTCTTGAACGGTTCGGCCCGCTGAACGGGCTGTGAATGTCCACGCACTTCCCCGCTTGTTTACAACAGATCCATCTGTATAGATGAGCACTTCGGGGCTATCTGAGTGTTCATAGATGAGCACGTTGACGTCTGCATTGACTGCGGCAGGGTTCTGCTCTCTGCACCGTCTGTCGAGTGTGATAATGCAGGACAAAGTTTACTTAAAGGCTGGAGGCACCGGCACCCATTCCTTGCCGGGGTTGATACTGGTAAGACTGCAGACCTGTCTGACGACATCTTCCGCCCGACCCATCCATGATTTGTTTAGACTGTCACCCCTTTCTCTTAATATAGCGTCATGCAGAGGGTGCTGCTCATCTGCACTTATTTTTAAGTATGCACGAGCTCTCCAGAGACCCATAGACTGATGCACAAGTTAATTGATATTCTCTTTGTGAAATGTGTTGATAATGAAGCCACCTTTGGAAGCCGAAGCCTGGTGGAGAAACCGCGAACGCCGGCAAGTTGCAGTTTGACTTTCAACACTGTTTGACAACACACTCGACCGGAATGGCGGTCAGGTCGACGCAGTGACAAGTGACTGTTGATTACGGTGATTTGCAAGGTGCAGTAAGTAGACAACTTAGGTAGGCTTAAGAAGCCGATACCTACTTAGACACGATACATTCTTGACGATCAGATTTTGTACAACGATAATGCAAGGTGGGCGTGTAATGCCCACCTGCAGGATGCGATAACGATCGTAGGTCGGCAGTGGGTGGGAGTTAAGATGTAGGCTGTTCTGCAATAAACATTTTTTGTCAAACTTAGGACGCGAAAGTCTCCTGTCAAGTCTATTGTTGAGTTGTCTGTAAATTGCCTTTTGTTGTTATTAAACGAGCCACAGCAACAACTCCGTGGCAAAGTGGGGTCTGACGTCAGATAGTGAACCCAATTGTAAACAAGGAGTGATGTTTCAAAAGTGAATGTATGTGAATACTAACAGTGTTATCAAAATGAAGATCTACAAGTCAAAATTCATGTCACCAAGACAAACAAAGGAATAGTGTACATCAGAATTGAAGATAAAAGAGAATGACATAGACCAAGGTCAACAAACAAGCATGGCAATCAACTGAAACAAAACAGCCCACGTCTCGGCCCAATATCCTTTTGTGTAATCAATGTACAGTTGCAAAAGATATAACAGTGAAATTGTGTCATCACTTCAAATATTTGAATCAAGGAACACATTATGGCACTCAGCCATACAAAGCAACAGTAAAGGGCCGTTATGTGCTCCATGCACGATAGTGCTCTGATAAACTAATTAAATTATCAACATCTAAGAATTGTTTCCAGATAAATTTTTCAAAAGTCATCAGTACTATGGAATGGAGGATCTTACACCCCTTTTTAGGGCGCAGGATTTTTCTGGGTCCTAAGTTGTACCGATTCCTGAATCCTTAATTTTAGACACACACACACACACACACACACACACACACACACACACACACACACACACACACACACACACACACACACACACACATTCTTTTATATATATATATATATATATATATATATATATATATATATATATATATATATATATATATATATATATATATATATATAAGACCGACCGACCGACAACCCTTTCAATCACTCATCTTTCATTCATCAAATGTGCATGTTACATTTACATAGGGGGGAAATAACATTGTCAAACGGTATGTGTAAGCATAAACAATGCATATTTTGCTTGATATATTCACATAGGAAATAAAAAACATTGTCAAATGAAAGTTGTAAACATAAACAGTGCATATTGCAATGTTGTGAGACACATCCCCCATCCACTCTCATATCCCGCAGCCACCCACACATCCCGCAGCCATCCACACATCCCATACCCACTAAACCCCCCCCCACCCACTCACACATACCTCCACGCACTCACACAGACCCAGGAAAACTTACATGCCGCCAGCTATCAACTGATCCCCCACCCACACACATTTCCCCACCCAAACACACATCCTATATACACATCCCCCAGACATCCCATAACCGACACCCACACACCCACCCATATATTCTCCACCATCCACCCACCCAACCACACATCAGCAACCACCCAGCAAAACACACATCACAAAACCACACACCCATACCCCAGCCAACCCACACATCCCGCACCTATCCACACACACATCACACACCCTCTCAGTTTTCCCCACCCACCCACACACACCAAAAGCCTACCTACACCCATTCACCCACCCAATATCCGCCATCTCTCAACTACACATCCCCCACCTATACATACATCCCCACCCACAAACACATCTCCTCACCTGCCGACACATATCCTCCACCCATAAACACCCAAAAGCACACAACTCCCACCCCAACACACCCCACCCACATACATCCGCCGCTCAAACACATCTTCCCACAAACGCACACATCCCCCAAACATACACTCATCTCTCACACACATCCAGCCACTAACGTACTCATATATATATATATATATATATATATATATATATATATATATATATATATATATATATATATATATATATATATATATATATATATATATATATATATAAACAGCTATACCGACGGCGCTGCTGTCCATAACTTGGTGATATGATGGAGGAGAAGGAAATGGATGAGTTAGGAAAAGGGTGACGTAATCCGTTCAAGAGTGCCAGCAGTTGAGACCCTGTGATTTGTTGGTTGTTCATAGTGTCGGTGATACCAATATGTACGCTTGCCCTTCTAATGCTATGATTAACAGCCAACCTGCTAATCTTGTCTGTTAGCCGGTCTACACCAGCCCCAGGCAGTGGGATTATTGAAACAATGTCTTTGTCTGACGTGGCCATCCTGTCGCTGTATAAACCTTTCATTAAGGAATCGCCTACTATAATATGCGTACAGTCAGGTCGTGCTGGTTTTCAGCACGTCTCGCCCGTTGTTTCATCTATTTCCGATTATCAGCAGTCTTTATGTCTCCATGTGGTTCTCTCGATGTATCTTGTAGGCATGTCTTGCCCGTTGGCAGCATGGTAGAGCACTGTAGGTTTTCTGGTGACTTTTCTTGAAGTACTTCGAACCTATTGCTTATTTTGACGTCAATGGGGTAGACTGCTTGTTGTTGTTTATCTTCGTCTGCGCATTGAGGTGTTTGTTGTTGTTTATCTTCCTCTGCGCATTGAGGTGTTTTCATAGCGCTTATCTGATCTGGTTCCCCAAGATTTCCTAAGGATGAAGCGGTTGCTTGGGAATTACATGCTTCTTCGGTTTGGTTGGTAGAGGACACATTCTGTAAGATTTGAACTGTATTTCTCAGCAGTAAAATTTCATCTCGCAGGAGTGCGACTTCTGTCTTGAGAGCATTGTAATCACTGTTTATCTTGTTGTTTGCTTCAATTTTGGTTGAAACAGTGACAATGAGCGCCTTTAGTGATTGTTCTAGTTCCCCAATACGCTGTTTACAGTCGCACGAATGTCCATTGATAGTTAAGATGCTATTGTTATCTGAGGCAGGTACTTCTTCAACAATGTCAACATTGGGTTCTATGTTGTTTTGGATACGCTCCATTGGGTATTCAATGGCCAAGAGCACTGGTGGGTTGGCAGGCCCCGTGTTGATGTTGTCATGTACACTCATCGTATGAGTTAATTGACGAACATTGTTAGCTGGTGTGCTGTCGACAGCTGTAGTTGTGGGCTGCGTAGATTCGGTGACTGCCTGTGTCGAGTTTTCAAGTTCAACAAAATCTACTTTTAGCCAGGAATTAATGTTTTCATTACTGCCCTGTGTCATGAGTTTATTTTTACTGTGGTACAAATGTATCGTAATCACTGGCGTCGTAATCAGATCCTCAACGTGGGCCCCGTGCTTATCTTGCCTGTGTTCAATTAGTTCAAGCCTGTAGTAGTTGAGTAGGCAAGTTCGGAATGCCTCATAATGGAGTGTGTTGTTGAAGGAAACAGAAACACACTGTCCTGAGTTGGTGTGTTTGACGACTAGGCCGTTGGGATTTATGCACTTGGATAGCTTATTCTTCACGGCCCTCTCTTTGTTTAGTGTGTAAGTTTTATTGACAGCCGATCGTCGTAAACCTGAGCGAGTCCTTAGATAGATAGATTCAGCCACTCACGTACCCATTCATATATATATATATATATATATATATATATATATATATATATATATATATATATATATATATATATATATACAGATAGATAGATAGATAGATAGATAGATAGATAGATAGATAGATAGATAGATAGAGAAGATAGATAGATTGATAGATTGATTGATAGATTGATAGATCCCCGCGAGGGGCTGGCCGAAGCAAGGCCGGGTAAGCTATATATATATATATATATATATATATATATATATATATATATATATATATATATATATATAGACAGACAGACAGACAGACAGACAGACAGATAGATAGATAGATAGATAGATAGATAGATAGATAGATAGATAGATAGATAGATAGATAGATAGATAGATAGATAGATTAGATAGATAGATAGATAGATAGATAGATAGATAGATAGATAGATAGATAGATAGATAGATAGATAGATAGATAGATAGATAGATAGATAGATAGATAGATAGATAGATAGATATGGACTTCTCTGTGGGCTAGATCTACCTTGATATCTTAACTAGTATGATGTCTGATTACGATAAGGTTGCTGTCTTGATTCGTTACTATTACTGCCTTGAGTCTGCTCAACTAGTCGGTATTAGTTACGAATAGTCAAAGTCATTTTGAAAAATAGACTCGAACAAATAGACGGCGAAAATTAAGAGCCAATTAGATAGCGAGTTCAGGCCACGTGGTGGTAGGGACACGTGCAGAAAGCCGCGGACAGAAAGTCAGTCAGCTTAGAACCGCCATCACGACCTCTTCGCATAGAACTGAGAGAAAGCCATAAAGTTGAGATGAGAAGCAAAGAGGTGGACATCATGAAAGTTGGGCAACGATCAGGCGAGATAGTTATTCAGAAATCAACGATAAATTATGGTTAGCAGTGATGCCAACCCAACCAGGCGGCTGAGTAAAGACATCAAAACGAGCGAGTCCAGCTGTGTTGTTCGGGCGGCTTGACAGTCCTGTGCTACAGGAGGTCAAATTAAGCTGTACGGTCGTAAGTAGTGAAGTTAGGATCACTTATGTAAGAGAACTAAGTAGCAACTAGTCATGACGATAGGCAGTGAAGTGTAGGCAGGTCAGGGACTAGCGGGAACGTTTAACAGCTTGAAGGGCTGGCGTAGCTAAGGCTGACTGTTGTCGTTGAAGAAATAAAGATAATTGTATTTTCACTCCACACCTATTACGCAGTTGTTGTTTACTGTTTTCTATAGCATCGTCGATCATAACTGTCAGCGTAGCTTATTACATACTCCTAACAGCTCGCTGACGACCTTTCTGTCGAGAAAATCTGACTGACGCTCCTATCACCTAATAAGGCTGAACACATTCAGCAAAGACTTCGCTGTGGGCTTTGTAACAAGCCTCCTCTTTGGTTTATATATATATTGTACGGTATTGCATTTGTTTTCTAAAAGAAATGTGGACATTGCATCAGGCACCACTGAAATCAGCTTGTCTCTCAACATGAGGTCTCTCACCGTATGATAGTTTGCTTGGACGTTTGCTGAATTTAGCCATTTGTCAACTAAAGACTGAGTCTCAGAGACAAAGTTAAGGAAGGTGTGATTAGCCTTCGGTGTTGGAGCCCTGTATGTTGTTCGTATACCAGCCTAATCTAAACTGAAGTGGCTAAGGACACCCTCTCTCTCTCTCTCTTTCACATACTAATAATTAGTACGCAGGTTTTCGGGGATAACTTCCACTACCTTTAAAGATTCGAGTGCGAGATGCTTGTGAAAAGGTATAACCTATTCCTAGATAGGATCATTGCAGTGTTTCATCAACACATCAAAATTTTTGACCCATGCTGATATGGAGTCACCAGCTGTATAATTTCTAATTATTCCCTTTTACCGTTTAATGGGATCCAAAGTCTTTGAAGCCACGTTGGATTGAGCAGTTTTAACATATTTCTCTTTCTTTAACTGCTTTATTTTTAAGTTCCCTTCTACTTCCTTATCTTTCATGACCTGCTCAGCTGCCAGTTTCTCTCTACTGAAAACTAATTTCTGTTCTTCTAATGCTAACTCTCTTTCTTTAGTCTCTTTCTGTAATGCTAACACACTTTCTTTAGTTTCTTTCTGAAATGCTAACTCTCTTTCTTTAGCCTCTTACTATATGCTAACTCACTTTCTTTAATCTCTCTCTTTATAAGTAATCTCTTTTTCTCTGCTTATGCCTTTTCTCTCACTATCTCTCTCTGCTGTTAATTGTATTGCTTCTTTCTCTTTCTCTGCTTCTAGTCTTTCTTTCTCTGCGTTTCTAGCTGCAACTCTTTCTTCACGCTGATGTGCCAGAAATGCACTAAGTTCAGCATTAGCCAAATCTAACAGTTCTGGGCCTGACAAACCACAATCTTTGCCCATGGCAATAAATTCTTGCAATGTCGACATTATTTACTATTATCTAATCAGAGATTTGGTATGCAATTAATTAAACACGTCTTAATCATAAGTTAGTTTATAATGGTAAAACTTTTTCTGAGAAGAAAAGTGGGCAATTGTTATTTCAGCTTGTAAACTTTATCTTATATCAAGTGAATGTCTTTGTTGTTGTAATGCCCAAGGTGATTAGTTTGGCTTGCTGAAATAGTTCTGCGAAATGTGTTCAGCAAATACTTACAATTATTACTTTCTTTAGTCTCTTTCTGAAAGGCCACTCTCTTTCTTTAGTCTCTTTCTATAATGCTAACTCACTTTCTTTAGTCTCTCTCTTTATAAGTAATATCTCTTTCTCTGCTTATACCTTTTCTTTCTCTGCTGTTTATGGTATTGCTGATTTCTCTTTCTCTGCTTCTAGTCTTTCTTTCTCTGCTTCTCTAGCTGCAACTCTTTCTTCACGCTGATGTGCCAGAAATACACTAAGTTCAGCATTAGCCCAATCTAACATTTCTGGGCCTGACAAACCACAATATTTGCCCATGTCAATAAATTCTTGCAATGTTGACATTATTTACAATTATCTAATCAGAGAGTTGGTATGCAATTATTTAAACACTTCTTAATTATAAGTTATTTTCCAATGGTAAAATTTGTATGAGAAGAAAAGTGGGCAATTGTTATTTTACCTTGTAAATTGTTATCTTATATCAAGTGAATGTCTTTGTTGTTGTAATGCCCAAGATGATTAGTTTAGCTTGCTGAGATGGTTTAGCGAAATGTGCTCAGCACACACTTACAATTATTACTGAACAACAACAATGAAAGCGTCTATCAGAAATTCAATCTAATTTTACATAAATAAACTCATATCATTACATCAAAAACACTGAGCACAGGATAGTAAAACACTTCACGAAGGATTAGCTAGAAAACGAAACAACGCTCTTAACAACAGTTGATTACAATATTACACAGGACAATGTCGGCAGTTGAAAAGACAGAACATATCTTTGTGTTAATGATAGAGATAGTAACACAAAGATAGCCCTCCAACCTCCCAAAAAAATAATGATGAGACAGGATAGACAGCATGGAAGAAGACTGAACCTGTAGTACAACGGTCTCGGACCCCGAACCAAACAAAAAGACAAATCACAAACGAGCAACTTAACTTTCTGCCTTCCGGTTCTGCAGATGATGAACATTCTTACTGAGGTGGTCAGGTTGACCTTCCGGTTGAAATTAGACCGAAGTTGTAGAAATCTTAGGTTTCCTCCAGGGAGAAGTGCGCCTCCAAAAATGTTGGTAGGTGCACCTTCTATACTACTCCTTTTGATGAGCTCCGTGGATGGAGTGTTTCTTCACTATCGAATGCTAATTTTCATAATGTACCTGTGACTTGCACACGGTATCGGTGTTAATAGCACAAAAAAATGTTTTCTACAGGCAGATGAATGCAATCTCTTTCAGTATGTAGACTTTCCAAAAACAGCGCAAACATCACACATAACATGACTGGGGCTAAGGGCAGCACGATCGTATGTTGTCATATCGAATTTTCATGACGAATTATTTTGTAATATATATTGCACTTCTTGATAAAACTATTATTTTCACTTCAAGTCGTACTTCAGTTCAAGCCTGCCAACAATAATATACACGCTCTTCTAATGAAACTGCCAGTTATCACAGAGCTGATGCTTTCATTCTCTAATTACCAAGTGTCCACATTTGCCTTTAGTATCGTGAATACGAGCTTTCCAAGTGTGCCACCCCGTTGGTGGGATTTATATTAATTATCTAGGGTCTCCAACTCATGGAAACATTGAAAACACACTGAAGACATCTGACGAGGGATCTTCGTTTCATCACTCCAATTTTTATTGAGCACACCTCATCGTTCAGTTCACACACTAGCCAGATCATGCCCTGCTTCAGTACATTTCACACCTTACAACAGAATGCTGGGCTCGTGTTCGTATCAAAGCATACAGACAATAGGGATTATCATAATAAGATGAATGGTAATGCATTTCGAGATTGGATCGAGAATACTGTGCTTCCATCCCTAGATAGACCGTCGTGTCCAATTATGGACAATGCATGATATCAATGTAGTTGCCCAAGAAGACAAAATACCTACAGCATCGAGCACAAAGGGAGCAATAAAGATATGGTTCCGAATGGAAAACATACCATTTCCAGAAAGGTATTTCTAGCTAGAATTGTTGTCCCTTGTAAAACAGACGCCAACAAGCAAGAAATATCAAATCGATAAGTTGATAGAAGAGCATCATCATGGGTGCTTGAGACTTCCGCCGTACCACTCTCATTTTAACCCTATAGAACTTGTGTGGGCTAAAATTAAAGAACAGGTGGCAGCTGACAATACTATATTCAAATTGTCTGACGTCAGGATACTAATCCAGTCCGCGCTATTAAATATTGATAAAAGTTACTGGGAAAATGTGAGGACCATGTGTTGAAAGAGGAAGAGGTTTATTGGAGAAAGATGGATTGAATTTTATGCAACCGAGAGCAGTCATCAACCTACTGGAATCGTCCGACACAGATTAAGGTCTGGGCAGATCGCAGACCTTAATCCGCGTGCACGCTTACTGGGATATATTTTGCTCCAACTATTCAGACGAGTTGCAGGCCCTAACCATTACAACATCAGCACAATATCAATGGCAACAGTTTGTATTCCACAGTGATGAATTTTCAATTCCGCAATCCCTCAGCGGTGACAAACAACTGGTATTGAGGGAAAATAAAAACACTTAACGCATTGAATACCAACAGAAGAGTACTACTGCGGTGGAAACTGACATATTGTGGCATAACAAGAAACGTGAGATCACACACGTTGTCAAATTAGGGAACAACACACGTGCATACGAATCAATCTATAAACTTCAATGAAAAGAGGACCAACATCTTGGTCGTTAAGAAGAAAGCCCACTACAGAGACACTGACAACTATTTTCATAGTGCAAACCAGGTAATCATGTTCCGTCTCTGAACAGTAAACGGCAGAGTAGACAATCTTTCACGAAGACTCAAAGCGGGTCTGTCACCCATGTGTACTTGTGAACAAACTACACAGACAGCTGAACAGATCCTTAAAAATGGACACATGATGACTAAAATACGGTATCATTTCTGGTCACTCCATACGCACATTAACGCACAGCTATTTGGAAGCTTTCACGAACTCAATATAACAAGCTAAATGCATCCTAGTAACATGAATACTTGTGTACAATTATTAACCAGCAGCTGAAGAAACAAGAAGGAAGTGAAAAATAAGGTAAGAAATATATTCCTTCTACTTTCCTGTCAATTTACACATTATTTACCCCATGCCTCTGTAAATTCTCTGTCTTTACTAATATTACACATTGCAACCCTCTCGGGAATCTCCGTGGTGAAGTGGTCAAGCCGTCTGACTCGGGCTGCGAACGTTGTATGTTCGATTCCTTCATTTCACGAGTGCATTTTTTCGGAGACTCCCGAGGGTCGTCGCTGGAGCTATGGAGTTCGTGCTTTGACGAATCTTTTCATACGAATCTGGCTACGCCTTGTACTTGTGTCCTTACCAGAAATAACGTGGTTTACTGTAAGACTAGTTTGTTAGCATGAATTCACTACATTTTCCCCAAAACTTAAAAGAAATGTCGCCGCTTTCGATGATTTAATTTGCTTTTGGACCTATCAAAAACATATTCCTTGGGTGGGGGTAAATATAAGACGGCAGGAAAAATTTCATAACGATGCAAAAGACAGTTTTCAAAATAATTGATCGTGAATGACGGCATTAATTTCCGGACAGACTATAGCAGACATGTACAACAACAATATAGGGAGTGCTAGCATCAAGGAGGAGTGAATAAACAGCTATCTGATTCCCTTGCCGAAGCCTGGAAAAGACCATAGAAAAATTCAGGGATATCGAGTAATTTAAAAAAAAATTTTTGCATATTCTTTACAGGACATCGCTGTCAACATCAGCATCTTTCAGCTGTATGTTGATTTCTTGTCAAGATTACGTTCAGTAGTTTGCCATTGCTTTCCGAGCGCCGGCTCACATACCCCGTAAGTTACCGACGCGATTCGAACCACTGCTGATTCTCACCGTCGTCACGTTACTTACGAGAGTATACGAGATTGCGAAGAAAAGTCGCTAATCTCTAGGCCAGGAAGCCGGCTATCAAGTAATAACCATGCAGAATACAATAGACAAGCTGCCGGAGAAGGTAATTGCCAGAAGAATATCAAGCCAGCTAGGAGGCAAGGTGTTTTTCCACCTACCCCCGGAGGGTACCGTCAAAACAAGAAACCTGGACCAATGCAGCAGTCTTTGCCCATGATGTCTATGAAGGTTACCACTCAGGCAGCATTGAAACATTTATTGCAGCGATTGACCTTGAGGACGCGTGCAGCAGAGTACCATTGGAATGTTTAATGCTTCAGCTTCTTGAACTCAAGATAAGTCCTTTCCGCCTTAGTTGGATCGCTGCAACCTTCTTCCAACGGAAAGTAGTGTTTAGATGTGGCAGTTGGACTTCGGAACCAATAAAAATATATCCTTGCCTACCACAGGGATCACCATTATTTCCTATGCTGTTCAACGCCTACACTGTTAAAATCACCAGTGAGCAAACCATATGACCGGGGAGGACTTTATCGTATGCAGACGATGTTTTAGTGTATCGCCAGGGTAAGGATAGAGATCAGATTGCTGTGGAACTACAAACAGAACTCAGTCGCATAAGCACTTGGTGTGTTGAAGCTGGGGCAATGGTCAACCCAACAAAGGCAACAGTGATATGGTTCTCTTTGAATAACCATATTGTCAACACCCCCAAAGCCAACTGTAAATCTGGGTTCAGAGACGATGGAAAGAACGCAGGCAATGAATTACCTCGGGATACGATTTGATCGAAGCCTAGCTTATACTGAACACGTAGACCAGGTGATAACAAAGGCCAAGCGGGGTTTGGCTGCGATGCGGCTTTGGCGGCGACAAACTGTGAGCAGCGCCATCTATGTCTTCTGTACGAGGGTCTGGTCCTTTCTGTTTTGGAGTATGGGATGGCGATCCTGACTCTCAGTAATAAGCAGATAGAAATGGTGGAATGGATTCAGAACGAAGCTATGCGTATTATTCTTAGATGTACAAGAGATACAGCATGCAGGGCGATGCGTTACCTTCTTGATTTTCTAACCATGAGGGACATAATACAAATTTGCCAAGCACGTGCCTATCTCAGATTCAACGCAAACACACAACATCCACTGCATAGCATGATTAAGAAGGTAAAAGGCAGCAAGTTAAAAAGAGGAAAGTCGTGGATGGGTCAAGCCGAAGAAATTCTTCAGCAGGTGTGTTCACATGAGGACTTAGAACCTGGCGAGGAGTGGGTACAAGCGCCAATAGAGTTATGTACATCCTTTTTAGTGTGCATCCAACTAGACAGGAAATGCAGAGAATAAAATCCAGCTGCTGTGGAGGCGGAAGTACAGGCTCTGATCTTCGAGAATTCTTTAGAGGATGATGCTGTCATTTACATGGATAGGTCGGTCATCCGAGGAGTGACAAGTTAATGGTCCTTTACGGCTCAGTCCGGAGGGAAAATTGTGAAGGAAAAGTCTGGCGCTTTTGCTTTGACCACAAGCAGTCTGACTATGGAAGTCATGGCAGTGAGTAAAGCAATAACATGGCTCGAGACACAGACATTCAATCTGGCATGTGTCCTTAGTGACTCAGTGAGTATGCTCAGAAGGATAGAGATGGGGTGGGTTCGAAGAGGGCGGCTGCAGTTTCTGAAGCGGTCTCGGCTGGCAATGATTAGTTTCATCTTCGTGCCAGGGCATGCGGGTGTTCAAGGGAATGAGCAGGCTGACAGGCTTGCAGGGAGGGCTACTGTGGAAGCTATGGACCAGGCAGACATTCTGAATGCTCTACGAGAATTAACTCGTTTACAAGAACCAAGCGATGACTGGGAATCTACAACCATGGTCACGCCTCGAGAACAGCAAGTTAAAAGAGATTAGGCCAAACAAGAACACTACGCAGAAAGCCAAAGAAGAGTAATAAACCAACACAGAACTGGTGTCATAAGCCGCTACACGCTGCAGGACTTGCTGAGAAAGGGATTCGAGCATCTATGGACTGAATGATTCGATGTGCAATGAGATTTATCTGACGACTTACTAACTAACTGGGTTCTCATCTAGGCATAATTCTGTAGCGTCCCATTCTTCACGTAGACGGCCTGGAAATCGCTCGTTGTGAATTCTGGCTTGTTAGCATTTCTCAAATCTCCCGTAGAGAAGGTCACGCAGTATGGCTTCAATTCCATCACTACTCTTCGCTGTAGCTACACATATTGCACTATTAGGGGGGGGGGGGCTGAGTGGTCTCGAGGTATGGTCTCCGCCTCGAGTGCTGAAGGTCCCGGGTTCAGGCCCCGGTGAGGACCGGAACTTATTTTAAAAATCCACCTGGACTTCCAGTAATAAAAATTTCCCCTGGTCTCTGGGTAGTGAGATCGGACGCCCGTGTGTATTGTTGCGCACGTAAAAAATCCCTTGGCAGTTGGAAATCGAAAAAGAGTAGCCTAACGGCGCTGCCCGGGCAAAATTTCGAGTTAAAAATCTACCCAAGTATTTCAGGATCCTCGCCGTTGCTACGGAGTTCGTGCATTGAGCTGAGTTTCTCCAGACTCAAGTTTGAGTTAGGAGGAAAACGGAGGACTTATGGGGTTAAACCCGTGTGCCGTGATGTTGATCCAACGACTAAACTAAACTAAACATATTGCGCATTCTTGACACATGTTTCGTTGTCAGATATAACAGCTTGATGGTAAATTTCTTATGCGTACGACATCTATTGGTTTTCGTCTAAACCTGAGCCGCTAAGTGACTCTTTCACAGCCCGACATGGCTGAGGTCGTGTCTCATAACGTGGTTTCATCATGTAAGTCACTGAACGGCTTGTGACCTGTTCGTGACTTCCGATGTGTCCGAGTCGTGATCAATTCTACTCGTTGACAGTTAACTTCTAGATTCTTCTACCTATGTCTTAACTGTGGTTTTTCCATATTATTTCGGTTATTTCCCTTAACTTAATATTAGCTCTGATCGTCTCAACTGTGTGTCATGGTAGTTATGACTGTGTGAACAAGGAAATGGTAATGTTGGAGAAACAATGCTGGCGACCTCAAGGTACTGTGTGATCAAGGAAATGGCTGTGTTGGAGAAACTTTGCCAAAGACTCAAATAGACTGTGTGATTAAGGAAACGGCAGCGATGGAGACATTTTTTTAGAGACACCAATAGAGTGTGTTATCAAGGAAATGGTAGTTTTGGAGAAAAAATATTTTGGCGAAGTCAAGGTACTGTGCTATCAAGGAAATGGTAGTGTTGGCGAAACTTTGCTCGGACCCCAATAGACTGTGTGATCAAGGAAATGGCAGAATTAGAGAGACTTTGTTAGAGACTCCTATAGACTGCTTTATCAAGAAAACGGTAGTTTTGGAGAAACTTTGTTGGAAACCCCAAGGTACTGTGTGATCATGGAAATATCAGTGTTGGATAAATTCTGCTAGCGACGCCAAGAGATTGGGTGATTAATTAACTGCCAGTGTTGGAGAAATGTTGATGGAGACTCCAAGAGACTGTGAGACCAAGGAAATGGCATTATTGGAGAAACTTTGCTGGAGACTCTAATATACAGTGTGCCATTATAACAGCAGTGTTGGAGAAACCTTGCTGGAGACTCTAATATACTTGTGGCTAAAGAAATGGCAGTGTTGGATAAACTTTACTGTCGATTCCAATAGACTGTGTGATCAAGGAAATGGAAATGTTGGAGCAACTTTTCTTGGGACCTCAGTAGACTGTGACATCAAAGAAATAGCAGTGTTGGAGAAACTTTGCTGGAGACTCTAATATACTGTATGACCAAGGAAACGGCACTATTGGAGAAACTTTTCTGGCGACCCCAAGATACTGTGTGATCAGATAAATGTCAGAGGTGGGTAAACTTTACTGGCGACCCCAAAAGACTGTGTGATCAAGGACATGGCAGTGTTGGAGCAACTTTGCAGGCGACCTCAAGATACTGTGTGATCAAGGAAATGACAATGTTGGAGAAACGTTGCTGGATACTCCAATATACTATGTGATCAGGGAAATGACACTGTAGGGGAAACTTTACTGGAGACTCCAATAGACTATAATCAAGGAAATGGCAGTGTTGGAGAAACTTTGCTAAAAGACTCCAATAGAATATGTGATCAAGAAATGCCAGTTATGGAGACTTTTGCTGGCTACCCCAATTTACTGTGTTATCAAGGAATTGGCAGTGTTAGAGAAACATTAATGGCGATCCCAATGTACTGTGCAATGAAGGAAATGGCAGTATGGGAGAGACTTTTTAAGGTATTCCAATAGACTATGTGATCAAGGAAACCGTAGTTTTGGAGAAACTTTATTGGAGTCCCCAAGATACGGTGTAATCAAAGAAATGTCAGTGTTGGATAAACTCTGCTTGAGACTCCATGAGACTGAGTGATTAAGTAACTGTCAATGTTGGAGAAACATTGATGGAGACTCCAAGAGATTGTAAGACCAAGGAAATGGCATTGTTGGAGAAACATTGCTGGTGACTAATATACTGTGTGACCAAGGAAATGGCAGTGTTCGAGCAACAACTTTGCTTGGGACCGCAGTAGACTGTATTATCCAGGGTTAGGTATGATCGGTTAATACACACACTGTTGGACATGGAGGTCTGCCCTTGCCTTGTTAGATGGGTTGCGGCAGTCCTTTATGACGCATGGGTAAATGGACTTCTGACCCCTGTACTATTACATTTGAGTTGCCGCAGAGATCTTCCTTGTCCGGGGTGCTCTTTAATGTCTACACCAGCAAAATCGAAGCTATTGAGACACCAGGTGTGGGTAGAATCTTGACATTTGCAGATGATGTGCTGGTGTACAGACAGGGCAGAAACAGGGCCAGTTTGGCGAAAGACATACAGGTGGCGGTAAACAAAGTGACGGGGTGGTGCAGGGACGCAGTGGCCATTTTAAACCCAGACAAGGCATCGATTGTGTGGTACTCCCTGGATAATCGGATCGTCAAGGCAGACGTCCCTGGTATTAGGTTGAATGGATGTCCTCTTAGTCGAGAGAGTAAACTGAAGTACTTGGGTATCACCTTTGACAGGTGTTTGTCTTTTAAGGATAATGTGGAGGATTTGGTGGTGAAGGCTGGTAGTAGGGGACTTATGCATTGAGGGCTATTTCATCAACAGAGGATGCTGTACAGGCTCTTTCAGCAGTTAATAATTTCTGTCATTGAGTATGGTTTGGGGCTGTTGACAGTATCAAAAAGCCAGCTTGAAAGGTTGAAGCGCATACAGAATGCTGCCATGCGGTTAATCCTGGGGTGCACAAAGGACACACCAATTATATGCATGAGGCATATCCTGGCGCTACCAACAATGACGGATAGGCATAGGGTCCTTCAGGCCAAATGGTACCTGAGAGTTGCCGCAGACAGGGATCACCCACTGCATGCAGCAATGGATATGGTAAAGGGTCATAGACTAAGACGAGACAGGTCCTGGATGGCACAGGCAGAACTTTCTATAAGTCAGGGTGTGATCTAGAGACCATCAATCGTGAAAGAGAGTGGGTTGAAGTTCCGGATGACATGAAGGACTGGCACAATGTAATAATAACACTGGGTCGTGAGAGCAGAGAATGGGCAGCGGGCCGCACTGAGTTTGAAGTGCAACAGCTGATCCAGAGCAAGACACATCAAGGTGACATAGTCATCTACACCGATGGGTCAGTGGTGAGAATCAGACGTAGTGGCTGGGGCTTTATTGCAAAGGCTAATGGGCGAGTCTTGAAAATGGAGAGCCTGGCATATGAGACTACGACCTCCAGCATGAGAATGGAGTTGGAGGCAGTAACAGCAGCATTCCAGTGGCTAGAGGAGACTACTGCAACACACGTTGTGTTCATTACGGATTCAAAGAATATGCTTAGTAAGGTGGAGAAAGGAATGTTTCGTATGGAATGGCTGTCGTCGCTTCAGAGGTCACAAATTGTGAGAATTGTATGGATATTTTGCCCTGGCCATGCAGGTGTACGGGGGAATGAACAGGTTGATATAGACAACATATGTAAAGAAACCAGCCAAGCAGAGATAGCAAGAATACCACATGACGAGAACACAGAAGAAGAACCATCTGCAAATCTAACCATTAGAGAACTCCTGTTTGCGGACGACCAAGCACTATTAGCAAAATCAGAAGCTGAATTACAAGACCACATGAATAGTCTAAAATGTGTAGGGAACATAACATGAAAATTAGCACAAGCAAACAGAGGTAATGACTATAACTAAAGAAGAACAAACAACAACAATTCACCTAAACGAACATCCATTGAAACAAGTGAAGAGTTTCAAGTACCTGGGAAGTATAATATCATCAAATGGCAGATCAGAAGAAGAGATCGAAAATAGGTGCAATAAGGCAAATCAACTCATTGGACAAATGGCACCAATACTAAAGAACAAACATGTATCAGTAACTACTAAGAAAGCACTTTACAACACAATCTTCCTACCAACTCTATGCTACCAATGCCAAACCTGGACAATGACAGAAAAAGAGAAAAGTAAAATCACAACAACAGAAATGAGGTTCCTGAGAAGAATACTCAACGTATCAAGAAGAGATAAGATCAGAAATGAAGAAATCAGGACTAAAGTGGGGGTTAAAGCAGCACTAGATTTTATTAGAAAGCAGCAAGTCAAATGGTTTGGCCATGCAAGTAGGTAACCAGTCAACAGCATACCACAACAGGCAATGATGTACAGACCAGATGGGAACAGAGGAAGAGGCCTACCACGTAAACGTTGGACGGAGGGAATAGCAGAGTCCATGAAAATATCGATATATGAAGCCCATAATCGGGCACTCTCACGAAGTTTATGCTTCACATCGACACCGCAAGGTACAAGAGGAACATGATGAGATGAGATGATGAGATGAGATAGGCTAGCAGGGAATGCACCTCTTGGTGGTATCTTGCCTATGGACAAGGGGGAGGTGGTCGTGCGCTTGTGGGATAAGGTGGAGAAGTCGTCGGAACAGACTGAGAACCCATATGTGGAAAGAATGAGATCGCGGGGGATCGGCAGGGGTTCTGGAAGAATCTCAAAACTGAGAGGGAAGACCAGGAGAACTTTTAATAAGATAGCGGTGGGAACAATTAGTAGTATGACTCTTCGCTGGCTGTTGAAAGAGGGGACTGAGCACGTATGGGAATGTCCTGAGTGCAGTAATGTCGGTTCTTAACTTAACTCAACTCAACAACTCAACATCCAGGAAATGGCAGTATTGGAGAAACGTTGCTGATACTATAATATACTATGTGATCAAGGAAATGGCAGTGTTGGGGAAACTTTACTGGAGACTCATGTAGACTGCGTGATCAAGGAAATGGAAGTGTTGGGGACACTTTGCTGGTGACCCCAATTTACTGTGTGATCAAAGAATTGGCAGTATTGGAAAAACTTTGTTAGAGACTCCAATATAGTGTGTTATCCAGGAAACTGTACATTTGGAGAAACTTATTTCCGACTCCAAGGTACTGTGTTATAAAGTAAATGGTAGTGTTGGAGAAACTTTGCTGACGACCTCAATGTATGATCAAGCAAATAGCAGTGTTAGTGAAACTTTCATGGAGACTCCAATAGACTGTGATCAAGGAAATGGCAGTGTTTGGTAAGCTTTGCTGGCGACCTCAAGGTACTGTGTTATCAAGGAAATGGCAGTGATGGAGAAACTTTTCTGGAGACACCATTAGTCTGTGTGACCAAGAAACCGGCAATATTGGAGTAACTTTGCTGGCGACCCTAAGGAAATTGCGGTATCATAATTTTGAGAGAGTACTTTTGTAAGAAGAATAATAACTGGATTTAAGCAGGGACAAGCGAATGTATTAAATGATTTTGTTGACAATCTGTTCTTAAAATATCACTTTCAGTTTGTAGCTAGAGTGAGAATTCCCAGAATAGCTCAGATTGTGAAAGCCCTACCCGTGTCGTGTCTTTATGCTGGCAGGTATGTAAAGCTGCAAATTGGGCCACAGTCACGGATGCACGACAGCATGTTTTCATGTCATTCAGACAATGTTTTCATGTCATTCAGACAATGTGCTTTGTGTCGACTTCCTGATGCATATCTATCGCTTCGCCCAGCCCCTGGCTGGGATCTGTCTGTCTGTCTGTCTGTCTGTTTGTCTGTCTGTCTGTCTGTCTGTCTGTCTGTCTACATACCTACCGACCTACCTGACTACCTACCTAAGTACCTACCTACCTATCCATCCATCCATCCATCCATTTACCTACCTACCTATCTATCTATCTATCTATCTATCTATCTATCTATCTATCTATCTATCTATCTGTCTGTCTGTCTGTCTGTCTGTCTGTCTGTCTGTCTGTCTGTCTGTCTGTCTGTCTGTCTGTCTCTCTGTCTCTCTGTCTGACGACCCTGCCCGGCTGTCTATCTATCTATCTATCTATCTATCTATCTATCTATCTATCTATCTATCTATCTATTTATTTATCTATCTATCTATCTATCTATCTATCTATCTATCTATCTGTCTGTCCGTCCGTCCGTCCGTCCGTCCATCCATCCATCCAACTCCTATCTAAAATAGATGCATTATTTT
This sequence comes from Cepaea nemoralis, assembly GCA_014155875.1. Taxonomy (NCBI): domain Eukaryota; kingdom Metazoa; phylum Mollusca; class Gastropoda; order Stylommatophora; family Helicidae; genus Cepaea; species Cepaea nemoralis. Next base: position 291,475 of record JACEFZ010014065.1, read on the forward strand.
TATGAAATCTTTGAAGATGCCTTAAAGTTTTTATCACTTTGTTTATAGCGCATATGACATGTTGTGTAAATAAAAATAGAAAATTAAAAATATAGATAGAATAGAAGAATAAATAGTTAGATTGATAGTAGAAGATATGATTGGAAGAGATCTATCTTCATTCCAATAAATAAAAAGGGCAACGTGAAAGTACTGAAAGTAAACTTACCAAGATATCACGAACAGCCAATAAATGGTGAGTTGACTGCGGCGTACTTCAAAGGATATGCAACTAATTTTCTCTCACAAAAAATATCATTACTTTATTTTTTTTTAAAGGGCTCACGGTTCCCAGAGGGGCAAGAGCCGCCCCACCAGGTCCCGCGTCCCTGTGTGTCGGTTGTGTTGGGTGATCATCCCGGCCCCTGGCGAGATCAAGTGCAGGAACTACACTTTGATCTTAGCCAAAAGGCCGATAGAAGAATAAAAAAACATTTAATTAGATGTCGATAAGAAACAAAAGAAGAGTAAAACATGTAATGTGATGTCGAAGAGAAATAAAAAGATGAGTTAGAAAATTTTCACGTATCTAAAATAGATGCTTTATTTTTACGAAAACTTTGACGGTGCCTTAAAATTGTATCACTTTGTTTATAACTTATGTGACTGTAGATAACTTCTTTACACATTTTATAAAACTTTAGAAAAATACAACAATTATTTAAATTACATAATATAGCAATGCTACTAAAAGTAATTTCCCTTGATGTAACTTTTCTTTAGTTAAGTCCCCTTGCAATATTTTAATTTATGTTAATTTACTACGTACAAAACAGTTTTTAAACTAAGTAACTATGTCAGTTGACTCTGCGGGAATGAGAAGCACATCTGTACAACATTTCATCTCAATCGGATGGACCGTTCTGGAATGCATAAAGGACACACACACACACACACACACACACACACACACACACACACACACACATTGTCTTTTATATATATATAGATTTCTGATTTGATATATACATACAATATTTGTGGTCTGATATATGCATATAGTATTTGTGGCCTGATATATAAGTATAGTATTTGTGGTCTGATATATATATATGTTATTTGTGATCTGATGTATACATATAGTATTTACATATAGTATTCTGAAATGTTCTCCACTTTCATTGACCTTACCAAGGCTTTTGATACAGTCAGCAGAGAAGGACTGTGGAAGATTAAGGCGAAATATGGCTGTCCACAAAAGTTTGTCCAAATAATGCGGCTATTTCATGATGGTATGCAGGCAAGAGTACAGGAAAATGGTGAACTGTCTGAGCCCCTTCCAGTCACCAATGGGGTGAAGCAAGGGTGTGTGGTGGCACCAACACTGTTCAGCCTCATGTTTTCAGCTATGCTGGCGAATGCTTTCGAGAACAATGACATTGGAATAGACATCAACAACCACATGGATGGAAAGTTCTTCAATCTCAGAAGGCTAAAAGCCAAAACCAAAACTGACAGCGACACCGTCAGAGAACTGCTGTTTGCTGATGTTTGCGCTCTATGTGCCAACTCAGAGGCAGACATGCAACACAATGTTTCAGCTTTCTCATATGCCTGTGCCAACTGTGGGCTCAATATCAACTTGGAGAAGATTATAGTTATGTACCAGCCAGCTCCAGGGAATAATGACACAGTGCCGAATATCAAGGTGAACGGTAATAGACTAAGATTTGTGCACAAATTTACCTATCAAACTCACCACAAGCTGCGACAATTGATGACGAAGTGAATGCTAGAATCTCCAAGGCCAGCGCGGCCTTTGGCAGACTGTACAAGAATGTATGAATCAGAAATGGAATAAGCCTGCAAACAAATCTGAAAGTCTACAAAGCAGTTGTATTATCCACACTGCTATATACTTATGAAACATGGGCTGTTTATCAGCGACATGATAGGAAATTAAACCACTTCCACACAGTTTGCTTTAGGAAGCTATTGAAGATTAAATGGCAAGACAAGATCCCAGACACTGAAGTTCTAAAATGAGCGTCCATGCCCACTATCAACACTCTACTAATGAAAAATCAGATTCGCTGGGCTGGTCACTTAAATCATATGCCAGATCTCAGACTCCCTTTAAAAAAAAATTTTACGGCGAGCTGCCTTGTAGTAAACGCTCCCAAGGCGGCCAGAGGAAACGCTTTAAAGACACTGAAAATCTCACTGAAAGCTTTTGGAATTCATCTTGACACCTGGGAGACTGCTGCTAAAGACAGTGATGCGTGGCGTACATCATTACGTAAGGGAGCAGTCACTTGTGAAGCATCCAGGACTTCAAGAGCTGTGAAGAAAAGGCTGGACAATAAAACCACTGCAGAAGATCCTCCTCATGGAACGTCAAGCATTCTTTGCCCACATTGTCAAAGAACATTTCGAGCCAAAATAGGCCTTATCAGCCATCTTAGAACTCACGGCTCCATACTTTCAACCCCAGTGGATATAATGAATGGTCATCATCATTCTTGATGGACAAACAACAACATCACATAAATTATTCCTATTCAGATATACACATATAGTATTTGTGGTCTGATATATATATATATATATATATATATATATATATATATATATATATATATATATATATATATATATATATATATATATATATATATATATATATATATATATATTCCAAGGAAATGGCAGTGTTGGAGAAACTTTGCTAGCGATCCTATGGTACTGTGTGATCAAGGAAATGGCAGTGTGGGAAAAATTTACAGGAGACTCCAAAAGACTTTATGATAAAGGAAATGGCAGTGTTGGAGAAACTTTGCTAGCGACGTCAAGGTACGGTGTGATCAAGGAAATGGCAGTGTTGGAGAAACATTGCTGGCGAGGCCAAGGTACTTTGTATACAAGGAAACGGCAGTGTAGGAGAAACTTTACTGGAGACTTCTATAGACTGTTTGATCAAGGAAATGGCAGTGTTGGAGCAACCTTGCTGGGGACCGCAATAGACTGTGTGATCAAGGAAATGGCAATGTTGGAGAAAATTTTCTGGACACCCAAAAGTACTGTGTGGCCAAGGAAATGACAGTGTTTGAGTAACTTTTCTGGAGACTCCAATGGACTGTGTGACCAAGAAAATGGCAATGTTGGAGAAACTTTGCTGGCTACCCTAAGGTACTGTGTGATCAAAGAAATGGCAGTGTTTCAGAAACTATTCTGAAAAATCCAAAAGACTATGTGATCAAGATAGTGGCAGTGCTGGATACACTTTGCTGGCAGCCCCAAGGAAATTGCGGTATCACAATTTTTAGAGAGTACGTTTGTAAGAAGGATAACACTTGAATTTAACCAGGGACTAGCGTATGTATTAAATCAGTGGTTCTCAACCTTTTTTGGCCCATGCACCCCTTCACCATATGTTCAGAAAGTCATTCCCCCTTTCGTATTTCCTCCCTATAAATCCCCCCTCACTACACAGTATACGTAAAAATGGAAGCTAAATTTAATAACACATACTAGAACAAGTCTAGACGTCTACATACCTGGGGAGGGGGGTGGCGGAATTCTCCACCAGTTGAGAACCACTGTATTAAATGATTTTGTTGGAAATCTTTTCTTATCATTTCATTTTCAGTTTGTAGCTAGACCGGAAATTCCGAGAACGGCTCAGGTTTATATGTTTTTGTCTGCGAGCTGCAGCAAAGCGCCAGAAACTCAAGCAACCTTCAAGGAAGCTACCACTCCTACGCCAGCTGAAGTCACTCCTGTCGCTGAACCGATACCAAAGATTACATCGATTACAACTGAAGCCAGCAACAGCAGAGGAGTCCACAACAACATTATCGATAAGTCACCAAGCAGCTCACCAAAGACCTCCACATCGGAGGAAACCACAACAGAGGACTTCGCCGGAAAAAAATCCTTCTGAAACAAACAAGCGTTAGGGAGGCCAAACTGTCGGCGCTATCAACAGACAAGATACTCAGTCTGTTGGAGAACGAGCTGGGAAGACCCAGCGTCACCCAGCTACACAAGATACCTGATGAAGTAGTGGTCTCCATCAACAAGAACTCCAAGACCACCACGACAATGCAGAAGCAATCGCAACACGAGAAAGCCTACATCATGCTTCCCCACGGCATCACAGTAGAAGCCATTCGACACTGCACGATGAAAAGATGGGTCATCAAACGAGTCAAGACCCATCTCATCAACGATTAGATCAGGGAGAGACTGTGAGAACTCGACGCTAAAGATTGCCAGCGCTGAGAGGACCATGGGCAAGAACAACACCCCCTCCACAGTCGTCATCATCACAACGGAGAACCGAGTGATCCCTCAATCAGTCAGATGAGACAGAAGAGAACAAACACTAGAATGCTATACATACAGAGAGTGCTGCAGTGCTCCAGGTACCAGAATTTTGACACATCCCTGCCACGTGCAAAAGTGAGGTGGAGGTATACAGATATTACTCTGGACCCCACCCTTTCAGTCAATGCCCTCAAGCGAAGATCGACACGGACTTCAGGTGGCCGAACCCAAACAGAAAGTGCGCTAACTGCCTCATCAATTTGTGGTCTGATATATCCATATATTATTTGTGGTCTGATATATACATACAGTTTGTGTGGTCTGATGTATACATATAGTATTCCTGCTCAGATATATACATATGGTAATTGTAGTCTAATATATACATATATGAATCACCAAAAAACGAGAAGTAGATTTTGAGCTTTACTGAAACACCATTACAAGAAACAGATTGGACGTTACGGCCAAAGCCTTCGTCAGCATAGAACAAACATACACGAACCGACACAAAACTACAAGAAACACACTACATGACAATATTAAGGGTGCTTATCTGAATCTGTATCCTTGCTAGGAGCTACGGACGCACATTAGACGACTGTCAGTGGATTGTATGAAACGGATGTGTGGTCAACGGGTCAAAGGTCAATGCTGTCAGAAGCTCATTTACTGGCTAAGCCATTCGGCGGGAGAACAAATGGGAAGGGGTAGGGGTGGAGAGGCGCGCGGAAGGTGAAAATGAGGAGTGGCGAAGATGTCAGGGACGCAGTTCGTAATTTATCGTTCCACGCTCGAAACACAGCTGCTGGCTACCTAGATGCAGACCGCCATTTCAATGGTCCTTACAGAGGGGCATGAGTGCCGGTCGACCAGAAAACAATTACAAACCACCGAACGCGAACCTGCCAAGAAGTCCCAAATAGCAAAAATAATGCTGGGGTTGACTGCGCCGTCCTGCAAAACTACTTTTGTAGTGGACTATACAACTAGGGGGTGGGAGGGGTGGGGTTACGAAGTTAAATGAAACTGTGTTGGACATTGAGGCCGTGAAGCGGAGAGTGAACCCAATTTGAAGATGATACGGTTTTCCGATGTCTCACGAACCCGTTCGTGAGATTTGCATGATTTGATCGCCGTGACCATATGTCAGCCACACCAAAGTGGTCAGGACTGCTGAAGTCCATGGATATTGGTTTCTGGGCACCATTGTTGATATCAGAAAGGTTTTGCCTTAATCTGTCAGCCAGACGTAGACCTGTCCCCACGATATATCTCATGTCACAACGTGTGCAAGTAATCGTACAGATAACGTTGCTACCCGTGCATGAGAATCCCTCACGCATGTGGAAAGTCGTCTTGGCGAATTCCAGACTCTGGGTTTGAAGTACATGTGAGCAGATCTTACAACGCGATCGAAGACATGCCACTGTGCCAGGAAAAGACTTGTGAGGTTGGGGTAGACTGCTATGGACCAGCACATCCCTGAGGTTACGTTCCCGCCTGTACACCAAGAGGGGGCGTCTGAGAAGACATTGCGAATGGTCGGGTCCGGCAGGAGAATGGATAGATGTCTCAAGAGGATATTCTTGGCAGCAATATTGTGGGGATGATACGGTTTTCCAAAGTCGTACGATCCCACCCGTGGGATTTGCACGATTTGATCGCCATGACATGTATGTCAGCCACGCCACAATGGTAAGGACTGTTGAAGTGCATGGATACTGGTTTCTGAAAACCACTGTTGATATAAAAAAGGTGTTGCCTAAATCTGTCAGCCAGACGTAGACCTATCTACCCGATATATCACATGTCACAGCATGTGCAAGTAATCGATAGATAACGTTGCGGCTCGTGTATGAGAATCCCTCACTGATGTGGAAAGTCGTCTTAGAGAATGCCAGATTCGGGGTTTGAAGTACATGTGGCCAGATCTTACAACGTGGTCGAAGACAAGTCATTGTGCCAGGAAGAGACTTGTGAGGTTGGGGTAGACTGCTATGGACCAGCACATCCCTGAATTTACGGTCCTGCCTTTACGTCAACAGGTGGCCTCTGAGAAGATATTGCGAGTGGTCGGGTTCGCCTGGAGAATGGATAGATATCGTAGGAGGATATTCTTGGCAGCAATATTGTGGCGATGTAGATTAGTGAGAGGACAGATCTATTTTTTCGTGGATTCGGCCTGGAGGAGAGAGCCTAATCACGACTGATAGACTGGCAGCGGTGAAGAGCTGTAGACATAATATTCTCAGGATAGCCCCGAAGGCGAATGGAATCCAGCATTTCGTGGGCTTTTTGATGGAAGTCGTTATTATCCTGACAAAGCCGTCGGAGACGTAACAGTTGGGAGAAAGGAATAGAACCCTTACACGAGGGAGGATGAGAGGCGTATAGAGAAGGAATGCGCGCGAGTCAGTTGGTTTATAATAAACCGTCGTGCATAGACCAGAGGAACCTAAAGAGACTTTTAGGCCTATGAAGTTGACAGTCGACGATGAAATGGTGGAGGTAAGTTTGATATTGGGATGAAAGTCTGAGAAGAAGGCAATGAGGTTCTGGAGGTCAGACAGGGGCATTTCTGAAACACCAAAGCAGTCATCGATATACCTCCCGTAGAGCTCCGGTAGTCTACCGGTGTATTGACTCCATACCTGGTGATCCAGATAGCCCATGAAGAGGCAGACATAACTAGGACCCATCTTAGTACCCATGGCCACCCCGCTAATCTTTTCGAAATAGTCCCCATTGAACTCAAATGAAATCAGGGTGAGGACTAACTCTGCCAGACTCAACAATGGTCCAGTGGCTATGGTGGGGTTGTGCCTTTTCTCCAAGAAAAATTCCAAGGCTGTAAGGCCGTCAGAGTGGGGAATAGATTATAGAGTGAAGTCACATCTAAAGTGAAGGTGTGGTACTGAGAAGGGGTTGTGAAACTGAAGGAATCGAAGAAGGAGATAGCGTGGTTGATCTTTGATGTACGAAGGGAGATTGGCAACCAACGGCTGAAACATGCTGTATAGGAACTCTTAAATCTGCTCAGTAGGACAAGAGCAGGCCGAGACGATAGGTCTGTCTTGGTTCCCTGGCTTGTGTGTCTTAGGCAGCATATAAAAGTTGAGTTTTCCCAAGCAACTATCATGGATGATCAGCGAGGTGGCAGAGCTGGGCAAAAAGTCGTGCTTGATGATGGCTTTCGTCACTTTTTGACCTGGGTGTCGTTACTGACCGTCCCATCTTGTGCCCGTGGTCTGTAGAAGGTTGCATCCCAAAGTTGCTTGTTACATTCTTGTATATACAGGTCTTTCCTCCCTTTGATATACGAAGGGATACTGGCAACCAACGGCTGAAACATTCTGTCTATAAACACTGAAATCCGTTCAGTAGGACAAGAGCAGGCCGAGACAATAGGTCTGCCAGGATTCCCTGGCTTGTGTGTCTTAGGCAGCATATAAAAGGTGGTAGCAGAGATGTGGAGGGAGTAAGGATAGGGGCACGAAGTTTAGCTAACTTGGCGTTTTTAGCCGTGGAAAGACACTTATATACATTGTGGTTGTTGCTGTTCATGATACACCGTATAACGCAATACAAGAAATAGTTGCCTGAGGTAAGATGTTTGAGTCGTTGATAGAGGATAGTAATACTCGAGCTAAGGTCCGACAATTGTCGCGAATCACCACACGAGGTTTCACTTCTAGATTTCATCCTTCGGCTTGCCCTCTTTATGACAGTTGTAGTACTCGTCTATCTAAAGTTGAGTTTAAGTGCTCTAATCTTCGCATGCCGTGTATTGCCGACAACCACTCGCGACAATTGTCTGACCGTAGCTCGAGTATTACTATCCTCGATCAACGACTTAAACATCTTACCTCAGGCAACTATTTCTTGTATTGCGTTATACGGTGTATCATCAACAGCACCAACCACCATTTATATAAGTATCTTTCCACGGCTAAAATCGCCAAGTTAGCTTAATCCGTGCCCCTATCCCTACTCCCTCCCCATCTCCACTCCCGCCTCATCAATCCACCGGTTCCGATATCTTAGTAAGGGGCGCCGTTCATACTTCTGCGTCCCTCTGGCGACAGATACGCGCTACTGCAGGACGTACATTCTTTCCATCGCACTTTCAAGCTGAAATATCACTTCAGTAATCAACCTCAAAGAGACAACTCTTCGGACCCCAACGACCACTTCTCTCTCCTCTCCAAACGCAGGTCCACTTGGGTTCCTAATATAGGGGCATCTAAAGACCTTGATCTGTATATCGAAAATACACTTTTCGATATACAACAATTAAAATTCTAGCCACTACGGCACTCCATCCTTTCGGCGGAGGAACACCTAGCACTCACACAGTTGAAACGTCGTGAGGACATAGTTATCAAGCCCACCGACAAGGGAGGGGCATTAGTGGTTTATTCCATCAGTTTCAAAGCTCCTTCTCAGTACCACATTATCACTTTAGATGTGACTTCACTCTATTCATCCATTCCCCACTCTGACGGCCTTAAAGCCTTGGAATTTTTCTTGGAGAAAAGGCACAACCCCGCCATAGCCACTGGACCATTGCTACGTCTGGACGAGTTAGTCCTCAGTCTCACTTCTTTTATGTGCAATGGGCACTATTTCGACCAGATTAGCTGGGTGGCCATCGGTACTAAGGTGGGTCCTAGTTATGCCTGCCTCTTAATGGGCTATCTGGATCACAAGGTATGGAGTCAATACACCGGTACGCTCCGGAACTCTACAGGGGGTATATCGATGGCTGCTTTGGTGTTTCAGACATGCCCCTGTCTGACCTCCATAGCTTGTTGCCTTCTTCTCAGACTTTCATCCCACTATCAAACTTACCTCCACCATTTCTTCGTCGACCGCCAACTTCTTAGACCTAACAGTCTCTTTAGGTTCCTCGTGTCTATGCACGACGGTTTATTATAAATTAACTGACTCGCACGCATTCCTTCTCTATACCTCCTCCCATCCTCCCTCGTGTAAGGCTTTTATTACTTTCTCCCAACTGTTACGCCTCGGACGGCTTTGTCAGGATAATAACGACTTCCATCAAAAAGCCCATGAAATGCTGGATTTATTTCGCCTTCGAGGCTATCCTGAGAATGTTCTGTTCACATCTCTTCACCGCTACCAGTCTATCAGTCGTGATTAGGCTCTCTCCTCCACGCCGAATCCACGAAAAAATAGATCTGCCCTCTCACTAATCTACATCGCCACAATATTGCTGCCAAGAATATCCTCCTACGATATCTATCCATTCTCCAGGCGAACCCGACCACTCGCAATATCTTCTCAGAGGCCACCTGTTGACGTAAAGGCAGGACCGTAAATTCAGGGATGTGCTGGTCCATAGCAGTCTACCCCAACCTCACAAGTCTTGTCCTGGCACAATGACTTGTCTTCGACCACGTTGTAAGATCTGGCCACATGTACTTCAAACCCCGAATCTGGCATTCTCTAAGACGACTTTCCACATCAGTGAGGGATTCTCATACACGAGCCGCAACGTTATCTATCGATTACTTGCACATGCTGTGACATGTGATATATCGGGTAGTGTCACGAGATCGCCATGAGTTAACCAGATAATAATACCGACGTTTGCTTGGCGTATATTTTCTAGGCCACAACAGTCGTACTAACCGAGTAAACACAGCTGCACGGGTTACATCGGGTCAGCCCATATACACATTTGGTGGTGAGTGAGAAGGAAGGGATACAACGCGTTGGCAGTTCATAACAGTTAAAATCACATATAATTGCCCGCTCAGGATATGGAATGGTTCCGTTTGTCATCTATAGTTCCGGACATCAGACGGAATGGAGGTTTTGACTGTCACCACATGACAGAAATTTGAGGGCTTGTTATTGAAAACAGTGGAACACCTGCCGGACATGAACAACGTCACGTGCACAATGTAAGCTTGTTTGGAAAACCATGATTGGCAGCTTGGTATCGAAACTCTTTGTTGGAACTCGACAGTAACTCTCTAGATTGTTTTGGATGTCTAAACCAGTGATGACAAATCTAACATTGAGGGAGCCAGAGGGGGGATGGATCCCTGACAGGAGATGATCTGCCAATGTGCCACCTGTGTGGGGGCATAAAGGATAACGTCACGGGGCCAACTTTGGTAGTTTGCCATATAAACCCGAGTTGGGACCAACTAGGGGAACTTGAAAATGTGGATTTAGGCAGACATGCTTGTCACTGCAGCAGTTAGAACATCTAACGTGTGAAGGAGATATTTGATTTAGTTTACACGAGCCTGTATGGCTACCATTAGATGTAATTTAGTGTAAACTGCAGTGCTGTAAGGTATAACCTATTATAATATATTCGTTCAAATTAATATAGACTGTGGCCTTGTTAAACTATAGTGTGATGATTAGCACTGTTAGTGGAAACTGAGTAGAATAGTGATATTAGCTCTGCTAGTTAATAATAGAGCACTGATGGATAATTGGGAGACGGGGAACTTGCCCGCTGGGGTTTTGCACTCTGTATGGGTCTTTCGTTGTCATAGCCTGATTCGGCTCTAGGTGGGTAGCTAATCTGCTCTATGACGAAATCTAGTTAGCTAAAGATCATTAAGCAAGGCGATAGGCTTACACTCAGCCGAAAGGATCAGTGACTAGTACTATCACCAGATGTGTTGTTTCTATCCTAGGTTCCCTACCAGATCCAAGGAAACTCAACAAGTTTTTGGGAAAGAATCAAATCCCATTCGGAAGAACACCAGTTCAACAATCAATAAAGTTGCATACAGAACGTAACTAAAGCTAGAAGGAAGTTGATTCACCAAAGAGAGTGATGATTACTGATGCACCACACAGCATCAGACAGTAGTAACTAACCGAGAACATTAAGTATAATAGTTACCTAGTGTGATATAATCTCGTGTAATAGAACACAAGACATGATACGTGAGGCTAGATAGACACGAGTGAGGATCAATCACATTAACAATTAACATTAGTAACTGTGTACACACTACAAAGGACTTGTGCATTTTTTTTAAGGAACGATAGGAACGGACATTGTGTAGGGTGCAACCGGTCCATGATTAACTGTTAATACCACTGGTGTCTATTTCGGATGATCATGAAATTGGATTACCAGAGGTCTACAGAGGCAAAGCAGTATCCGGCAAGATGGTTTCGGCACTGGGTGAGATGTACATGTTCTGACGTAACGTGCTGTGGTCTATCCTTGCTGGGATTAGCTGACTGGGTTGTGGTCTGAGAGTCCGATTCTACACACTTTATAGAACACGTCACACATTTTCTTCGCATACACGTCTCATACACGTTACACTTTTCTTTTAATAAATTAATCTTTATTAATTTCTAGAAGCAAGAGTTGTTGAGTATGTTGCGTTGGGAAGTATGAGAGGGGGCATAGTACGACAGTGAGAGAGTGACAGGAAAAGGTGTCCATAGGCTGATGGAGTGTGTTGGACGGAAGCTAGTGGATTCTACAGAATATTAAAAAGGAGGAAAATATTATAATGTGAGTGTCGACTCTCTTCACTCCAGGGACGACACTGTAAAGGAGGACACGACATTATTGGGACCTCGTCCGGGATCTTTGGACAGCGGGATCACTCGTAAACGGAATCTTTGGACAGCGGGATCTCCCGTAAACGGAATCCTTGGACAGCGAGATCTCCTGCAAGCAGGAACCTTTGACAGTGGGATCTTCTGACAACGGGGTCTTTTGACACGGGATCCTTAGTTATAAGAGGGAGATATCATTTTGGAGAATCCAGCTAGAGTGAATGTGGATAGGGGTTAGGACAAATATCTTACCTGTTCACACTTCACACGTCTGCATAGGTCTGTGGTCCTGATTCTACTCTTGTCACTGAGTGAATGTGCTGTGCGTGGTTATATCTAGATTTATAGTACTTGTTCATATATCTGTATAGTAATTTGCAGTTATATTGTACTAGACCTGCTAGCTTACCTCTCTGTATAATGGTCACCCCTAAACTTAGCACAGCAGAATTAAAGGCAAAGGGGGAAGAAATGGGATTGGCGGGTTCTGCTCTAACGGATTACATACAGGAAGTGGAGAGAGAGTATCGTCAAGCAGAACGGGAAGATCGAAAGGCCGAGCTGGAATTTGAGAAGGATGGAGTTGGAACAAGCAGCTAAGAAATTGGAAGCTAAGCAAGCAGCTAGGAAATTGGAAGCTGAGCAAGCAGCTAGGAAATTTGAAGCTGAGCAAACAGCTAGGAAACTGGAAACTGAACAGGAAGCACAGAAGAGGGAGCACGAGTACCGGATGCGGGAACTCGAGCTCAAGAGTCAATCTAATGGAGAAACTGAGGGAGCAGTTGGAGCTTCCTCCATCCCAGGATCAACACCTGTAGGTGGACATGGGTACCATGCTATGAAGTTTCCTTTAGCGGTCTACGAGGAGGACAAAGAGAAGATTGACCAGTACCTTCAACGCTTCGAGGCTATGTCAGTTGCTATGGGTCTGGAGCGTAACAAATGGAATCTTAAGCTATCCCAGGGATTACGCGGGACCGGATACGAGGTTTATACTCGCCTGCCACCAGGACATGAGAACAATTATGACGAGTTAAAGACGGCTCTGCTGAAACGATTCGAGGTTACGTCACATACCTACCGGAAAAAATTTCGGGCAGCGAAACGAGAACCGGGGGAGTTGTTTGCAGCCTACAGTTTGCGTCTTAAATCTTATCTCCATAAGTGGATGGATTTGGCTGGGTTCGCACATGACTATGAGAGTCTGGAAGAGCTCATGGTGGTCGACCAGCTGAAGAAGCAAATGTCTAAACCTCTCAGGACGTTCCTGGGAGAACAAGGAGCGGAACGTATTGACCTCGTGACTAAATTAGCAGAACGGTTCGTCGAGGTACATGGGGAGGCAGGGGAGAACCTTTCCACCAACTCCAAAAGTCAAGAGAAACACGATAAGAAGAAAGCCAAAAACTCAGGAACAAAAAAGTGGGAACCTTATGTGCAAAAATCAGAGGATAGTTCAGAGAAGAAGAAGGAGGGAAGCAAGAGCACTTCAAGCTCTACACCTAAACGACCGTGGTCGGAGAAGTGGTGTTCAATTTGTAAGTCACCCTCTCACAATACGAGGGACTGCAAATCGAAGGCTAAGAACCCTCACTTCGCAGCATGTCAAGTGACTTCCAAGGAGGTTGTCACGGAAAATGCCAAGGTCAACAAGGAAGCTCGCCACCAGGAGAGCTCACTCAAGTCTGGCACTAGAAAATCTAGGACAGGGAAATGGTGCAACCAATGCAAGTCAAACACGCACAGTGCTATTGACTGCAGGGGAAAGTCAGGAGACACTCAATTCGTCGTGTGCTCAGGGAAACCTAAGGTGGAGCCCACCGAACAGGTCGAGGCCGAGGAAGAGACTCCAGACCAGGAAAAACCACCTGTAGTGGAATTGGTAGAGGTTAACGGTCGTCAACTGGAGTGTTTATACGACACAGGACTGGACGGGGAGGCCGTGATTTCTGCGGATCTGGTACATCCAGAACAATTCACAGGTGAAACCTTGGATATACAGCCTGCACAGAAGAGTGCTGTAACCATGAAGTTGCCCATTGCTAATGTGGAGATTCGCTCAAGGTACGTCACCGGCACCATCAAGGCCGCTGTATTGACCGATCCCATTTTTCCAGTCATCCTAGGTTGCCGGTATGTCTTTCTTGGAATTCCCAGGGAGCCAATCCATATGGGAGCAATGCAGACTCGCTCTCAGACGAAAACGGAAGAGGCAGACGCAATTGTGACTAACCCAATGCCGGGGGAGCTACGAACTGCCCAGAGTGAGGATGATACTTTACGTCCTTGCTACAGAAAGCTGCAGAAAAGTGCTGATCCACCAGGACGGGGGCAGTACTACATGAAGAATAGGATACTCTACAGGAGAGCAGGAAGGGGAGACAACCTATACGGTCAGTTGGTCGTCCCGAAAGCTCACCGGTCCCAGATTCTTCATATGGGGCATACCATCTCCTTTAGTGGACACATGGGTATTGCCGCCACCATGCAGCGGATTTCCTGCCACTACTATTGGCCGGGAATGACAGATGATGTGCGTCGGTATGTGAAGTCATGCCCTGAGTGCCAGAGGGTGGCACCAAAACACTGGACAGCACCGGTGGTGTTGGGTGAGATGCCCATCATGAACTCTCCTTTCGAGAGGGTAGCCATCGATATCGTGGGTCCACTTCCCAGGACTAGGAAGAGGAACATGTATATACTCACAATGGTGGATTGCTGTACAATGTGGGATGAGGCTATACCGTTGACCACGATTGACTCGAAAAGAGTGGCGGACGCACTGATGGAGGCCTTTACCAGATTAGGCTTTCCGGATCAAATTCTGACGGACAATGGATCTCAGTTTTGTGGAGGAGGTATTTAGGGTGTTTCACTCTAACCACATACATACCAGCCCTTACCACCCTCAAGCCAATGGACAAGTGGAGCGTTTCAACGGCACGTTGATGACAATGCTCAGGAAACTAGCGCAGGAAAAACCTGATAGGTGGGATGAATATATCCCAGCAGCACTCTTTGCCTATCGGGAAGTTGCTCATGGCTCAACCGGACTACCACCCGCTACGTTGCTGTTTGGTCGTCCAATCAAAGGACCGTTGGAAGCCATGTTGAGGAGTTGGACTGAAGAGGGGACGTCAGAAGAAGTGATCTCATCCTATCAATACGTGGAGGAACTGAAAGAAAAACTCCACAAGGGATGGACTCTGGCAAATCAAAACTTGAAAAAGGCCAGGAAAAGACATGCGGCTTACTACAACCGTAGGTCTAAAGAAAGATCTCTAGAGGTGGGAGATAAAGTCTTGTTGCTACTCCCAACGGGAAACAACAAAATGGAGATAGGTTGGCAAGGACCATTTCCCGTGGAAAGGGTGATATCCAGAACCAACTATCAGATCCGGATCCGGGGAAAGTCGAAGATTTTCCATATCAATCTCTAGCGGAAATACGAAGAGAGACCCGGAGACAAGGCAGCTCACCTCATGGCAATGGCAGTTGCAGTGGAGACAGAAGTGGGAACCAGCGAGGGCAGGGAATATCCCTTGGAACACCAGGAAACCTATAGGGATGTGCAAGTGAACCCTGATCTGACCTCCCAGGAGAGGGAAAGGATAACCCAGGTTCTCAAGTCTCATAAGGAGATACTGACTGATAAACCAGGACGAACGAGGTTGGTTGAGTTCGAGATGACTTTGACCACACAGGAGCCTGTTCGCCAAAAGGTTTATCCAGTGCCATTCTCTAAAGAAAAGGCCCTGGAGGAGGAAATACAAAAACTGCTGGAGGATGACGTGATTGCGCCATCCACATCCCCATACAATGCGGGGGTAGTTTTGTTACGCAAACCAAGTGGAGAACACAGGTTGTGTATAGATTACCGACTTCTGAACAGTCATACACAGTTTCAGGTGGAACCTTTGCCGAATCCAACTCAGTTATTCGCTAGGCTCCATAAGGCTCGGTACTTTTCAAAAGGTGGATCTGAGTCGGGGGTACTATCAGATACCAGTTAAACCGGAGATTCGACCACTGTTGGCTTTCAGTACACCCAGTGGACACTACGAATTCAAGGTCATGCCCTTTGGACTCAGCAATGCACCTAGTGTGTTTACACGCATGCTGAGGACTTTACTTGATCCTTTACAGGATTCGTCCATCATCTCATTCATGGATGATATTCTGATTTCCAGTGACAGCTTGGATGACCACTTACAATCCTTGGAGAGAGTGTTTAATAGGCTCACGGAAGCAGGGCTTACTGCTCGTCCAACCAAGTGCATGATTGGTTACCAGACTCTGGAATTTCTAGGTCACACCATCACTCCAGGACACATTGTCCCAGAAGAGAAGAACCTGGAGAAAATCAGAAATGCACCAAGGCCAAAAACGAAGAAGGATGTGCGATCTTTTCTCTCGTTGTGTGGGTTCTACCACAAATTTATCCCACATTTCACTGAACTGGGTGCTCCGTTGACGGAAACCTTGAAAAAGGGATTCCCGGATCAAATCATTTGGACACCAGAATGTGAGAATGCCTATAGTCAGTTAAAGGAGGCCTTGGTCAGCAAACCTGTATTACAGCTCCCTGACCTTTCCAAACAATTTGTGTTGAGAACAGATGCGAGTGCGATTGGAATTGGAGCCGCTTTGTTACAGGAAGGAAAAGACGATGCTTCGGTTTTGAAACCTGTGGCATACGCAAGTAAGAAACTTCTACAGGCGGAGAGGAATTATTCAACCGTCGAGAGAGAGTGCTTGTCCCTCGTATGGGCAGTGCAAAAATTCCAGCCCTATTTGTATGGAGTTAAGTTTCGGGTCCAGTCGGATCATCAGCCCCTGATGTTCCTGGCTACTTCTCAGAAGCTCAACGCACGTTTGATGCGGTGGTCGTTGTTACTTCAACCTTATAATTTCACAGTGGAGTGCATTCCTGGGAAGCAAAATGTTGGAGCGGATTTCTTGTCAAGACACCCAGCTCCTGAAGAAGAAGAATGAATCATCTGGATTAAACTCATGGTGGAAAAGAGTGAGATGGACTACTCTCTTAAGAGGGGGCCTATGTCACGAGATCGCCATGAGTTAACCAGATAATAATACCGACGTTTGCTTGGCGTATATTTTCTAGGCCACAACAGTCGTACTAACCGAGTAAACACAGCTGCACGGGTTACATCGGGTCAGCCCATATACACATTTGGTGGTGAGTGAGAAGGAAGGGATACAACGCGTTGGCAGTTCATAACAGTTAAAATCACATATAATTGCCCGCTCAGGATATGGAATGGTTCCGTTTGTCATCTATAGTTCCGGACATCAGACGGAATGGAGGTTTTGACTGTCACCACATGACAGAAATTTGAGGGCTTGTTATTGAAAACATTGGAACACCTGCCGGACATGAACAACGTCACGTGCACAATGTAAGCTTGTTTGGAAAACCATGATTGGCAGCTTGGTATCGAAACTCTTTGTTGGAACTCGACAGTAACTCTCTAGATTGTTTTGGATGTCTAAACCAGTGATGACAAATCTAACATTGAGGGAGCCAGAGGGGGGATGGATCCCTGACAGGAGATGATCTGCCAATGTGCCACCTGTGTGGGGGCATAAAGGATAACGTCACGGGGCCAACTTTGGTAGTTTGCCATATAAACCCGAGTTGGGACCAACTAGGGGAACTTGAAAATGTGGATTTAGGCAGACATGCTTGTCACTGCAGCAGTTAGAACATCTAACGTGTGAAGGAGATATTTGATTTAGTTTACACGAGCCTGTATGGCTACCATTAGATGTAATTTAGTGTAAACTGCAGTGCTGTAAGGTATAACCTATTATAATATATTCGTTCAAATTAATATAGACTGTGGCCTTGTTAAACTATAGTGTGATGATTAGCACTGTTAGTGGAAACTAGTTAGAGTAGAATAGTGATATTAGCTCTGCTAGTTAAGAATAGAGTACTGATGGATAATTGGGAGACGGGGAACTTGCCCGCTGGGGTTTTGCACTCTGTATGGGTCTTTCGTTGTCATAGCCTGATTCGGCTCTAGGTGGGTAGCTAATCTGCTCTATGACGAAGTCTAGTTAGCTAAAGATCATTAAACAAGGCGATAGGCTTACACTCAGCCGAAAGGATCAGTGACTAGTACTATCACCAGATGTGTTGTTTCTATCCTAGGTTCCCTACCAGATCCAAGGAAACTCAACAAGATTTTGGGAAAGAATCAAATCCCATTCGGAAGAACACCAGTTCAATAATCAATAAAGTTGCATACAGAACGTAACTAAAGCTAGAAGGAAGTTGATTCACCAAAGAGAGTGATGATTTCCGATGCACCACACAGCATCAGACAGTAGTAACTAACCGAGAACATTAAGTATAATAGTTACCTAGTGTGATATAATCTCGTGTAATAGAACACAAGACATGATACGTGAGGCTAGATAGACACGAGTGAGGATCAATCACATTAACAATTAACATTAGTAACTGTGTACACACTACAAAGGACTTGTGCATTTTTTTTAAGGAACGATAGGAACGGACATGGTGTAGGGTGCAACCGGTCCATGATTAACTGTTAATACCACTGGTGTCTATTTCGGATGATCATGAAATTGGATTACCAGAGGTCTACAGAGGCAAAGCAGTATCCGGCAAGATGGTTTCGGCACTGGGTGAGATGTACATGTTCTGACGTAACGTGCTGTGGTCTATCCTTGCTGGGATTAGCTGACTGGGTTGTGGTCTGAGAGTCCGATTCTACACACTTTATAGAACACGTCACACATTTTCTTCGCATACACGTCTCATACACGTTACACTTTTCTTTTAATAAATTAATCTTTATTAATTTCTAGAAGCAAGAGTTGTTGAGTATGTTGCGTTGGGAAGTATGAGAGGGGGCATAGTACGACAGTGAGAGAGTGACAGGAAAAGGTGTCCATAGGCTGATGGAGTGTGTTGGACGGAAGCTGGTGGATTCTACAGAATATTAAAAAGGAGGAAAATATTATAATGTGAGTGTCGACTCTCTTCACTCCAGGGACGACACTGTAAAGGAGGACACGACAGGTAGATAGGTCTACGTCTGGCTGACAGATTTAGGCAACACCTTTTTTATATCAATGGTGGTTTTCAGAAACCAGTATCCATGCACTTCAACAGTCCTTACCATTGTGGCGTGGCTGACATACATGTCATGGCGATCAAATCGTGCAAATCCCACGGGTGGGATCGTAAGACTTTGGAAAACCGTATCATCTTCCAATTGTGTTCACTCTCCCCTCACGCCCTCAATGTCCAACACAGTTTCATTTAACTTCCTAACCCCACCCCTCCCACCCACATATTGTTTAGTTCACTACAAAAGTAGTTTTGTAGGACGTCGCAGTCAACCTAAGCATATTTATTTTCTGTTTGGGACTTACTTGGCAGGTTTGCGTTCGGTGGTTTGTAATTGTTTTCTGGTCGACCGGCACTCATGCCCCTCTGTGAGGACCAAGGCAATGGCGGTCTACATCTAGGTCGCTCAAAGCTGTGATTCAAGAGCGGAACTAGAAATTGCGAACTGCGTCTGTGACATCTTTGCCACTCCTCATTTTCACCTTCCGCTCACATGGGCGCCTCTCCACCCTATACCCCTTCCCATTTGTTCTCCCTCCGAATTGCTTAGCCAATACCTGAGCTTCTGACGGTATTGACCTTTGGTCCGTAGACCATACATCCGGTTCATACAATCCACTGACAGTCGTCTAACGCGCGTCAGTCGCTCCTAGCAAGGATACAGATTCAGATAAGTACCCTTAATATTGCCATGTAGTGTGTTTCATGTAGTTTTGTGTCGGTTTGTGTTTTTTTCTGTGCAGACGAAGGCTTTGGTCGCAACGTCCAATTTGTTTCTTGTAATCGTGTTCCAGTAAAGCTCACAATCTACTTCTCGGTTTGTTTGTTTGTTTGTTTTTTTTTGTGATTCATTCAATGCCTTTTTTCAGTTTTACTGCAGTTCCCCTTATTCTTGTTAATATATACATGCAGCATGTGTAGTCTGATATATACATATATTATTTGTGATTTGATATTTATATACAGTATATTTTATTTGATATATACATATAGTATTTGTGATCTCATATATATATATATATATATATATATATATATATATATATATATATATATATATATATATATAAACAGTGTTTCTGGTGTGATATATACATGTAGCATTTGTGGTTTGATATATACATATAGTGTTTGTGGTCCGATATATACATATAGTATTTGTACTCTTAAACATATACATATAGTACATTTAGTCTGATTTAAACATATAGTATTTGTAGTCTGATATGTACATATATTATATTTGGTCTGATATATACATATAGTATTGTTGGTATCATTTATACATATAGTATATTTTGTCAGATGTATACATATAGTATTTGTTGCTGATATATACATATATTATTTGTGGTCTGTTATATACATATATTATATTTATTATATTTTATTTAATATATACATTTAGTATATTCGGTCTGGTGCATACATATAGTATTTCTGGTCTTATATATGCATATAGTATGTTTGGTCTGATATATACATGTGTATAGTATGTTTGGTCTGATATATACATATAATATATTTGTTCTGATATATATATATATATATATATATATATATATATATATATATATATATATATATATATATATATATATATATATATATATGTTGATAGATATATACATGTAGTATTTGTGGTCCGATATATACTTATAGTCGTTCACCGTGGCGATGGCGTTACGGACGCGATTCGTAATGCCGCTTACCCATGTTCGAAAAGGAGTGGCCACCGATTTGGCAGCAGACCGTGTCGAGCTGGGTTTAACGTGTTGGTATGGGAACTGGTCGATCAGAAATCTATGGCAAACTACTGAACGTAAAATAAAACTTCCCAAGACATCATAAACGGCAGTAAATTGCTAGTGTTGACTGCAACGTCCTGTAAAAGATATGTAACTTAAAAACATATATACATATAATAATTGTGATCTGATATACACATATTGTATTTGTGGCCTTATATATACATATAGTATTTTTGGTCTGATATACGCATATAGTATTTGTGGTC